>JAPTHN010000059.1:1898596-2251833 GCA_026936325.1 Platynereis dumerilii | reverse complement strand
TTATTGTATAGACCAGCTTGAGTGGATCTTAGTAATCGATGCATGACAATGCATTCAATATGCAATTTCAAGGGTAGAATTTCATTCTCCCCCCAAATTTAGTTGAAGAATTTCAGAGGGGGATTTCATTCTTCCCCATTTAGTTGTGGAATGTTAGAGGGGGGATTTCTTTCTCCACTGTTAAGTTGTATGATTTCAGGAGGGGATTTTGTTTTTTCTTTGTTTATTTCTGGTATATCAGGGGGAGGGTCTCTTTCTCCCCTTATTTAGTTGGGGAATTTCTGGGGGGGGGGGGATTTATTGCTTTTACTGTTTAGTTGTTTTACTAAAAAATCTTCCATTTCGAATGTTTTCATTCATCGCATTTATCAGTAAAATTTCCCCCCCCCCTACAGAGGGCTTCTGTTATAAGCCATCCGCTTCTACAAACCCCTCTGTAGAAGCCCCTGCATAGTATCTATCTATCTATCTGACTATCTTTCTATCTATCTATCTATTTATCTGGCTATCTATCTATCTATCTATCTATCAACCTGGGTATCTATCTATCTGATCTATCTATCTATATTAAAGTGTTGAAAAAACTTTAATTAAAAAAGCAGAAATGCCACCTGTACTGTTGGAGCAGAAGGTGAAAATGGGCCAAAAAATTGAAGGAAAAAAAATAGCACCTTGCTTTTATGAAGGTGCTTAAAACCTACAAGGGCCAGGACCGGATTTTTTTTTGTGGGAGTTTTTCAACTTTTTTTTCGGGCTCTTTTCATTTTTGCTCGTTTGTCAACGCAAGAGTTTTTTTAGTCAACATAAGATGTGTGCGTGGCGAGCTGTTTTGGGAGGATTTGGTGGCCCTTAAAAGGCCTGGGTTGTTTTTTTGTTCTTCTTTTATCAGACAACTTGACCAGGCATCACTTCCTTGGAGAGGGCAAGTTTATTTGGCTCCACTGGAACGACGCTGAACATTGATGTTGTTGCTGGTGGAGAAGTGTCGGCTGCTGTGTCTGCTGCTGTACTTGCTGCTGCTGCTGCTGTACTTGCTGCTGTAGTGACTGCTGCTGTACTGGCTGCTGCTGCTGGCCAAAATAGGGGCCGGGAAGCCAAACTTCTGGGGGCTGTCCGACATCATCAGTTGGGTGTAGCTGAAAGATGACTGCTGCATTACGGGCTTGGAGTCTGGCTTCAACTTGGCTGCATGGACTGGAACTGGCTGCTGCTTTGCTGGGACCGCAACTGGTGGCGTGGAGGCTGGGATTGCATCTGAAGACTTGTGGTTGGACATGTTTGCTGGGGCTGCTGCTGACTTGTTGGAGGCTGCTGTACGTCCATGTTGAGAAAGGATGGAGCATGTATTGCTGCTGCTGTGGGCCAAAGATCATGTCCACATTCAGTTGCTGCATCCCCAGGTTTTTTTCTTGGACAAGGGTGCCGGAACAGGGGGGGGGGTGCAAAAATTTATAAGTAAAAATTCAAAATTAGCATTGCAGCTACATTAAATTTTTTGTCGCGCGAATTAGATTTGCCGTTTCTCAACGGACTGCCCCTGCCGCCCTCGTTTCCTTCCGGCACCCTTGATCTTGGATGTCCGCCTGCACAAAGTAGTGTAGTGTCGCGCTCAAGGAGTCCAGGAGGCGAAGTCGCAGGGCACGGTTCATGTTCTTGCCAGAAGTGAAGATATTCCTGCACTGGTTCTGCAACTGGTGTACTTCTGGATCCAGCTTGTCAGCAACTTGTAGGCACATGTCACAGAAAGGGCCTGGCTGAGGTGGTTCTGGTTGCCTGGGCCTGTCCCCACTGTAGCGACCGGCAATTGTAGTGAGGGAAAAGGTGATCTCCTGGTCTGTTGTGTCCTTCGTCTTCTTGGATGGTTTTCGTCCTGGGAAGACCTGGGACTGCTGCTGGGACGGCTGGCGGGACTGCTGGGACTGCTCCTGGGACGACTGCTGCTGGCTGTCGGGGAAGCTCTCATCCAGAGGGGGCATCGAAGTGTAGTCCATGGGGACATCAGAATCGGAGGACAGGTGGCCACTTGCTCCTGGTCCAGTGAAGCTGGAGACTTCCATGGCACCCTTCGGAACGATGGAGGACCTCAGGAATTCGCACTTGTTGAGGATGTAGGTGTCAGTTTCGAGAGGTGGTGCGGACTGCGGAGTCATCAGAAGGAGACTCATCATCTGGAACTGGAGGCTGGGCTGGAGGCTGGACTGCAGTCTTGGCTGGAGACTTGGCTGGAGACTTGGCTGGAGATTTGGCTGGAGATTTGGCTGGAGATTTGGCTGGAGACCTGGCTGGAGACTTGGAGGTGACTTGACGCTGGCTGCCGGAGACTTGGCAGGAGTGCGAGGCCTTCCCCTTGGAGCAGTCTTGGTGGGAGTCTTGAAGACAGCAGCATCAGCCGACTGGGAGCGCTTGGTTGGAGACTTGACAGAAGCAGCAGCATCAACAGGCCTGCCAGACTTGGTTGGAGACTTGACAACATCAGCATCAGCAGACTTGGGACACTTCTTCTTGACTGCAGCAGCAGTGGCAGGCCTGCCACTCTTGGTTGGAGACGTAACAACAGCAGTAGGCTTGGCCGGGACTTCATCTTCATCAACTTCATCCTGCTCAGCTGGTCCATGTTCCATTACGGATGTTTGGGTGCCTCGAAGATCTTCTCACTGGTCACTGTAGATGTAGCAGTGGTCACTGCCACGGTGCTGTCATGGAAGTTGAACATGCTTCGAGAGAATGTAACAGCTTCATAGTCCTCCCCTAGGAATGGAGCTGGTGAAGCAACTGGAGTTGAAGATGGAGTGGTCAGTGGAGTGCAGACTGGAGTGTTGCCCTTGGTTGGTGCCCTGTAGCTCTTCTTCCCTCTTGCTTTGGGTCCCATCTTGAAGCAGGATCAATCAGAAATGAAGCAGGATCAATCAGCAATGAAGCAGCGATTCAGCAATGAAGCAACAATTCAGTAGGCTGTGAAGCATAGTGTCATGGAGTATAGATGCGTTTGTCTTGAAGATCAGAGTGGTTATGGTGCTCTAGTGGCTGCTCTTCTATTTACATGCAGGGCGCGTGCCAGTGCGTCTCCAAGGCTGACCCCCCTTCCCGCCGTGGTGCAAAAAGGTCTCCGCCACGATGCGTTCAGTACCCCGCAGACAAAGGATTTTCCTAAAATAGCCCCTCTGGCGCCACTCTGTCTGCTCCGGGAGGGTGTCCAGACAACAGCGGGAAAGTTTTGCACAAGTCCCGGAGCATTTTCCTTGACGGCGGAGTGCAAAAGAACCGCGGCGAGGAATCCCGCTCGTTTTAGAAATCGGCGGGAAAGTTTTTACCCCTCAGGGGCACGAAAACTTCGACGCCGTCGAACTTTTCTGATCCCGGCGTCATTCAATTTTTCTGGTCTGCTCCGCCGCAGATTTTTAGAAAATTTCAACAGGTTGAAACTTTTTTTCTGCTCCGTGACGATTTCTAGGAACGTCAAGGAACAGGTTTCTCGCTGGCGAGCAATCAAAAAATGACCGGAGAGCAGCAAAAAACTCCCTGCGGAATACGTAAAAAGAGGAAATATTTTTCCGACTTTCCTGGCAATACCACGACGTCGTTTGAAAAAGTTCTCCGGTTCCCGCCGTGAGACAGGGGCATAAGGGGGAGAAATTTTAAAATATCAAGGGAAGGTGGGGGGGGGGGGCTTGGGTTATTTTTTAAATAAATAATTTCTTGCTCAGTTTTAGTGAAATAAATAAATTCTTTCTGGGCAGTTTTGAAATAAATGAATTATTATGGTGGGGGTTCTTCTTAAGAAAGTGATGTTTGATTTAGGATTGGGACTATGCGTGCTTGAAATAAATAACTACGGTTGCCATTATTGCGAAATAAATAATTTCCACCGAGGAAAACTCCAACACCCGCTGGAAATTATATGGACACCTCCTAAGGAATGTTGATTAAAATGACATTCAGATGAGATCATATCAGGTCACCTCAGGCCACAGCCCTGTTGACACCTGAAATCTCAAATTTGATCTAACGTTCTACATACATCTCAACCTTTTACGGAAGACCAAACGTTTGAAAATACTTAATATTTAATATTGGTCAGAGGTTGGTAGAAGGTTTCATTATTAATAATATTGAAACCTTCTACCAACCTCTGACCAATATTTGGTTTTTCATCAGAGTGCAATGTTTGGGAATTGCCTTTGACTTACCTTTGTCAGACGTTTTTCACCAAACGTCTGATTTAACTCAAATGATTTTGTGTCTATATATTAGAAGAAAAGTTAAAGTTAGATAAATAGATAAATAGCTTGACCCACTGAGAAGAGCGATGCATTATGATGGGTTCTGTCCCTTGATTGTTTGGTTTTTTTGGCACTGAACATTGGAAGTTGATTAACTCTTACTGCATAATATGAGGCCTTTGGCATAAACAGATCTATCTAAACTATGCTTTCAGAAGTTCACAATGGCATTTGATAACATCGCGGTAATCAAAGTCGAACTGAATATCATTGGACGATATTTTAGGATTCATGTTGACGATTCTGATGACTACCATCGAAACTTTTCAGCTCATTTTGAGTTCTATGGTTATCCACAGGGTAAGCAATGACTTGATATTCGTGCAGCGAAACGGCCAAAGGCTGTTTCGCGAAGAGAATTGAGCACAAAAGAGGTTTCAAAAATCTGTGTAGTGATGGTTTCGACATCAATGGTCGACAACAGGAAATTAGGTCAAGTGAGTCCAGCTTATCATCAATGATCTAGTTTTGAATTCAACAAAACATGACATATTCCTATTTAAAGGTGTCTTACAAATTCAATTTTCTCCAGAAGTATTACCTGTACCTATAATTTTTATGGAATAGTTAATAATAAGCCTGGCAAGCTAAATTGAATTATCAACCCATTTGATTAATTTCACTTCAAAACAAACAACAAGAAAACATAACAAAAAATAAAGTTACTTAATCTTTGTAAACTGGTGACTATATAACAGTGAGCAATTAGTCTACATGCGGATCATGTTATAGTTTTTTTTTATCACTATTATGCATTATCAGCAATCTAGCATAGACTTAAATTTGGCAGCTTTCTGTGTTGTCTTACTTTTTACTATGTAGCTGATTATCTATCAATTCTATTTGTATCCTTAATCCTATTTGTATACGTTATCTATCTATCTATCTATCTATCTATCTATCTATCTATTTATCTATTTATCTATCTATATATTTTATTTTTGATCTATTTTATCTTTCTAGTCTAAATTTCTCTCTATTTATATATACCTGTCTTTCAAATTTTTTGAAACAGTAAAATATGTAACTGCCTTTCATACATTGAATATTAAATAAATTTATTGAAAGTTATGGTGTTCTAAGTGCTACAAAAACGTTTTAAGTGCTGCGCGAATTTCATGGCTGCGCCATTTACATATTATATTATTTTAATGTGGTTATCCTCTGGTTTAACAATGACTTGGTTTAATATTCTAAAAGCTAATTTCCTTTTTATCATTGATAATACTAATTTCCTTTTTATCAACTATAAAACTAATTTCCTTTATAGCATCGATAATAGGTCCTACTAATTTACATGATATCATCGATAATACTAAAAATTTTTCCTTGATATCATCGATAATATTAATTTCCTTTGTATCATTTCTACACATGAGTTATGTAACTTCATTTTCAAAATCTTGAAAAAATTTGCCTGATCTTTGGATTGGCCAATTTGGCAATGTTTTATTTATACAGATTGTAAGGAGAACACGGCTGTGTACAGTGTCCTTGGCACCACTCCAAGCTGTTTATGTCCTGGTCGGATTAATCTCTGCAAGACTGGTAAGTGCTAAACCGCAGACAATGAGTCACAATCACGCGCATGCATACCAATAATACCCTTTAAGACAATACAATCGCATGCAATTGGAATTTTGGAGAGTGCAGAAGCAGGGTCATTTTGCAAATAACATACAGATATGGTGCAAATGCAATAGTTGACCTTGCACATCAGTCATTTTGATTATGCTGTAGAATGCGAATCATTTTTCCTTTATAGTATTTGTATATCTTAAAGAAATACATAATTATTGGGAGCCTATTCCAAAATCACATGACAAATTCTAATTAACATACATCAAAAGTAGTGATCACAAACTGTTATACATTGCTTGTTACTATTTGTGCTTTTAGCAGTTAGACATAAGATAGAAGTAGATGAGAATCTACAACTTAAAGTTGAATCCCACAGAATACATCTGCACCACCTATTGTACTCCACAGTCAACAAAAATGCTCCAGCTGGTGGCTCCCCTGCTTGGTCAAATTGTTCATATGCATTGGAAAAGCCAAAATGCACCCATTTTGGGTCAATATACAGGCCTATAATCCAATCCATCTTTCACAAAAATCGGAGAAGGAATCTTTGAGATATTCAAGTTTATTTTAAGGGGGACTTATTTTTGTTGAACTGTTTTTCATAATTTTCTCATATTGTACACCACGTAACTCTCAAAAAACATCGGTAACCCCCCTTCAAAGCCTTGTTTTTCAATAAAGTGTATTTTCAGCCAAATTCCTGTAATTTTCCATAAATATCTCATGGATATTGTTTGAGTGATGCTGCTTTTCGTTATAAATCCCACACTTTTTAGTATTTTACTGTATGTTTTAATGTAATGACACACAATTTTGAAAGATCATAGTTCGAAAATTATGTTGGTGAGCCTGCATTTTTTTTTTACATTGGAAAGCTTTCTTTCTGAATAACTTTTTGGCAAAGTTTCATGAATTTCTCATGGATTTTAGATTTCTTGCCAAGTGTGGGATTCAACTTTAAAGAACCAACAACACCCGACAATAACTGTGAACTTTGAGAAAATGTTTTTCACAATCAACTGTCATGGAATCTTTGACAAATATATCAAAACACACATGTCTTGGGCATTTCTTTGATTTTGCTCTATAGGTGCATTGAAGCCATTTGCTAGCCCTGATACATCATGTCTCTCAATGATTAGTATGGCTGCCCATGGTCACAATACACAAACAGTGCAAAAGTGACATTTTTCTTTCGCAGATGATTTCATTATTCAAGACACTTAGGTTGAATGTGATATTTTTTACCTTGGATGTGTACTTTCAGTAGGGAAAAGTGACATCAAAAAGGTTATGACATCACTTTTCCTTACAGAAATACATGTCCTAGAAAAAATTCACATTCAATCTCAGTGTCTACAATTATGAAACAAACCTATGGGCTTGTCTACTTTGCAGCAACGTTTTGATGACGTTAAACTTTTTGTGAAAATTATGATATTATGGTAGACATTACGTTGTCACAATACGTGAAGCGATGTAAAAATATAGCTTTGGCGTGTGATGTCATTTCAACATTGTCACAACATTGTGAATGATCTCTCTGTTGTGCTCATGTTGAGGCCAGGAAACATGATTTCTGCAGTACATTTCAATGTCTTACGGGTCAGCAGCAATGAGCAACAAACACAGATAGTTAAAGTTTGCAAATTTTAATAAATGAAACAGCAAAATTATAAACAGTTACAATATTCAAAAAGTATTATATTAAAGAATTTTTCCCAAGCTTTTTTTTGGGGGGGGGGGGCTGAAGGCTCCATTCAGGGGGCTCAGTCCCCCCTAGCACCCCCTTGTGACTCCACTAATGTCGGTTGGATTAATTAAATTTTCTGAAACAAAAAGCTTTTATTAAGAGAAAATATTATCAATCTATTATTAGAATGTTTGAACAAGTTTAACTGTAATTTTTTGCAGGTTCTTCAGTGGTGACGTTGGAGTTGAACAACACCGTGGGCCTCCATCACCTCACTGGCATCAAATTGCTGATTCAAAATGGAAACACAACAGAAATTGCGAACAACATCGTTATCAGCCACTCGCACAATAACACTGTCTTTCTGGACATACCACGAAATATGGTAAGCCGTCAGATATACAGAAATATAGAGATTGATATAGAGATTGTTAATATATCGGGGGCAATTGTCCTTTCAGCCCGGTAAATACATTTAATATAGCTAGCCTTGAGCATAACCTTCTTGAAAATTTGCAAACAAAATATGATTTGAGTAGCAGGACAGCATTCTGTGGGATTTCTATGCACGCCTGTGACTGGAATCAACATTTTACTTGTTATGATGCAAGTCTTTGATTGGCCAGTTCATCAAAAGTCTGATATCAGGCAAGAACTCTCCATTTTCCAACTCTTGGATGTTTTGACGCACATTAAAACTATTTTCGGAAATATCCGCCACCATTAGGCCTGTAGATACATTGTTAATTGGGGCAGTATTCCAGGCTCCAGGACATATATGGACCAGTGCCGTGAGTTGGTAAAATTTCTTATTTTGGCCAATATGAACATACATTTAAGGTCATATCTCAGCCCCTTGATGGAATTGTTTCCCATATTATGGATCATATGATAGGCAAAGATGCCTTCTTTCATGCAAATAGCAGTAATTGGATCCTTTGGACACTGATCTTGAAATAATGAGTGATACATGATTGTAGTTGGGACAATTTTTGTGTCCCGCCTGGACACAGCATGTAAAATTTTGGCATTAAACTTTTGAATACATAAAACGAGATGAATTTATGATCACACTTGCTAAGCATTACTGTTCCTTGATTAATTGGGCATCTTATGAATCCATAGAGAAGGCAATTGGATGTCTCTATGTTTTTTTTAATACACCTTTTGTAATCCTCCGTTGATGTGTCCCAGGTAAAGCTATAAAAAGTACAATGCGATTTTTGATGCAACAGATAAACCATTGATGCAAAAATTTTTGGAACATTTGATACACCAATGCATTGCTCATGACCTTGTCTGTCAGGAAAATATCACTTAAATTGGCCGAGGCTATTTTGCCAGAAGCTGTGATGGCTTAAGTAAGACTGACAACAGCACGACGCTGTTATATTCTGCAAACATTTTGTGGGACTTCTTTTGTTCGAGTACTTCCTGATGAAGGCTTGTTGCTGGAATTCTTGCATTCTTGGTATTATTGGCATGCTCAGAAGCCTTGCTTTCAATTGTATATAGAATATGGTAAAAAGTCTAACCGATCATGGAATTAGAGCCCTATCTTTTAGACTGACAAAAAATGTGACGCTCTCACATTTTGTAATATTTATGATGACCTTTCTTCTTTACACGCTTCTTGATGAAGGCTAGTTGATGGAAAGTTAACTTTTCTGATATGATTTTGTTGCTCATGAGCCCAGGTTTCTGTTGGTTTATAGAAAGTATTTGTGAATGTATAATATCATGATATTAAGGGCCTGTTTTTGTCACTGACAACAAATGTGGCACTTTAACATTTTATAAAAATGTATATTCAGACATGTCTTGTTCTAATGCTTTGTGAGAAATAATCATTGCTGGATTTTTCACTTGTTTGATATTGCATTGCTGCACTAAAGCTTAGCTTTCCTTTGGTATATGCAATATGGTTTTTAGTCAAACCTATCATGGCATAATGACCCTTTGTTTATGGCTAACAAAAAGTGCAACACTTGCATACTGCATTACTTGCTAATTCCACCATAGAAGATACGATAAGGCAAAAAAATGAAAATTCTGTATTTTTTTTATATAAGCATATTATTCAACATATCTTGTATAATTTTCAAAATGGTATCTTAAAAATTCTTTGCTGTAGATATATTTGAATAAGCCAAGGTTCGTTTCGAATAAACTACATTTAAAGTTAGTATTTTCTTCACATTCATTTTTAAATTTACTTTAATAATGTGGCCTAGTTATCAAAAAAAAACAATCATCTACAACCTCATTTTTTTTGGATTTTGAAACTACTGACACATAAGAAACAAATAAGAGATTATTGATTTTTCGGCCCAATTTCACAAGAGATTCCAAATTTTACCAACTTGTGGCATTGGACAATATCATATATAAATCCATTCAAACACTACGGATTTTTATTGCCGAGTCTCAAATGGAATTTTTAGCATGGATTCCGACCATAATCCAGTCAATTGATTATATATACACATGTCTTAGTTATGCCCCAGTGAAGTCGGAAATATGTGTTGGAAAAAGGCCAGACGGACATCCTCGGGCAGAATATCAGGATTAATCACAGACCTTGTAAAACTGGCGGGATCCAAAATTAAGTACAAATGTTGATTCGGTGGGGCTAATCCAGTGTTGTCAAGCTGATTTAACAATGTTTTGGACCTTGGAACACAAGCCTCCTTTGCCTTCACAATGGTACAAATGGCAGCTTGTTCCAAAAAAAGACAATGTGGCGAGAAGAGAAAACCTTATGGAGCAGATTAGCAGGATTTGATGTGCCGACTATGATTTAACTTTTAAAAGACCATTGAGAATGGATATGAACCTTGTGTATTCTTGTGTTCTTTGTTTTCAGATGTTTATCACCCATGACACCAATTCAGTCACCTTCAAAATGAAAAGAACGAGGCGACTTCTCAAGTTACGAATAAAAGTAGCTCCTGCTGGGCCAAATTTCTGTGGCGAAGTTAATGTATTTTCTTGCAAGGCCGAAGGTAGGTTTTCCAATATCTATGCTATACTAAGATTGACTGCTTGGGGGCATGAATGAGCTGTCTCAAAGAAAATCATGCAAAGCAGTTCGGATGACGTTCTCGGAATTGCCTAAAATTTTGCATAGGTACCAGACCACCTCTCAAACGAAGAAATGTGAAATTGGAACTTCAAAACTCAGAATACTTTTCTCATAGGGGGGCCTCAAAATAGGGGTGTCGGGAAGCCATTTTCCACAGAAATCCTAATTTCATCAACAAAAAAGTGGCAGATGTTCAGCCCTCTCTGGATGCTAGAAAAAATTAACAAGAACTAGCCATACTGGGTTTGGTGAAGGCTAGCATTTTTTAAAATAACAAATCACCTCTATTTATTAATTTCACTAACAAGGCTACTCTGAAACTGAAGATTTTGTGTTTTTCAAAATTTGAAAAACATGCCATGTTAGGAGGGCAATTTCTCAATGTTGTGCGGGTCTAGGATTGACAGTATTTGGTTAGAAAATTAGCAGAATACTTGGATTTTAGATATCTGGTGAGAAAACTGTGGGAAAATTTGAATTTTCAGAAAATTCAGCCATTTCAGTAAGTGTAATTTTTCGAATTTGCGTAAAAATCATGAAATTTGTATAGTCAAAAGGTCAAAGTAATACCAACCCTATTAACATAATATTGATTTAGATTAATGAAAATTACAATTATTCAGCAAATTAGTTAAGTTTCATGTAGAAAAAAATATTATTTTGTATCACTCGGCTAATTTCACAAATTTTGATAAGTTGCAGGAAATGTACCAATTTTGTTGGCCTATGTCTGAAATAGTAACACTTCCATGTTAAACAATTTCCATGGTCATTCATGGAAAAGCACCTATATTTAGTAAATGAGGGGAGATAATTGTGGGAAATGGAAAATTTTTGAAAATGTGGATACTCCAGGGCGGTCACTCCGAAACTGCAGATTTTGCTGTTTTTCAAAATTTGAAAAGCATGCCATGTTAAGAGGGCAATTTCTCAAATGTGTGAGCACTTATATTGGCCATATTTGGTTAGAAAATTGGCAAAACACTTGAGTTTTATATATCTGTTGAGAAATTTGTGTGAAAATGTGAAAAAACAATTATTTTGTATTGCACACCTGATATTCAAGATATAGTTTTTCATAAATTTCGGTAAGTTCGGGAAATTTATCAATTTTATGGGCCTATGTCTGACATAGTAACACTTCCATGTTAAACATTTTCCATGATAATTCATGGAAAAAGATCTATATTTAGTAAATCATGGGAGATAATTGTGGGAAATGAACGAATTTTGAAAATATGGATACTCCAGGGGTGATCACCCTGAAACTGCAGATTTTGCTGTTTTTCAAAATTTGAAAAACATGCCATGTTAAGAGGGCAATTTCTCAAATTGGTGAGCACTAATATTGACCATATTTGGTTAGAAAATTGGCAGAACACTTGCATTTTATATATCTGGTGAGAAAACTGTGGGAAGATGTCAATTTTCAGAAATTCTTGGATTTCAAAAACTGAAGTTTTCCAAATTTCCATAAAAAGTCATGAAATTTCCATAGTCATAAGGTCAAAGTAGTACTGACCGCATTTTCAAAATTTTTTTCACAAGTTACCAGAAATTCATCAGTTTTGTCTGCCATAGTAATACTTCATTAATCATTTTTTCAGCGTCAACTTGAAAACAAACTTTTTTTTTCACCAAAAGTCCATAGCCCCTCAAACCAAAAGATCGTCCGCTTCTCCCCTAAATAGGGAGGTAATTTTGGGAAATCACCAGATTTTCATGGAGGTGGCACTGTACCAAGGTCACAGAAATATGTCAGGCCTGATTCTGAGATTAGCCATTAAGCCTCGTTCTGACATTAGCAAGGTGGCGGCCTGAAGACCCAGCAGGGTGGGCAGAAGGAGTGAGATTAAATGAGGATGAATAAGAAAGAATAGATTAGAGAATGCGCTTTCTTGAATCTCCCCTTTCCAGCGCAATCACAGTTTTGCTAAAAAATAATAACTTTGGACTGGCTAAATGCTACATGTGGCAACAGGCCCGGGGAGGGTGTGTGACACCAATGCCATCTGCTCTATATCGGACATGACATCAATGCACCATTGCTGCTGATGCTCATCAAAACGCTATTTATTCCGCTGTTTCTGTCACCGTCATTGTGATGGTTTTTTGGGTCATTTGATGGAACTTTGCAAAGTGACCCTAGAAACAAAAGGACTTTTAAAACAGGGTTACATAATGGCAAATGTATGCTGTCAAGATTCAGGTGATTGTTTCATTAGTGTAATTGGAGTTACCCTAAATGATGAGATTATTAATTTCGAATGTAGATTCTCGATCTCCGTATTCATTAGAGTGATGAATTTACCTTCAGGAGAATTGGTATAAATTGTCAGAATTTTTGGCGACTTCGCATCGTCTTCATCGTGAATGTGACAGATGACAGTTCAAGTCCAATATAAGGACCAAATAGTTCCAGGGTGTAACAATAAGTGTGTTATTTGGTTGTGACATCATCAAAACAAATATTTCAGCCAATGAGCGGGGGTGTTGGGGCGGTAGCCCCCATGTGGCGCCATGATAACGGCTGTGACACAATGATTTTGAGGAGTAAAGAGTCTCACTGGAACTACTTTAACGGATATTGGACTTGAGCCCAGAGGATTAGAGCTTGCATGACGACTCAGCCCCACAGCACATTCACTGATGAAGACGATGAGAAATTGTCTAAAATTCTGACAATTTTTATCAATTCTCCTGAAAGTAAATTTATCACTATAATTATTTATTTGTTTCATTAGCATTTCTTGATAGCTCCTTCCCGGATCAAGCAGTTCATGTCTGATGACGTCACCATGACCATTGTCATAAATATATTGTTACAAGTTAACAATTTCTTACAGGGGTGATGATGTTATATTAGCGCACCTAGCTCAAGAACTGCTCATTCTGTTTGGTGCTCTTGTCTCAGGCAGCTGGGTAGCCAAGTGGCTTAGGAGCCCGCCTGCTATGCTGAAGGTCTTGGTTTGCATTGGTTGGTACCCCGGGTAGGGAGTCAAAAATTTTCAGTACACCTTCATGAACAAAATCCCAGCTGGATGTCGTTCGGATGAGACGTTAAATTGGCGGCCCCTTGTATCAGTATCTATGCTGGGTAAGCAAAAGATCCCTCACATGGGGTATGTGTGTAGCATTTTAAGAACTCCTGCTCTCTCTCCCATCTCATCAATCAGCCCGCGTGAGTGCCCAGACAGGCTTAGAGGGCTGCACTGACCATATATATCTATCTATCTATCTATCTATCTATCTATCTACTGTGAGGGCCTAAACAGGAAGTGGCAGTAGTTGCTATAAAAAGTGGATCTAATATATAAGTCTCAGTAATTTATTTGAATACCTAAAATACCTTCCAAAATAGCCTTACAATTTCAGTCTTGTCTATAACATAGTATAACAACCTCTAATGACACATTTAAGGGATTTAAATCGACATATAAATGTATCCAACATTGGAAATAATAATTTCCATACCCCCTGATTGTAGGTAGTGAATAAAAATTAAAAGTTAATGACCGAAACGGATCACCCAAGTAAAAAATTATGACAACACTTTGTTGATGATCAAAATTGGATAAAAAATAAGAGTGATAAGCAAAATTGGTGAGAATTGAAGTGTTACTATGTCAGACTTGGGCCCACAAAGTTGAAACATTATCGGAACTCAATAACACTTCTGAAAATTTAATTTTTAGAATTAGACCTGCGATACAAAATGATTATTTTTTCAGACAAAACTCTGACCTTTCAACTATGGATATTTCATGAATTTTTACGGAAATTCGAAAAATAACAGTTTTTGAAATGGCAGAAATTTTGAATATTCAAATTTTCCCACAAATTTCTCAACAGATATATAAAATCCAAGTACTCTGCCAATTTTCTGAACAAATATAGTGAATATGAGTGCTCACCAATTTGAGAAATTGATCTCTAAACATGGCATGTTTTTCAAATTTTGAAAAACAGCAAAATCTGCGGTTTTGGAGTGACCCCCTAGAGTATCCATATTTTCACAATTTCTGCATTTCCCACAATTTTCTCCCTGATTTACTAAATATAGGTGTTTTTTCGCGAATGATCATGAGAAATGGCTAAAATTTAAGTGTTACGATGTCAGACCTGGGCCCACAAAATTGATACATATCCGCCAACTTATCAAAATTTATGAAAAATTAAATTTTGAAAATTAGCCCTTTGGTACATATGAATTATTTTTTCAGATGAAACTGTGACTAATTTACTGTATAATTGTATTTTTTATACATTAAAATCAAATTATGAAAATAGGGTTGATACTACATTGACCTTTTGACTGGGAATTTCATGATTTTTTTTACGGAATTTCAGAAAATTACAGTTTTTGAAATGACTGAATACCTGAAAATTCACATTTTCACACAAATTTCTCAACAGATATATAAAATCCAAGTGTTTTGCCAATTTTCTAACCAAATATGGTCAAGATAAGTGCTAAGTACTAACAATATAAGTGCTAACAAATTTTTGAGAAGTTGCCCTCTTAACATGGGATGTTTTTCAAATTTTGAAAAACAGCAAATTCTGCAGTTTCGGAGTGACCCCCAGGAGTATCCAAATTTTCAAATTCCTTCATTTCCCACAATTACCTGATTTACCTGATTTACTAAACATAGATGTTTTTCTATGAATGATCATGGAAAATGTTTAACATGGAAATATTACTATGACATAAACTGAAAATTAGCCGTGTAACACAAAATAATTGTTTTTTCCACATGAAACTTAACTAATTTACTGAATAATTGGTAGTTTTCATTCATTTCTATCAAAATTATGATAATAGGGTTGGTACTACTTTGACCTTCTGACTATAGAAATTTCATGATTTTTTACAGAAATTTCATGATTTTTTACGGAAATTCGGAAAATTACAATTTTTGAAATAGCTGAATTTTCTGAAAATTGAAATTTTCCCACGGTTTTCTCACCAGATATCTAAAATCCAAGTATTCTGCTTATTTTCTAACCAAATATTGTCAATCCTAGACCCGCACAACATTGAGAAATTGCCCTCCTAACATGGCATGTTTTTCAAATTTTGAAAAACACAAAATCTGTAGTTTTGGAGTGACCCCCCCCCCCAAAGTAGCCTTTTTAGTGAAATTGATAAATATAGTTGATTTACCAGTTTGGATTGTTCTTGTTAATTTTTTCTAGCATCCAGAGTGGGCTGAACATCGGCTACTTTTTTCTGTGAAAAATTGCTTCCCGACACCCCTATTTGAGGCCCCCCTGTGAGAAAAGTATTTTGAGTTTTGAAGTTCTAATTTCACATTTCTTCGTTTAAGAGGTGGTCTGGTCACTACGTAACATTTTAGGCCATTCTGAGAACATCATACGAACCAATTCCCTGATATTGCATGATTTTCTCTGAGACAGCTCATTAATACAATCCATTTGGACAAAGCGAGTAAAATCCTTTTCAACCGTTTAGATAGCTATAGATTTCACTCCTGATTTTTAATTTTCCCGACCGGCTATTTTTCTGTATGGACGTATACTATGCTACACAATCGGAACATCTATGTTGCGGCAACGTTGAAACAACATTTGTCAATACCCATATATCTTGGTGGTGGTGCGATTTAATAATATTTTAATCTTTTTTCCCCTCCTGTAACATTGCTTGAACATAAATATATATATAAGAATATATTGCCCACTCTATCAACAGAGTGTCCTCACTTTTTCAATTCACGATTAAATTATATAAACTGAAAATATTAATGCGATCATTTATTATTTTCATTTCTTATTCATAACCAAATGTATGTACTTCTTTCCAATTCGCTTCTTACCTTATGACTTGTCACTTATCAATTACTATTATTATCACACTTTTCCAAGTTCCCCCGTGGCCTAATGGTCAAGACTGCTTGTCCACTGGCTTTGAGGGCGTGGGTTCAAATCTCACCCAGGGAACTCACTTTAGTCCGAGCCCATGGGACTTTAAATGGAGGTGGGTTGTATCCAGTATTCTATGCTGGGGCAACTGAAAGACCCTGGGCATCCCTGAATTAATAGGGTATGTTCCAGACTCACAGTCTTCTCATCTCATCATCATACGGCGATCGCCTGCCTCAATATAGCCCACTAAGGTGCTGCAGAGGCGTAAAACACAAACAAACAAAATCACACTTTTCCAATCTTATTTAATCTATTTATTTATTTTATTTTTTTTTGGGCTTGCCCCCCTTTCTGTACAGCTCTTAGAGCTCTGGGGGTAAGCCTCAAACATCGTCCATGCAAAATTTGTAAATAATGCGTAACTTATAATGTGTAAATTGACAGTTATTGCTCAAACATTTTTTTGTAAGCCACTGTATGTTGACGATGTTGAAAGTTGAAATAAATCAAATCAAATCAAAACAATCAAACGTCGTGACAGCATTGCAATTCTGGTGTGAATTAGGTACATAATTTATTTGCATGGCAGAAACGATGTTGCTACAACATTATGAAGCACCATCAAGACAGTTGGGTCCCAGGTCCCTTCTCTTAAATTTATTCAGCTGCTTTGCTTGTAAGTGGTTTCATCTTTTTGTTAAATACAGCATGCCCACCAGGGTTCGTACAGATGAAGCATATGTGTTACTACTTCACCGAGTCATATATCAAGATGACTGAAGACATGATGTACGTTTGTCGCAATGCGTCATGGCTCACCCTCAACACTCTGGCTACCTTCAACAATTCCGAACAGCTCCATTTCATTAACATTGCAAGCAAAAAGTAAGAACGGTGTTTTAAAAAAAAATGCATTGATCATTCTTACTCATTGATTCAAGTACACTCTTAACAAAAAGGTTTTACATGGATCTTTTAAGGGTTGTATAAGCTAGTATAGACAAGAAATCCTGAAAGGTTCATTATTAAATTTTTAAAACGGTTCCAACAGCGAACAAAAACAACACTTAGAAAATCCAGCTGCACTGAACTTGCACAATGGAACCCCTTTCTCTCAAGTTAGGAGCATAGGGTCCTATCATAGGGCCTTCCCACCAAGTATAAAACCTTTTGAATTTTGTTAACTCATTTTAGAAAATTTAGAACCTGTGGGTTCTTTATATATATACCATCAAGAACCTTTTGTGTTAAGAGTGTAGGGGCTTCTTTACCAATTTCAGGCGCTTACATTATAGAAGAATTATTATGATCGATGCAAATATTTCAAATTCATATTATTAAACTCAGGAAGATACATATCCCGGGTGAAGATACTAGGAAGGATACTAATTGAGCTATGTAATAACCTCTAACCCGCTGTTTGATCAATCGTGTCAAGCTCTAGTCCCGTATGCTGGCTACTCGAAGTCTCCCCCCCCCCCCATTACTGCTTGACATTCATTTAGCATAGCTGCATGGAGCACATATCAAGGTTTGTTTTATTATTACATATTTCGTATAATAAGTGTGCCATGTCTCAGGTGAATATATTATGCAGAGATGATTTCAGTATCTCAATACGGACACCACTATCTGGGCACTCCCTGTGAGCATTTGAGACCACAGCTCAAGTGTTTCCAAGTGAATCCAACTGCTAATACAAATTAGGTTTTCTGGCAAAGTGTGAATAACAACTGATAGATCTGTTTTCACATGTGTAATAATTATTGTGCATGATGGCTTGTTCAATTGGAGCAGGTTAGCAGGAAGTAGAAACGTTTGGATGTTTTCAAAACATCAAACAGAATGTTCAGGGCTCACCAACATTTTAGCAGTTTCATGTAGATTCATTATGATCTGATCGAGGAAGGTCCCAGGTAACGCAGCTGAAACTGTGAATATACCACCGTGACATCAATAAGCTGATACTGACATCACATGAGCACTGTGGCAGTTGACAAGAACATGGCACACTAATATGAGATCTGTAATAACAATACTAGCATAACACCTGTGAAAACATGCATGTGACGAAGAAGGGAGGGCAGAGTATAAAGGGTGTTATCCAATGGCCTATAGTTAGATTCTGGGAAAACCTAACCCTATAGTAAGATTCTGGGAAAACATCACCCTATAGTAAGATTCTGGGAAAACATCAATCTATAGTAAGATTCTGGGAACACATCACCCTATAGTAAGATTCTGAGAAAACATCACCCTATAGTAAGATTCTGGGAATACATCACCCTATAGTAAGATTCTGGGAAAACATCACCCTATAGTAAGGTTCTGGGAAAACATCACCCTATAGTAAGATTCTGGGAACAGATCACCCTATAGTAAGAATGAGAAAACATCACCCTATATTAAGATTCTGGGAAAACATCATCCTATAGTTAGATTCTGGGAACACATCACCCTATAGTAAGATTCTGGGAAAACGTCGCCCTATAGTAAGATTCTAGGAAAACATCACCCTATTGAAAAATTATGAGAAAACATCACCTATAGTAAGATTCTGGGGAAAACATCACCCTGTAGTATGATTCTGGGAAAACCTCACCCTATAGTAAAATTCTGGGAAAACATCACCCTATAGTAAGGTTCTTGGAAAACATCACCCTATAGTAAGATTCTGGGAAAACATCACCCTATAGTAAGATTCTGGGAAAACATCACCTATAGTAAGATTCTGGGAAAACATCACCCTATAATAAAACATCACCCTATAGTAAGATTCTGGGAAAATATCACCCTATAGTAAGATTCTGGGAAAACATCACCCTATAGTAAGATTCTGGGAAAACATTATCGTTTAGTAAGATTCTGGGAACACATCACCTATAGTAAGATTCTGGGAAATTATCACCCTATAGTAAGATTCCGGGAAAACATCACCCAAAGTAAGATTCTGGGAAAACATCACCCTATAGTAAGATTCTGGGAAAACATCACCCTATATTAAGATTTTGGGAAAACATCATCCTATAGTAAGATTCTGGGAACACATCACCCTATAGTAAGATTCTGGGAAAACGTCAACCTATCGTAAGATTCTGGGAAAACATCACCCTATTGTAAAACATCACCCTATAGTAATATTCTGAGAAAACATCACCCCATAGTAAGATTCTGGGAAAACATCACCCTATAGTATGATTCTGGGAAAACCTCCCTATAGTAAGATTCTGGGAAAACATCACCCTATAGTAAGATTCTTGGAAAACATCACCCTATAGTATGATTCTGGGAAAACATCACCCTATAGTAAGATTCTGGGAAAACATCACCTATAGTAAGATTCTGGGATAACATCACCCTATAGTAAGTTTCTGGGAAAACATCACCCTATAGTAAGATTCTGGAAATACATCAACCCATAGTAAGATTCTGGGAAAACCTCACCCTATAGTAAGATTCTGGAAATATATCACCCTATAGTAAGATTCTGGGAAAACATCACCTTATAGTAATATTCTCGGAAAAATATCACCCTATAGTAAGATTCTGGGAAAACATCACCCTATAGTAAGATTCTTGGAAAACATCACCCTATAGTAAGATTCTGGGAAAACATCACCCAATAGTAAGATTCTGGGGAAAAATCACCCTATAGTAAGATTCTGGGAAAACATCACCCTATAGTAAGATTTTGGGAAAAAAACACTCTATAGTAAGATTCTGGGTAAACCTCACCCTATAGTAAGATTCTCTGAAAACATCACCCTATAGTAAGATTCTGGGAAAACATCACCCTATAGTTAGATTCTGAAAACATCACCCTATAGTAAGATTCTGGGAAAACATCACCCTGTTGTATGATTCTGGGAAAACCTCACCCTATAGTAAGATTCTGGGAAAACATCACCCTATAGTAAGATTCGGGAAAATATCACCCTATAGTAAGATTCTGGGAAAACATCACCCTATAGTAAGGTTCTGGGAAAACATCACCCTATAGTAAGATTCTGGGAACACATCACCCTATAGTAAGAATCTGAGAAAACCTCACCCTATATTAAGATTCTGGGAAAACATCATCCTATAGTAAGATTCTGGGAACACATCACCCTATAGTAAGATTCTGGGAAAACGTCGCCTTATAGTAAGATTCTAGGAAAACATCACCCTATTGTAAAATTATGAGAAAACATCACCTATAGTAAGATTCTGGGAAAATATCACCCTGTAGTATGATTCTGGGAAAACCTCACCCTATAGTAAGATTCTGGGAAAACATTATCCTATAGTAAGATTTCTGGAAAACATCACCCTATAGTATGATTCTGGGAAAACATCACCCTATAGTAAGATTCTGGGAAAACATCACCCTATAGTAAGATTCTCTGAAAAATATCACCCTGTAGTAAGATTGTCGGAAAACATCACCCTATAGTAAGATTCTGGAAAACATCACCCTATAGTAAGATTCTGGGAAAACATCACCCAATAGTAAGATTCTGGGAAAACATCACCCTATAGTAAGATACTCGGAAAACATCACCCTATAGTAAGTTTCTGGGAAAACCTCACCCTATAGTTAGATTCTGAGAAAACATTACCCTGTAGTAAGATTCTGGGAAAACATCACCCTGTCGTATGATTCTGGGAAAACCTCACCCTATAGTAAGATTCTGGGAAAACATCCCTATAGTAAGATTCTTGGAAAACATCACCCTATAGTAAGATTCTTGGAAAACATCACCCTATAGTAAGATTCTTGGAAAACATCACCTATAGTAAGATTCTGGGAAAACATCACCCTATAGTAAGATTCTGGGAAAACATTACCCTATAGTAAGTTTCTGGGAAAACATCACCCTATAGTAAGATGCTGGGAAAACATCACCCTATAGTAAGATTTTGTGAAAACATCACCCTATAGTAAGATTTTGGGAAAACATCACCCTATAGTAAGATTCTGGAAAAATATCACCCTGTAGTTAGATTCTGGGAAAACATCAACCTACACCGAGTGCCAAGTTATTAGGTAGCGATGACTTTTTCCATATCTCCGAAAGTATTTGGAATATTTTTGTCCTTCACCTACAAGTGTGGGTTAGGGTAGATGATTATTCTGAGCAAATTTTGTTCCATTCCGTTCACGCAGTCAGATGTTCTAGCATTTATTACAGGTTTTGGGTGTGCCAAGTTATTAGGTACATTTGCATGTTGCATTTAAAAAACATGGACAAAACCTATGAAATCTCAAACGCAAATGACCTGGATGTATTGGCAATATCAATTTTCATAAAGTTATGACGTATTTGGAAGCTTTCATGCCTACACTTGGAGGCGATCCACTTTATTCTGCTCCATTGGAATAGCATTGAATTTACCCGAATTTTGATAAACAAAGCCTCTCTCGAACTAAAAGTAAGTCATGTCATTAAAAAGATGGTTTTGTAGGTTGCTTTATGCTATTAACTTCGTGCTGCAGGAGTTTTAGCCAGATTTTAGTTCATCAACCAAGTCAACAGCAAATTAAAAAAAGTATGATCTATCACATCTTATTTGCAATGTTAATCCAATGGGAGCTCGTAATGAGACATTTGACAAGATTTTGAATTGCTCTGTATTCACATATAATGGCCAGTATTGGTTGAAATCAGCGCAGATGGAGATATGGCAAAAAACGGTCGCTGCCTAATAACTTGGCACTCGGTGTATAGGAAGATTCTGGGAAAACATCACCCTATAGTAAGATTCTGGGAAAACATCACCCTATAGTAAGATTCTGGGAAAACATCACCCTATAGTAAGATTCTAGGAAAACATCACCCTATAGTAAGATTCTAGGAAAACATCACCCTATAGTATGATTCTAGGAAAACATCACCCTATAGTAAGATTCTGGGAAAACATCACCCTATAGTAAGATTCTAGGAAAACATCACCCTATAGTAAGATTCTGGGAAAACATCGCCCTATAGTAAGATTCTTGGAAAACATCACCCTATAGTTAGATTCTGGGAAAACATCACCCTATAGTAAGATTCTGGGAAAACATCACCCTATGGTAAGATTCTGGGAAAAAATCACCCTATAGTAAGATTCTGGGAAAAAATCACCCTATCGTAAGATTCTGGGAAAACTTCACCCTATAGTAAGATTCTGGGAAAACATTACCCTATAGTAAGATTCTGGGAAAACATCACCTGAATTTCCTTGACTGTAATTTGCTTGAAAGCTGACTGAGGACATTTCAGAGAATACAGTACAGTAAAGCAGCTTTTCATAACTGGGCAATCAGAAGTTTGACAGGAGTAGCGTAAGGGGTCCATTATTAATTAATAGTATGATGATGATATATTTTATCTTGCCTCTGGTGGTTAAATGTCATGTACAACTTAAAGCAAATGCATTTTTCATTCCGTTCCTGCAGTTACAAGTCTAATAGCTTATGGTGTGGTCTGCGTCATTACGGTCCAGACCCAGCAATTCCCGGTTCTACTGCAACCTTCCGTTATCTTAACGGAAACCCATCAACGTTTCATCGACTAAGTGAATTTCTTTATGTAGCGGTAAGTTTCTTTAAAAAAAAAAAAAGATGTTCAGCTTCAGTTTTAATTGGATGCATCTTACAGTAGATGAAAAATGAGTGCTTAGAGAAAAGCTGTTGGTGGCCGTAAATGATCTCACAACATACCCTATCAATAGATTGAAATTAAGTGTCAATTGTCATTCAGTATCTTCTGACCTCATTGATCAGTGGTATGATACATCTAAAGGCTTTCCCTTCTTGCCTTGAGGGTTTAGGATATGACCTCACAAGCTGCTAATGAGTCGGACAGAATAACTTGACAAGGACAGGGATATGACCTCACTGGAAACATTACAGTGTTTTTCTGCAAGCATTCCTTTTTTTGTCTGCTGTTAAGTCACCTTGAATTTTGCTATTGTTTCAGCCCATTGGAGGAGCAGCTGGTGTTTGTGTCCATCACCTGCTTGTGACAACAAATATGAGTGAACATAGGTCTTATGCTTGCGAGACAGCTGCTGCCTATCCAGGTATAGTAATTATTATTAGACAATTTATACCCTGCTAAAATTTGCAGATATTTGTGCGTTAAGGTGTGCCTGACAAGAAAAACTGCTATGAAATTAATGAAATTTCTTTAAATGCCTTTTGAATCTGAGGTAGTTGTCAATATTTCTGATGTCGGGCAAACAACTGATTGCAAAGTCGAGGGCCATACACTCCTGGACAAAACAAATGGACCTTGGTAGAATTTCATATTGTTTCAATACACAACAACAAAGATTCATTTCATGTCATTCACTCAATAGTACTATAATCTTTGTATGAATTTGCATTTCCTGCTGACTTTTGATGTTAATCTAAAGGGACAGAAGTTCAGTGGCACATTTGAGCTTCTGGAAGAAGTGAAATGTCAAAGGGAAAATATTGAAATTTTGGCTCAGAAAGTTGTGAAAAAGTGCAGGCAAAAGACATGTTATTCTCAAAACATCAAAAGGAAAAGTAATTCCATACTAAGATTTAAAAAAAAAAGTTGCTATTCAGAGAATAGAACTAGAAGCGACTAGATGCAGATTGAGTAGTTCTTGCTAAAGTCTTAACTTGAAAAAGCATTGAGAGATATTCCGGTGCCATTTCATGAATGCATTTAAACACAAAGCACGGGACCTTACAGTCCTTGTCATATTAACGTGGAATCTCAAGTTATTTTCTATGCTGTTGAAGTGTGATGTCAGAGATGACTCTATTCTCTAGCATTGCAATATACGTAAAATAACTATAAGCTGTGATGTCATTTTAAACATGATAAGATTCCTCGGCATCTAGCCAATGGTGATGCAAAGAAACTGAGCATCACAGTTTCAACACAGTGCCAGGTTCAGCATTTTATCTGGGTTAGCCCCTGCAACCACATCATCACAGGGACCCGACTCGGTGGTGATGAGGCTGCTCTCTCTCCCATCTCATCAATCAAACCTCATGAGCACCAAGAACTGGGCTTAGAAGGCTGCACTCATCAGATTTATATCTATCTATCTATCTGATAATTTAAGTCATTTAGGCAATATTTGCTCAGTGGTGTCTTAGAAAGACCCTTAACACATGTTATTATACCTCCACCATGAAAGCAGAGCTGTCATTAGCTGAGAGCTGGTCACATGTCAGTCATTATTTCAGCGTATTGACCAGGACTATTGCCCTCCAAAATTGTTTTTTTTCCGAAATTGTATTTTTTTCTAAATTTTTTTTTTTCCGAATTTTTTTTTTTCGACATTTTTTTGTTTTCCTGAAAAAAAATTTTTCCGAATTTTTTTTTTTTTTCCGAAATTTTTTTTCCCCGATTTTTTTTTTTCTATGAAATTTATTTTTCTAAATTTTTTTTCAACATTTTTCTTTCAACATTTTCCATACATTTGCAGTAGTGCAAGAAAATAATAGTCTACAATTAGGGCATTTAGTATTAAAGACCAAAAAAACTCATCAAAACTAGTAATAATAGTACAATGTATGCCTCTGCTTATCTATTCGGTATAATAAAACAAATATAGACTGATTATCTTGGGCATTAGTCAAATCTATTTAAATAGATTTGACTAATGCCCTCGAAATCAGTCAATATTTGTATATTAAGAAACTTCGAACTCATAAACTAATAACAAGCGCCTCAAAATTACAATATAATTTTGCATGCTAATGGCCTAAATCTGTCATCTGACTTAGGCCAATTTCACGTATCACTCCTTTTGGTGGATATCACCTAAATTTTCCTATCATAATTGTGAGCATTAATTTTGTTAAAGTTGCTGCCTCATAAAAATTTGCCAAAAGCTTTTTGGCCGTTTACTAAAATTGCCAGAAATGACTCATAGGCCAGTAGAAAAAGGCCCAATATCAGCCATACCCTGGACCTTTTCATAACAGTACACATTTGGTACCAAATGAATCCTTGACATCTCTAGTTTCACCAAGAAAAGTTCCCCAGAATTCTCAGGTGGAGGATTTTTTTTTTATTCAAGTTTCCATGGCAACACTCTTGAAAAAATTAGAACCCACAAATGAACAACATTTTATTGAATAACTTTCCTTCTGCTTTGAGGAACAATTTCAATTTTGGCACACAGTACCTCCACAACCAACTCCCTCAGACACATGCAAAAATTGTGTTTTACATTGTGCGCATGTGTTGCTATAGTAACAGAAATATAAAAATCAATTTTTTAAAAGACAGTCTTAAAATGTTTGATGTGGAGAGACAAAATAAATATACAAGCAAAAATATGGTTATGATATTGATAGAGCATCTCTTTGTGGACAGAATCGTGAGCAAAAATATTGGAAATATCTTATATAATATAGTCGCTATAGAGACTGATTTAAAGTTTGTTTAAAATTACTTTGATAAACCTGAAGCTAATGAGAGGCATGTTCCCATGTTTTCTTCAAATTCATTTGATGAATGGACTTAATTTTGATATAGTATTCATCTCTGAATGCAATTAACGATTTAAAAGTTTACTGTTGCCTTGGAAACACTGCTGTAGCCAGTTCCATAGCAACAAAACTCAAATGCATCTTTCTGATCAAATGCATAGCCAAAAGTTTTACAATTTAATCATACATCTACCCAAACCTATTAACTATATCAGTAAACTAGTTTTACAACTTAAAACAAGTTGTTAGTTTTGTTTCTGTGGCAACAATACCTCCAAACATCATCAATTTCTAAGATAGGGAATAAAATAGGCAGTTTCTACAGTTTGCAGTCATTTAATAGAGTTTCCAATGTAATTTTGGTTCCGAAAAGGCGTTTGAACCTCAGTATTTTGTCACAGAACACCCTTAACTTACAAAATGACAAAGGATTGCCATGGAAACCACAATAATATACCATAAACAGTCAATGATAATTCAACTATTGATTGAAACAAATTCATAAATTCCGTAATTGTACAAAATATAGTTGACCGTTTTTCACGTATGATTCATCAAAAGATAGCTGGTAATGGCTTCTATTTTGCAAATGGCCACCAGTTATCAGTTATGTTCAGTTTCAACCAATCTTGAAAACCTCATTAAAATAAGTATTTGCAATATTAAATCATTAATATCCATGATAAATAGGATATAATTCTTTTATTTCACATCACCTTATAAATTATGAGATATTTTTGTATAAATTTGATTGGAATAAAGTTTATGATGGAAAGAAATTTGGCAATATGATGATTCATAATATGGACGTAAGGAGATTTTCTTTGAGATATTATGAGCAAAAATGGAGTTTCTAAGGTTTGAAGGGAGATAATTATTTTATTGTATGATACATCATTTTAAAGCTTGAGTAAAGATCTATCTTTTGCAATGAAAATTTCTGGTAACCATGAAAACAGAAATGGTATATCAAGCTAATCAGTCATTTTTAGGGCCTGAGATTCTAATTTTTTTATGTAAGAAGCGCAAAAATTATCATGAAGATCAGTTCAAAACCATACATAATATAATTATATTTGATACTTAGTAGTTTATGACATGGTTGCCAGGGCAACTGAAAAATAATGAATGGGCTACAAATGCCAATTATTATTACAGAGAAAAGACACTGAGGAAAATCAAATACTAGTTGCTCCATTTTCGGAGGTGGCCGTCTTGAATCTTAAGGTTTATTTGAAAATTTGCTGAAGGACGTAATGTTTGCTTGATTTTCCTGAACAATTGCAATGTGATTTATAATCGGAAAAGATTTTCATGACTTTATAAGCGAGCAATTCCCTTTAAATACTTTCATAGGAGGATGAAAGGGACTTTCAATATGAATATGAAAAGCAATGGTCCTACGCATTTCTTTTGTACTACACTGCTTGTAGGCGCATACAAAGTCTGTAAATAAATCAACATGTTCCTTGTAGTAATTGCTTGGATCACTAGGATCAGTTAGATTTTGACTGTTGACTGGAACCATGATTTTGTGACAATTTTCAAAGTACAGCAGTAGTGTAAACTTATTTTTGTAGCACACTGTACCAGCAGTACAAAGCTTTGGGTATGCTATGACTAAGCTATGTATTTTGACACCTCTAGGACAGCACTTTACCAAAAATGTCATGATATCATAAACTTTTAAAAGAAATGGTATAATTACGGGGGACGGGGACACAGTGAATCGCTGGACACAGTGAATCAGTGGCTATTTCTGGATGCTGAAACCATAAATTGCTAGAATGTGTTATCTACAGGGTGGCTATTTAGTCCAGCATACTTATAGAAGCATGACATCCAAAATTGGTCATGTTGCACTGGAGTTATGGGGTAAAATATGATTTTGGCCACTATTACCTGATCTTTTGGATTATGTAAATTTGTAAAATAGCACAGGTTATCCAGGATTAACTTGTGTACTTACAATATATGCGAAAGGAACATGTAATGAAATTAATGCTTTTGTATATCAGGAGCACGTGGTAGCAATTATCAAGATATAAAGATTTTCTTTAAATTATTCACACTTGCCACAGCAAATCGTGGCTGCCACAGGACACAGTGAATCACTGCAATCAGTAATTCACTACAACCCAGGTGAGAATAATCAATAGTTTATAGCTGTAATTGTCTTTAAGCAGCAATAAACAACTGCATGTAAATACCCAACTGTCAAATATGCAGAAAAATATACCTTACCCTTCTTTTAGTCAATTTATTTTAAGTCTTAACAATCTTACAATAATGCTGTTTTGTTTTGGAGCAATAAGTCAATTAATGGTTGTAAAAACCTCAGGAAATTTTACTGGAAAAATAAACCATGGTCAGAGACACTATCTACACTCTAAATTGGAAATGCGTACAACCTAAACAAAACCTAAACATTCAACATTCCCGCTTTGAGCGCGTTTATTGATGTTTAGCATTTTTTTTTGTAAACAAATTGTTTAGCCAAATTAAACAAGCTGCGTAAGCGACTACGCAGGTACAACCCAAACAATTATGACAAAAAACATTTAGTTTTTAGCTTTTTATTTGTGTTTAGAACACCAAACAATACCTAAACAATTAGGTGTATAGTAGGGTGTATCTGATCCCCCTCAAAAATCAAAATTTTGTCATATCCCTTCTGACTTTTTTTTGGTGGTGAGGTTCATAGAAAGGAGTAATTCTGCCAAATTTCATCCATTTTGAAGGTTGCCTAGGGGTGCCTGATTTCATTGGCAGATTGCAAACTTCAAAAAGCTAAAAAAATGCTGAAAATCCTTATATTTTGTGAAAAAGTAGAGGGATTACTATCATGGAATTTGAGGGGACTCTCTTAAAGCATGCCCATTTGTTTTTCAAAGAATTCACACAATTCCTAGCCCATTATCAAACATATCACCACGAAATTGTCATAACTGGAGACTTTAACTTCCACATGAATAAACCTGATGATGCCAGAGTCATGCAGTTCAATAGCATCCTTGAAATGTATGATCTTGAACAGCATGTGTCTTCTTCGACACACAAAGATGGAAACACACTAGACTTGGTTATCACACACAAAAATTCTGCTCTGAAAGATTGTACAGTGAGCGACTTGCTCTCTGACCATAGCTGTGTCCTTTTCAATATGGCAATTAACAAAGGAAAAAGTGCTCAAAAGAAAATCTCTTTTAGAAAGACAAGTGATATCAATCTCGTGAAATACAAGCAAGACATTGAAAAACACTTGTCACAGAAAGTGCAAAAGGAGAAGTCTTTGCAGTACCTGTCAAAACTTGTCTCACTCTACAATTCCTCAAAAGAGGTTCTTGACAAGCATGCACCCATTATTACTAAGCAGGTGACAATACGCAAACCAACACCATTCACCAATACCGATATAAAAAATCTTAAAACAGCTAAAAGAAAAGCAGAACGATCATGGAGGAGAACTGGACTAGAAAAAGACTGGCAAGACTTCCAGTTGAAAAGAAATGCTTTAAATGATCAACTGAATCTGCTTAAATCTGATGATCTGAGAGCAAAGATAGAAAGCACCAAGGGAAATTCCAAAGCTATGTTCAAGATTCTGAATTCCAGCCTCAACAGGAAACAAGAACTTCCTCTACCCAATCATGACAGCAGCAAAGACCTGGCAAATGATTTCAATACATTCTTTGATGACAAAATCAAGAAAATAAGGTCGAAACTGGATTCCTGCGACAATAACATTACAGATGTTGGAAACTTCACAGGCCACAAGTTATTTCATTTCAAAAGCCTAAAAAAATCAGAGGTCAAGAAATTGATCAGAAATATGCCTGTCAAACACTGTCAACTTGACCCCATTCCTACATGGTTTCTGCTGGAGTGTATTGACGAATTTCTTCCAATAATAACAGAAATAGTTAACACATCACTGTCTCTTGGGGAAATGCCCCTAGAACTGAAACATGCACTTGTCAGGCCACTTTTGAAGAAAAGGGGTCTTGATCTCATTAAGCAGAACTACCGACCAGTGTCAAACTTGTCTTTCCTGGGTAAAATCATTGAAAGTGCAGTTATCAAACAATATATGGATCACCTAATTCGAAATAGACTTGATGATGACAAGCAATCAGCCTATAAGCAATTTCATAGCACAGAGACTCTCCTCACGAAAATCCACAATGATATCATGTTGAACATGAGCAAGGGTGAAGTAACCATGCTGGTACTCTTAGACCTATCAGCTGCCTTTGACACGATTGATCACAATATTCTATTGACCAGACTGAAAAACAGATATGATGTGTGCAACTTAGCTCTCAACTGGTTCAAGTCATACATCTCTGAACGATCTCAGTCTGTCTTGATTAATAACCAAACATCAGAGAAGCTGCCACTCAAATTTGGTGTCCCCCAAGGTTCAAAGCTTGGTCCAGTCTTATTCAATTCATATATTGCTCCATTGAGTGAAGTGGCTGCTCAAAACCAGATTGAAGATCAAAAGTATGCTGATGACGAGCAGCTCATTTTATCATTCAAACCAACTTTCACAGATCAACAATGTGCAATTGAAAAAATGGAGAAATGTATAACTGAAATCAGGAAATTTCTTCATGAAAACAAACTCTGTAACAACGGTGACAAAACAGAACTCCTAATGATTGGCACGCCACACAAACTTAATAAACTTAAAGTTTCATCAATAAATGTTGAAAATGTTTCGTTCAAAACAGCAGGAAGTGTCAGGAACTTGGGTGTAATCTTTGACAAAAGTATGACAATGGAGAAGCAAGTTAACAAGATGTGCCGCAATGCCTACTTTAATCTTCGAAACATCTCCAAACTTCGGAAGTCCATGAACAAAGATACAGTCAAAACAGCTGTAAATGCACTGGTCACTCCACACCTGGACTATGGAAATTGCCTCTTGTATGGCATTTCTCAATATCTAGTGAACAAACTACAGGTGGCCCAAAACTCAGCAGTTCGTCTCATAGATAGACTTAAACAGCAAGACAGTGTGGGATCTCACAGAAAGCAACTACATTGGCTGCCTATTCCTGCTAGAATACAGTTTAAGCTGATGACAACAACCTGGAAGGCATTAAACAGTCAAGCACCCCTGTACATTCAACAGCTGGTCCAACGTAAACCAAATGGAGACCGTAATCTGAGAAGTAACAGCAGACTCTTGTTAACAGAGCCAGCTTCAAACAGCCAAAATAAATTTGAAGATCGAGCTTTCTCCTTTGCAGCACCAAAACTCTGGAACAGTTTACCAGAGAGTGTACGCTCGACAAAGACCCTTGAGTGTTTCAAGAAAAACCTAAAAACCCACTTATTTAAAACATTCTACAAATAATCAATACCCTCAAGCGCTTCTGAGCAGTTTACTGGAAGAGGCGCGATATAAATTACTATTATTATTATTATTATTATTATTTGTCTCCAGAAACCAGGAAAATATTACCAAGCCGAATTTCAAGGCTTATTCCAGCTGCTACTAGCTTAAATGTCAAACCCCGTCTATTCTGATGTCAAAAATCGTATTCTCCATCAAAATATGAGAATTATTAATTTTAGGTCATATTAGGCATATCTCAAAAATTATGAAGCCACAGGGCCGAATTTCAATGGGGGTAAAAAAATGTAGGAATGGATGTATGCAACAACTTTATATTGTACTATTGCTTTGAATACATTTTTGTGCCAAAGTCCAGAAAATTTCATGACAATATTACAAACGGTTGTCGAGATAATCTTAAAAGTACATTGAAAAACGTGAATTTTTCACTATTTTAGCGTGACATCATATTTTTCTTCACTTGAATTATTTCAGGTGTATGAAATTTGACACATCTCATTGTCATTTTCTTAATTTTCCTTTAATCTCTATGTCCAAAGGCTTCACAAATTCATTGCAACAAGTATAGGCCTATTTGTATGCTTGTTTTGACATCATTAAATTCTTCGTGTTTAAAGGTTGACTTCGAAAAATTGAGTCAAATTTGAAGCTTCCTGATCTGGTATGTTGTAATTTCCCTTTTACACATGTCAGTTGAATCTTTTTGTCATTAAGATCTGGTATAATATCTACTTAGTTGTTTTGGAGCTTTTTATGCTTGTGTAAAATTCATTTCATGAAAAAATTCCAATGAATATTAGGGAAAGTGCATGTGTCGCACGCGTAACGCAAGGAGTACCTTCATGCGGCAAAAAGCTATGAAACTTCTAATTTTAACCTGGATAGGCTTTAAACATAGTAAATCTGTAAAGCATCAATAAACCATGAACTAATACATGTTGGGGACTGCTACCTGTTGGCAAAATACAAAAATTTGTTTGTCGCACGCGTAACACTCACAAAAATATTGATATATTCAAATTTTTTTCCTGTAAATAATGGAGCCATGATACCGATGTTACCTGTTGTGACAATTACCACTCTATTTTAGTAGTTTGAATATGTTTCATGACCTAACCTATGATATAATGGCATATATGAAGATTTTTGAAAATTTAGGGCTCAATTGGCTATAAATGCAATATCCAAAAACACCTTTTTCATTCAAAATGGTCGTACTTTTCCGTCAGTTATGACTTATAATATCATATAAAATCAATTGTAATCAAAACCAGAAGATTTGTTGCAATTTCATGCGACATCATTCCTCAAAATCAGGATTTTACCTGAAAAAAGAGCCAAAAATCATGCTTCTTTCATCTCTTGCTGAGTTATTATAGTTTTCATAGCTACGTGTTTTTCAAGTTTGCAATTTGCTTCATTCCAAAGCTGTGATGTCAGGGATTTAGTAGAATAATTTTGTTTATTACAAGCACAGATTTCAGGAAACTGACATATGGATGATGTATGTTTCACTTGTTCAGCTTGCCCTGGCTGAAAGATAATTAAATAACTGTAACTGAAACAAACAGACTACTTAGCCTCAAAGGAAAACTTTGCAATTACTGACAAAAAAATTGTTTGAAATTGTTTGTTTGGAAAACAATGAGGTGCAACACTCAGCTTAGACATATGCTGTTGTTGTGGTTGTTCACAAATAGTAACATTGCCTGACAGTTTTAAATTCCTTTGTCATTAACTGTGATGTCAAACTCTGAACTGATATGTCACAGATTGAAGATTAGACCAATCACATTGACAGATACCCTCTGATGTCACGGTTTAGCTGCAAAACGAAGCTTTCAAAAAACATGTAGCTATGAAAACGATAACCTAACAACACAGAGACAGTGATGATCTCTATACATGTATGTTTGTGTATAGACCACAAAATAAGCACTTCAGAGGAAACTAAGATAATAATCATTAAAATGGTACTCTTTCAAAAATAATATTTAAACTAAATATATTGTGGTAATCCAAAATTTCAAAATGATTGTATAAAGATTAGGGTGATGCAAAAAAGTGAAGTTTTGAAATGTTAATGGGGCACCCCCTGAAGTTGTTCCAATATATGAAAAAAAAATTCAGTAAAAATTTGAGCTCAATCGGACAAAAATTAGAGGGTGCTACCGCATCATGAAAATTAACATTAGTATTCAATACAAAAATATCCAATATTTTGGCATGTAGTGAGTTCTACTATACCTGGTGCACCAAACCAATGCGGCATGGTCATAATTTTTGGGTCTGGTTGTCAGAACAGCGGATCAATACAAATTTGGATTATTTTTTACTTCTCCATGCTGCTACCACCAGACTAACGAAGATAAAATAGTCAAAATATACCAAATTCGCGGTATTTAATAACATTGTGGGTTTTAATGTCACAGAAATGAAAGTTACTTCAATAGATGGAGCATGAAAAGAGCTTTAATTTGAATACCAACACTGCTATATTCTGACCCTCTGACCCCATTGAATTAGGTTATTCGTCATTAACAATTATTTGCGAAAATTCCCAATATTCAAGGCAATGCTGTAGTACTGTAGAACATAGCATCATTGTAATGTTGGTATTCAAATTAAAGCTCTTTTTCTGCTTTATAAGACGGTGCAACGTAAATTTGTGTACCTTTATTACTGGTTATGTAATTCAATACCGCGTATCACCTTAATACTGTAAAAATCGGGCAAAATTTGTTTCTTTAAGAGTGCCCTGTAGCCTGAAATGACCGGATATTGGCAAAATATGAATGGATTTGTGATGAGAATAGTGGAAGGCCTAAATAAGAAAAAAATTACAAATACTCTAGTGCTAGGATAACTACCTTCACCCATCACCCATAAAACTGGGATTTCGCCCATAGCAATACAATGTTATATTTCAAACTGCGGTAGCACCCTCTAAAATTTGTCCGATTTGGCCCAAATTTTTACTGATTTTTTTTTTCATATATTGGAACATAATTGGGGGGTGCCCCATTGAAAATTCAAAAATTTATTTTTTTGTGTGCAATCTGCATCACCCTAATAATGATAGACACATTAGTTATATCCATCTTTGAAGTTAAGGAATTCATGATTTTTTATCCATTTATAGACCTTGTATTTGAAAAAAGTATTTGTAAATACCAAATACTTTGATCCAAATACAAATACAAATACAAATACTTTTGAAATCAGCCAAAAGTATTTAAATACAAATACAAATACTTTGCAAAGTATTTAAATACAAATACAAATACTTTAAAATTTCCAAAAAAGTATTTAAATACAAATACAAATACAGTATTTACAAATACAAATACAAATATATTTGTATTTGAACCCAACCCTGCTGCCTGATTAGTGTTTCAAAATGGTATCTGGTTGTTTGGAACTTCGGATTCCTATACTTGACCAAGACAAAGTAGTGGGTTATTAGATTTCAAAGGTTGTTTTCAAAAACGGGGATGGATGATTGATGGATGATTTTGGCTTTATGTCCTGCATTTATGCACTTGGTAGGATTTGGACAGGAGGAGGAAACGGCAATGAGGCAAATAATGATTGAAACTGCCGTCCAACTTTTGGCCTGCGGTGTACAATGACTAAAAACAAATGCAACAAAGTGATTTGAAATTGTGAAGGCGAGTGTCTTGTGAATAACAATAAGACAGGCTTTGTTTTGTTAAACATTGAAACAGAGACTCTTCTGTCAAGGTGTGATAATCAGCTTGGACAGAAGTTGTTTGTTGTGGTTGTACAAAAAGAGTAACATTGCCTGGCAGTTTTAATTTCCTTTGTAATAAACTGTGATGTCAAACTCAGAACTGATATGTCACAGATTGAAGGTTAGACCAATCACATTCACAGATACCCTGATGATGTCACGGTTTAACTACAAAACGAAGTTTTCAAAAAACACGTAGCTATGAAAACGATAATAATACTCACTTCAGTGGCACTTATTTGGTATGAATTTGAAGCCAACATCTAGACCCATAACATAGGACAGTTGAAATCGTTTTAAAGGAACACATATGTTTCTGAGGCAAATTTAATTAAGTTTTTGAAAAAATATTGCTGAAAAATTATCAAAATTAGTGTGTTTCACACAATATATTAGGTCTATTTGAATAAAAACTGCCCTGATGACTCTATACTATTTGCCCTGCGTCATCATATGAATAAATTTGATTGCCAGACAATAATCTGGGAAAAGTCTTGGAAAAAACATAGGCATCACTTTAAAGAAGTTTAAGATGATCTATTGATTTGTAAGTCAGTCCCACTTCATTCAACAAGTGGTACGTTTAAAGATTGCAAGGGCTGAGGTCTTGGCCTTGGCAAGTTGGAGCAAATACAAGGGTGAAGACATCGTCGTTCAGAGAGAAGAAGATAGTGCTATTCTGCACTGGAGGTTGCATATAGCTGCATATGGATAAGACTGTCAGTGTCTCTACCAATTTTTGTTTTGCTGTTAGAAGTAGAAATTGAAATCTTTGGTGAAGGCTGTGAGTCAATGGCAGTTAAATCTTGTACTACAATTATGAATTCCAAAAGGGGCAGGTGGTCACTGGTCACTCTGATGTACAGAAAATGTGGAGAGCTTGATTTCCAGGAAACGTACATCCAAGTTTGAAACTGTTTATTAAAGAAAAGCTATCAACTGAGAAAGAGGTTGATTGAGACGGTCAAATTCCACATCGGGAATCCATCAAAGTAATAATGCCATTGTGAAGATGATGATCCATCTAACTCTGAGGACTATTCTATCTGAATGTGCACCAGGCCATCTTTCCTCAACACCAGCTTGCAAATATAGACATGCCATTGCTGAGAAACTGCTTTGGTAAAGCCATGTTCAGCCACAAGTGGGCAATGCCAAGGTTTTGGTCTAGTAAAGGGCACATCAGAAGATGAAAATTTATTCTGATTGGCCTCCTACCTGGCATCACTTTTTTTTTCAGATTAGACACTCTTGCACAATTTCGAAACAGAGTTAAGAACAGTTTTAACCTGGTCTAACTGTAATTCCTGAATTTATAATCACTCCATTTCAGGGACAGAATGGCAGTGCTGTAACAGTAGAAGGTACGAGTTATGACTAGACTCTACCTTAAACCTGGTCGAAACTGTCTTTTGGTTAGATCGAGCGGCTATTTTTGCACCAAGGTGCATGTAGTGAGATCCAGGTAGAGTAACATAGGTGGAACAGATAAATTTAATTTAATATCTTTATTCAGTTTTTTTTTTCATATAAACAGTACAATTACAAGTTAAAAAATAAAAACAAAATATAACAATTAAAAGACTAGTTTGTACATAAAAAGTTGAGTATCATTACTACCTTTTCATCATTAAAAAAAGTCAATTCAATAAAACCCTCTTTGGCACTAATCAATTCCTTGATACAAGCTCTCTTGCTATTTACATGTTTAAGACAACCAGTACGCCTACAATACAAGTTTATAAAATTCTTACCACCGTTGGAATATGGATTTTTAATAGCTAACTGGTATACACCTTTCACAATTGGGTTATCAGTACTAGCGCATTTATTAATAAACCGACAAAAACGGGTGTGGAGGTTTAAAATAAGTGGCTTTTGCCCAGCTAAAGCAGTAATTATGTAACAATGAGTGTGGTGTGGTACATTCCCATATACTTTAAGTTCCATGATGGAGCACCATAAAAGTAACAACAATACTGCACAAACAGCTTATTTTTTAAATATGAATATAAGTGGCCAAAATTGGCCAAAATATAGGGGAGACTGGGGTAAGTTGTGCAACGGGGTAAGTTGTTCCACGGGGTAAGTTGTGCCGCCCTGTGTTGGGGTGAAATGATGAACTGGGAAAAGAAAGCAATGCCATCCATATATGCCCACTTGGTCAACATCATCAGGCACCAAGAAAAAAACTACCAAATAATAATATAATACAACAAAAAGCTACACTCATAAATTTAATTTTGTTGCTGAAAACTTGAAGTGCCGAGGACTGACATTCTTGTTTCTCAGTCATTTGGTATTTGTAATAAGATGATGTCCCTCTGGTAGGATGGAGTTAGGAGGTATATCTAGACATTTGAGTTGTTAGATTTTATCTCGCATTGTTTGTTTATTTTTGACAACCAGTTTTATCTAGAAAATCAATTTGGGGTAAGTTGTGCCGTTTGGATTGGGGTGAGTTGTGCCAATGGTATGATATAGGATCAAATTTTTTATTCATCTATTTTGGTTTTCATTTTACGTAAGCCCTAAACATGTTGTGAAATAACTTATACTGAAAGGAACATGTGTTAAAAGTGTTATACCACCTACCACCCTCTTAGCAATAAATAATTCTAGTTTTTGCAGCGTTTTTAATTTTTGCCTAAAATGGCTCATAAATGTTCGATTAGTTTCTTGTAATGCGTCAGCCATAAGTTAAAAACATGATACCAATGATCTATCTGAAGAAACAGGTGAAATACAAGGTTTTTTAGGAATAATTAAGCGGAACAACTTACCCCGTCATGCGGCACAACCTACCCCGGTACCGGGGCAAGTTGTGCCACTTGACCTACTTTTTCCAAATGCCTACCATGATCTTCCAAACGGTCGGAATGCCCTGAAACTCTGATCGATTCTGGCCAACGTATTATGATGTCTGACTTTACATGATTAAGCTTTGGTTTTTTGGAAAATCAGCCTGACGAAAAAAATGGCACAACTTACCCCGGTCTCCCCTATCAAAACTTCCCCCAAAATCAGAATTAACACCTTTAACAATACTTTCCTTATTAAGGTGGCTCGCTACTCGTGCCAAGTGGTAGTTGCGCACATTCACGCGCAGCCAGGCAGGCCCTATCTCTCGTGACGTCACAACAGCAGCAGAGCTCTGCTGACACTTGTTCAGCATCTTTTGTAATTCTGAGAATTTCATGCGTCGGCTGCTTCGTTTGCAATTTGCGCCACTTCTATTGGTGTTAGAGACTTCTCGTTTGGAGCATTAGATGCGCCATGAAGAGTAATATATACAGCTGGATACACAAAAAAGAAAATTTTTACAGGCGATTTTCGGCAAGCAGGTCTAATTTCTCAAAAGTGACTTTGTGATACAAATAAATAATTATATCAATTTCAAGTGTGATAGGAAGGCTTGTCTATATCATCATATTGTTCCCAACTATTTTTGGAAATAAATGACAAAGAAGTGAAAAATCCTATCTCGTCAATTTTTTTAGCGCCATGGTTTATAAAAAAAGTCGAAATTGTCAAAATCGAAACTTATATTCTGAGCCCCTTGGAAAGTCCTTTAAACTAAATATATCTCTGTGAAATTGTAATCACCTTCTCCAGGAAAGTGTCTTCTTGAATTTCATGCTTCATTGAATAATATGGGATGCATGACCACTGAATGGCAGAACAAACTTCACAGTAGGAAAAATAAGAAAATTTTTTAGTTTTTCAGGTTTGCGTGGACTGACTTTCTGGTACATAACCCCAAATATTTTTTTTAAAAGGCTGGTAGCGACCACTTTTGTTCACATATCCTTGCTATAAACTATATTTTTGATCATTCTAAACTGTTTTTAAGAAATCCTATCTTGGAAAGTTCACGAGTATCGAGCCACCTTAACAGTACAAATCTTGTGACCTAGGTGAACAGCAGAATTACTAGGTATAACAACCTAATTACATACTTTGACACAAGCAGTGTTATTAACTTTACAATCAATACCTTTAAATATTACAAGCTTACTCTTTGACCCATTAAATTTGATTGAATAAGAGGAAGCATATTCCGCACAAATCTTAATCATATCCTTTAAGCCAGATGATGTAGGAATCAATGGAGTCAAGTCATCAGCAAATGCTAACGCTCCTACAAATTGGTTACCCATATGATAACCTATACCAGAATCTTTGCTAAATGCTTTACATTTAACCTTTTATTTGATGTATAATATTGCATATTTCTATTCAATACTACAGGTGTAAGGGCTGAAATTGTCAGAAGGTGAGGCAATAACAGTGAAATTACCATCGAAAATGGCATTTTTGTCATTCTGATGAGAAAGCTGTCTTGTCAATGGCGAAATAACCATTGTTACAGTGCTTTGACTGTGTGGGAATTTTAATATGTTATTAACTAAATGGTAAGGAAAAACTGGTTTAGTAATTTTTGCAATTTGTGGCGGGTCTACTGGCTCTATTACTCGGGAGACTGGACTATTAGCACAATAAGGCTGAACATAATTACCAAGGAGCTCAATAGAAACAGTTTTTTTGCCAATATCTCAGAAAGTATTGATCCTAGAAGGTCAAGGTACTGTGAGGACCATACCAAATATGAACATTCCACACATTTTGAGTGCATTTGCAGCTCTTTATGTGCAAAGGTTCTTGAGATAAAGCCCGAAAATTTCGAAAATGGCCAATTTTTTATGTAAAATCAAAAGTATGGGGTGAAACGGCGTAAGGACATCTTCAATTCTTTGACCGGAAATTTCACAGGAAGTCTTCTGGACTTCATCGAAAACTTTTGGGAAGGTTGGGCTCTGATCGGTTAACTTAGTCAAAATTTGGTATGCCCTAGCATAGAGTCATTAGAAAAAGCCTGATTTCTTCTTAGAAAACGATGACTACCACTGCTTAAAATGCCTGAAAACATAGGTTGTTGGTGTTAATTTTGAAGCTTTTGATTAGGGCTTTCTAGATAAATCATTATCTTTAATGTCTGTCTAATATTGACCAAGTTACGGAGAACCACGTTTTATTTTAATGATCGAAAAACATAAATATTGCGCAATTTTCAATTGCAATCAGCCACCCCTAGCCCTTAATGGATTTAAATGATAATTTAGAGTTTTATTCAGGACACCAAACCTCACTCCCAAAAAAAAGTCAGAGGTGATCCAACCATGTAAGGGGGTTAGATGCACCTTAGTGTATAGTCTAAACAACCAAGTGTCAAATGCCTAAACTACTAAAGGTTGACAACTTAAACAAAATCTCAACAACTAATGTGCGTGCAAAGTTCCTGCTTTGAGCGCATTTAAAAGTGCGTACAAAAAGTAAATGTTTAGGCTGTAAACAAATGTGTACATCTTCAACAAAAGTTTATATCATGTGAAACAAGGCTATTTATCTATACATCGATAGTGACTGTAAAGGCAGCAATTCTATGCTTTACATACCAAAAGTATATTCCCAAATAATCCCACTTTCAAGTTCAATTTCAAGTTCAAGTTCTTTATTTGAAAATAATTACTCAGCAAAAATATATAAATCATGTACAATTATCAACAATCAAAATTTTCCTTAGTCAAGATACAAAAAAATGTATATTTTGACTTTCTCATTACTTACGATCTGTCGTAATTATGAATTAAAAATTTAATTCAGCATTTTATATAAATTATATTTTCATGCAAAAGACACAATTCATTATAATTGTACAACACCTCCTCTCCAATAGTTTACCTGCCTACATGCCATATCTAATGATAGTGCCTAAAAACAATTTAGCAATATAACCAATAAGTACCATTGACAAATATTCTGTACTTGAAAGCACCTTATTATAATGACTAGCTAAATCAATGAATGTTTCTTTTTTGTAAATCATACTTGGGACTTAACATTTATAAAATTACAAAACTGAAATAAATACCATTTTTTAAAAACCTGACTGATCATTCAAAACTTCACACATCAAGACAAACAACTTTTTGGATTACAATTAATTCAATTTGGTACATAATCCAACTGTTTTGTGTTAAAACTTTTACTAGAATATAAACAACATTTATTATTCTATTTTTAATACAATTACAAAATACCTTTTTTTTTAAATAGTTCGCATTTTTCATGGTACAGTTTCACATATCTTTTGTGTAATTTTATAATTTCTTAAAACATCCCAGTTAGAGCCAAAACTAACTGGATTGGTCTGTAATATGCATGAAGAGAGGCCACAAATACATTTAGTAAGGGCGTAGCCAAAACAAATGATCCTGCTGCTATCTGGACAATTCCAAGAGTCTCCTTCAAACACCTCTGCATTTCCAAACTTCTTTTTCTTCCACGTGAGAGATGGGTTTATGTGTTGAACGTTTAAGCTCTGCAGGACTGCACATGTGTGCATGAACAACACATAACACAACCTATAAAAATGTGATCCTAATGGTTTAAAAAATCAGTGTGTATGTATAACAACATTTTACGAGTTGATGAAGGTAGTGTCCATTGTCCATGAATGCGCTTAATCCCCACTACAGGCTTTGTCTCTTGTGTGAAGCTGGCCAAGTGATCCAGACATGCTACTTTAACGTCAATTATTTGTCATTGGAGACTGTCACAGTTTGTGGCATGTATATGACAGTGCTTCAGACCTTTGTGGAAGTTCACTTTGTGTGCATATTTTTTACTTTTGTGATTTCTCTAGGTCCCAGCCATTCCACATGCCATTTTCATAATTTGAAAGAAGCCATAAATGCAATGCGCCTGAAAGTAGATATACACACCATGTACATGAACAGCTAATAACAATATCAGTGTTAATTTTTTCTTCACTATTTAAGAATTAATTTTAAATTATTGCAAAAAATCTAAGTCTGACACCATATCAATGGCACTTACTACTTTCTGAAAATCTGTGCTAGTCCAACTCAAATTTCAAGACAATGGCATTTATAGAAAATTTGCTTTTAACTAAGTCCAAGATTTTCTCTTGACATGTCCTTTTGTGAAGTGATTAGTGATGGCATGGATGCCTAGAATCGATCATTTGATCAAAGATTGCATAAGTTTCATTGCATCTACTTTAGTTAGGCCTACTCCGGGAATTATGTTTCTACTTTGAGAGTAAACTACTTCAAAATTGTCCAATTTATAATGAAAAGGAGTACCGCATACCCTGGCTGGTGTCAATTCAAACCATCATTTGACATCTTCAATTGATTGAAATAATTGTTTCAATTGAATTACAACAATCCACACCATAAAAACAACCAGCCACTAAATCAGATCCTATGTCATGGATGTCCGAATTTCTAGACTAGGATCTTCTTCTGGAGATGCAAAAAATGATCAAGAGTAAACCACTATACTCCAAGAATAGCAAATCAAATCCAATCAGCATTGACAGACTGAGTGATATTGTAGTAAAATGTGAAACCATTCTGGTCTGAATGGTCTATAATGTACCATTGCACTGTCATTGTTACCTGAACCATTGATATACTGTCAGCATGATGAACCAGTTATATAGCCATATGATGGACATTGTCAAAAATAGCAATACTTGTTTGTTTTTAAGTAGTTACCTAAATAAAATTCCAATAGCACCAAAGGAAGGATTCAAGGCCACTATTATATAACAGTGTATGTGAGGTGGAGCCACAGCAATTGTCGTCCAATAATAAAGTTAGGTGGCACTGCGGCTGCCATCAAGTTAGCAGTTCAACAACTTGTTTAGTCTGTACAGAAGATCATGTAGATATCTACAATTCTACATAATGTGTTTAGGAGCTCCAAATATTCAATTCTGATTCCACAAATGTTTAGCAAAGCTATGCAGTTTGTTTAAGTGAGATATACATGTCGTTTTGAAAGCTCAAAAACCCACTTAAATTGCAAACATCATGTCTTCATATTAAACATGGTGTTGACATTGACAACGTTTTAAAGCAACATCCATGGAGAACCTAAACAACTAAACATTTGAAATGTTTAGAATTTGTTTAGGTCTGTTTAGAGTGTAGTTTGTTTTATTTATCGTCTTTGCACTAGATGGTTATATTTATAACACTGATTCACTGTGCCCCGGCTGCTGATTCACTGTGTCCCCGTATGTTGCCACAGTGAATCAATTTTTTTTTTTTTACAATTTTGGATTATAACAGAAAATGCTGAAGCTCTGCAAATACTTTGATAAGATAAGTGTATAGGGGGCACATTAAACTTTCAGTTAAGCCTTACATCGAGAATGTGGATAAAAAACTTTTTGGGATATTAAGGAAAAAAATATTGCTGATTCACTGTGTCCCCGTTCCCCCTAATAATGCAGACAGTTTAGCCCGAAAAATACAAATTCTGATTCTAAACAAACCTCTGATGTTTAAGGTGACGTTTGTTGAGCTGAACACCCGGATTCTTGACATTTAAAAATTTTGAAGTAGTATACTACAACCCATACAACCTATAGGCCAAGCAGTATTTCAGTATTTCATCAACCAGAGCCTCAAACTAAATGTTTTCATTAACGCTAATAGTATATGTAAGTTGGCATGGTAAGAACGCCGAATATCGGGTGAATTCCCTGAAACAGAAAAGGAAGGGGGTATCCTTGTGTCCCAAAAACATGACGTTTAAATATATAGCTGCAAAATAACTTTTCAGTCCCTTGAAAAGGGGGAGGGTTGGTCAAGTGGTAAAGCTTGCTGGGCTGCCAATTGCTGGGCCGAGGGTTCAAATCCAGCTTTTGCCGGGTCACTGGGTGTATGTTGCACTGCTGTTTCAATCATCCTTTGCCTCATTGCCATGTCCTCCCCCGGTCCTAGACGTGAATTCCAAATCATCCATCCATCCAGTCCCTTGAAAAGCCAAATTTGAGTAGAAAATAGCGCGACATCCTTCCTAACTATGTTTCCTAACTACGTTAAACAAATTGAAGTTAAAATCAATACCATAGGCCAGCAAAGGATCCTTCAAATGTGACAAAAATTCACTAAAATGCACAAATTCATGGCAGAATCATGAGAAAAACAAGGTTTTAACCATTCTTTATAGCCATGAAGAAACCACTAAATGTGTTCATATCATGCTGATACTTTTGGAAAGGCATAGGGACATCCTTGTCTACAGGTTGGTACAAAAAAAAGGAGGTATACAAGATCTTAATTAGCCAGGTCAGCCCCACTAATAGTATCCGACTCAAGGTTACTTAAATCTTCCAAGTGTCCAACTCAAGCAAACAATTCCAAACCAACAAACATTGAGAAATTAACTTAAAAATCAGTGATAAGTATAGGTTATTCACCACGGGAGAGGGAATATGTGATTTATCAACTGAGGGCTTTAGCCGAGGTGTGATAAACACATATTTCTGATCTTGTAGTGAATAACTGGCTTATAACATGAGACAAACACTCAAGCAGTCAAACATGAAAAGATAAGTGGACATCAAAGAATATCAGAACTATCGCCCTGACATAATGGCATGTGATTGGCTGACAGCAGTGTCAAATGGTACACCACTGATTATGATGATATGCCGGGTGTATATTTTACGCTTATTGCTTTATGTCCAATATCTTGCTGTCGAGAAAAATCTTGAGATTTTGAATTGAATCACTAAAGTTAGATCGCTTGGCTGAAAAACCTCACAGTCTATCGAAATTGGTTTTTAAAATTAACCTCACATTTTCTCCTGTTAATTAATTTCTAGTTGCCATGACAACTAAGTTGAAAACTAAAAAGTATCCTAAATAGATAATGTCACAATTGTATGGTTTTGGACTAATCTTCATGCTAATTGTTGCACTTATTACATAAAAAAATTAGAAACTCGGGAACAAAACTGACCACAAAAAAAAGGACTGATTTGCCTGTTTTGCCCTTTCTATTGCCATGGTTACAAGTTATTTCATTGCAAAAGATAGATCTTTACTCAAGCTTTAAAATGATGTATCATACGTTAAGATATCTCCTTTCCAACCTTAGAAATTCCATTTTTGCTCGTAATGTGTCAAAGAAAATCTCCTTGACTTCAATATTATGAATCATAATATTGCCAAATTTCTTGCCATCATAAACTTTATTCCAATCAAATCTATACGAAAATATCTCATAATTTCTAAGGTGATATCAAATAATTGAATTATATCCTATTTATCATGGACATTAATGATTTAATATTGCAAATGCTTATTTTATGAAGTTTATCAAAATTGGTTTAAACTGAACATAACTGATAACTGGTTGCCGTGGCAACAATTACTTAAAATTTACAAAATAGAAGCCATTACCAGCTATCTTTTGATGCATCAAACGTGAAAATCGGTCAACCATATTTTGTACAATTGCAAAATTAAGAATTTGTTTTAATCAATAGTTGAATTATCATTGATAGTGTATGGTATATTATTGTAGTTTCCATGGCAACCCTTTGTCACTTTGTAAGTTAAGGGTGTTCTGTGACTAAATACTGAGGTTCAAATGCTTTTTCAAAACCACAATTACATTGAAAACATTATTACATGACTGCAAACTGTAGAAACTGCCTATTTTTTCCCATCTTAGAAATAGATGATGCTTGAAGGCATTTGTTACCATAGAAACAAAACAAACAACTTGTTTTAAGTTGTAAAACTACTTTACTGATATAGCTTATAGGGTTGGGTAGATGTATAATTAAATTGCAAAAACCATTGGCTATGCATTTGATCAGAAAGACGCATTTGAGGTTTGTTGCTATGGAACTGGCTACAGCAGTGTTTCCATGGCAACAGTAAACTTTTGAATTGTTAATTGCATTCAGAGATGAATACTATATCAAAATTAAGTCCATTCATCAAATGAATTTGAAGAGAACATGGGAACATGCCTTTTATTAGCTTCAGGTTTATCAAATTAATTTTAAAGAAACATTAAATCAGTCTCTATAGCGACTAAATTATACAAGATATTTCCAAATTTTTTGTTTACAATTGTCCACAAAGAGATGCACTATTAATATCATAAACGTATTTTTGCTTGTTTATTTATTTTTTCTCTCATAAGACCGTCTTTTGAAAAATTGTTAATTTTTCATACGTGTATTTCTGTTACCATAGCGACACACAAGCACAATGTAAACCACAATTTTTGCATGATTCTGAGAGAGTTGGTCATGGAGGTGCTGTGTGCCAAAATTGAAATTGTTACTCAAAGCAGAAGGAAAGTTATTCAATAAAATGTTGTTCAATTGCGGATTCTAATTTTTTCAAGAGTGTTGCCATGGAAACTTGAATAAAAAAAATCCTCCACCTGGGAATTCTGGGGAATTTTTTTTTGGTGAGATTTCAAGGATTCATTCGGTACCAAATTTGTTCTGTTATGAAGAGGTTCAGGGTCAACCCCACTATTTACTGGCCTTTCAGGCCAATCTTGCTTTAGGCTGACGCTATTTTACACAAATCTTTGTTCAGCTTTTATATTGCTTAAAGCAATCTCTTTTTAACTTCTGTCACTATTTATACAGTGGTGCTTGAAACACTTTCTTCTGAATTTCTCCAATTTGAATCTTGCATTCTGATCTTATATGGATAGCTGATTTTGTGTAAAAATTTCATCAAAATCAATTAATATTTAGGAGTGGCACAAACCCGTTGAAGTTTAACATGCGATTGCCCATCGGCAGACCTCAAGATCATCGGTCTTTGCAAATCTTGCTATAACGGCATATTGTTTTGATCAAGAAACCTTTTTTCTGTATGTTCAGGATGCCCAATCCAGTTCTGTAATCTTTCTGACTTACAAAGTTTCGTGGCAGGTCAGTATAGATATTACACAGGTCAATTATCAGGCCTTTTTTCATAAAAAACAAGCAATTTCAATCAGAGGTCCTTTGCGCTAGGTAGGGGTTATACTTGTGCAAAAGTGCACCCTAAGCGTAATGCTAAAAGTTAGGAACAGAGGGTTACTTCTTTTTGCATAGTTATAACCCCTATCTAACACAAAATTAATCCAATGGCCAGGATACAGCCATTGGTTCAATGACTCATGCAATGCCATTGATGTTACAGCTATTACAGTGAGACAACTTTAAAATGGCCTTCAATGGTAAATCACTAAGGGATGTACTTTCAAGCACAACTGTATTATAAATACTACATGTATTGTATTCAATTTTGGTCCAGGTTCTTCTTGGTTTGGATACTGGGAGAGAAGACTAGACAATGTCCCATCAGTGTCTCTTCCTGGCCTTTCTAAGGCAGAGTGCCTGAGAGCATGCGAGCACTATAAAGACTTCCACTGCAGGTAATTGCATGATTGTAATTGTAACCATTACTGGTTATATTCTTATATGCGGTTCATGAAATTTCTGGTAAGCCTTCCACATGATAGAGCCCAGGGCAGCCGCAGAGCAGCGCCCATGGGCAGTGGAAACGAACATTACCCAAGGTTCCAATACCACTGTCCATCGGCATTCTTGAATTTAGTTTGAGCAGTGTGTGATTAATTTGTATTCAATTTTGGTATGTGTCCGCTAATAATTTCTGGGCGGCCAGCAGCCCTATATTTCCTATAAATTTCTATATTTCCCTGTATTATCAAGTATTTTTACTTAAAATTCCTCTAAATCAGTGCATGTTTATAAGATTAAATTAGCGATTTCCCTCTTTTCCCGTTTAATGAAAATGAGCTTTACTATTAATGGTTTCTAGCATTGTTCAAGAAGAATAACAAAATTTATGTTCTTTCCTTGGCCTGGGTCATTCTACAGAAATTTTCCTGTTCCTGTCCCTCGGTTCCAAATGTAATTCAATCAGTAATTAATTTTTCTTTATCAGTTTTTTTTAGTTAGTGATCGCAAGCACGACCGATTCGAAAATTTTTAGTGTTAATTTGGTCATTCATATATATGTTTTTGACTATTTTTTACTTCCCTAAAGTCACACCTGTACCTGTTTTTTGCATGTCCCTGCAGGCCTGCATCCATTTCTGCAAATTCAAACCTCAGCATACCGGTAAAATAATCTGAATATGCTATATGTTTAATATGAATGTAACCAGAACAATGTTCTTTAATTTAAGGACTTGCTTTAATTTTTTACTTCCATTTGAATTTGAGAAAAATAGCTGCAGAGTCCGTCTGTCCCTGAGTTTTTTGTCATTCCCGGAACATGGTAGGCCTATTATTTTTGGCAACATTCATTTTCTTACACAAGTGATGTCATCAGTAACAAGATGTAATACAACCACGCTAGTAGGTTGACAGCAAGGCTGTCTGTTTAAGAAGATCACACCTTCGCAACCGAATTTATGTCCATTTAAAACTTCTATTTTGAGCAAGTAGGTTTATTATGCGTCATTGCCACAACGGACATTCAACAATCAAGAAAGGAATGCAGCAAATTCTTATTTAACTGTCCTGAAGCGATGCTATTCTAGTTCACATTCCTTGAACCCATGCTGTCTGTGCTACTGGGCCTCTTAAAAAGAATACCAAAGCTGAATTTGTCATTACCGCAATGCGTCATTACCACAACAATTTGCTACAGTTGTGCCATCTTTAACCTTGGACCCACTTAATTTACCAAGGCCAGAGGATGAACTACGCTACCAGGGATCTCTTCAGAAACAGTTCAATTGCCTGACTAGAAAATACTACTCAAGAATTGGCAGACACATGACATTAAGATCCAAATACTTTTAATAAAACATTCATTAATCGACAGTTACAGAGATTGCAATTCCTCATATCATCATTAGACATTAGCACAATTATCATTTTCGACAAGGAGATTTGCATCGGCTAAAATTACCCTAAATTAACACCTGCCTCGACCTGCCATGACCACAGAATCCAGAATTGGATCTCATCGTCATTCTCCCTACCTTAATTGCCTCGAGATACAAGATGCCCGTCCAAACATCAGGAGATGAAGAAGGCCGAGCCTCCCGGGCTAGGGCGCCTTCCCGTCTGACTAGCAAAACTCTAGATTACACTCGGGTGGGCATTTTAGCATTGCGCATGCGCAGAGATAGTGTTACTTGGAGACGGATGATTCATAGGCAGTTTCTATGGTAACCAATTCCAGGAGTGCAGCTTGTAGCTATGTTGCTCTATAAATCAAGGCCTTATGCCAACTCTACAATAATCGTTACACAATAATATATATCTTGTATAATTAATCGACACATCGTTAAGTGATAAGAAACAGAGGCAGTTTATTGGATACAATAAAGGCAGGCGAGGTGCTAAGCAGGAGGACACCTCCGTGGATAAAATCCACGGTGGTGACAAATGACTCATAGAAAAAGCCTGTTCATCTCAGCCAATATTAAGATTGAAAAAAGAATCTTGGCAACCATAGCTAGATGTTTTTCAGAATCTTTCTTGACCTCCACACTGATTAAATCATGCCTTTTACAAACTTAAAAAGCAGCATAAGTGCAACCCAGTCTGGTGAAACTGAGAACTGCATGCTGCTGCCACCTTGCACAAAAGTTGATTTCCTATGCTACAGCATTGCTGTCCCAAGAAATAGTTCCAATTTCATTGCACATTCACAAAATTTCTATTCAACATTGATGTATACCAGAGTCAGACTCGGCAATCACATTCTCGAAGGAAGTAGACAAGGCCATCAGCACACTCAGAAACAGCCCCGGTGTCTTCCAGACAAAATTGTGTGTCTTCTTCTGGTCGAAAGTAGGTGGACGCTCGCAGGAGCTCGCTGAATAGCACACTAGTCACTAGGTGGCAACACAAGACAGCATGTGTTCTGATCTGTGGCAATGCAAGAGCAGTCCACTTGAAGACAGAGTGCAACCCAAATGGGAACATTTCTGTAGAATGACCCACCAACAAGTCAATGTATATTCTCTTGATACGTTGACTTGCCCATTGAATACTCTACCAGTGAATATAATATTAATTTACTATACATTTCAAGCCGAGAAGTGATATATATTTTCTCTGGATTTTGATTCCTGAAACCATAATTATGAAGCCCTGTAGATATCATCGAAAATTTCCTATAGATCCTTGAATTTTTCATTGTTGCTTGGAGGCCCACTATATATGCAGGAATCGATTTATCAACACATTCTGCAATTACACAGTATACCGTTTGCTCTATGTGTAGCAATCTAGTTAATCTTAAATTTTGGACTAGAAACCAATTCTATTACAACATAGCATAGCTAGTATGATGTATTTAAGTATTAAACATCTTGACGTGAAATTACAAGCATTAAATATTCAACAATCAAAAGATTGGCAATTCTAGTAAAAAAAATGCATACTAAAACTGCCTAATCCCCAGAGAAAACTTTACTGATTGATTCCAGAATTTTTATGTGTATTACTAGACAGCATACTGGCTATATTGCAAAGTTTGTTGTTTGCTCTATATATGAGAACTTGCGAAATATAAACCAAAAATTCTTGAATTAGGTCACTTGGTCAGTACACAGTGATTAGGATGCAAACCGTTTTTGTTAAAAATGTATCTTCATTTTACATTCCATAGAGTCTACACATGCACAAGCCATAACCTGACAGGTCCTTATTTTCACTTGCCATCAGCATAGCAGACGTACACCCTTAAACTGTCATAAAACTGAGCCTGCTCATAGAAATACATAGAAGGGACATGAGGCTCTGGCAGAAGAAGCAACCAAATCCACCATCTTGGAACTGCCCTGAATACTGGCACAATGGACTGTGACGTCACCAATGACTGTTATATCACTTATAACAATGGCATGTCGTCACATCATAATTAGTCTATTGTGACGTCATGTCTCAGGGCAGTTCCAATATGGCGGATTTGGTGACCTCAACTTGAGGTGGCATCATACAGCCTCATGTCCGTTCTATGTATTTCTATGAGCCTGCTAACTTCATCTGGACGAAAAATTAGGTCACTGGATTCGGCGAATCAGAGAAATTTATACTAGTTTGACCTTTTGCTAGATTGGCTCTGAATGACTCAGTTCAAAACTGATATATGCTATGCATATAATTCTGTTCAGATGAAGTTAGCAGTCTCAGTCAGATCATTGTACGTTTGAATATATATTAGTGACAAGAAAAACAATTCTCTATGTAGACTGGTGACACATGTATGACAACAGATTTTATATTTTGCAAACTAGGTCAGTCACATTAGAAGACCGCAGTACTACCCGCAGTTGCTACCTCCATAATGGGACTTCTAATTCACCGGGAGCCTCCGTTGCAGTTCAAAATCCTCGCCATTACTATGAAAGACTCAGCACTGTGCCTGGTATGATGAGTTTTTCTTTTGCAGGGGTTTTTGTCAGTTCCTCAATATAAACAGTTCATCAAAATTAAGTCCCCCTCTATGAAAACGTGAATATTTCAAAGACCTCTTTTCCGATTTCTGTGAATATTGGCCAAATTGTAGACCTACATATTAACAGTGTACATTTGTAGTATTTGTAGCTTTATTGCTTAATTTTTGTGTGAGCCAGCAGACCCGGAGTGCATGTACCCCGATTTTAAACTATTTGAAGTTCTTGCTTCTCCAAGAAAAATTTTACCAAAGGTGTTTAAACACCACTCAAATTATTTGTTATTGCGTCCAAGGAACCTAAACTGTAAAACAGTTACAAAAGAAGTCTTAGTTATCCACTAAATACGATTGAGAAACAACTTTTCTCCAGACATATGATGAAGTTTATCCAGCTTGTGGCTCCCTCGCATGTTGAAATTGTTCCTTCCCATTTAAAAGCCATGGATTTTTTAGAAGAGGGGTAGGATCACTCGCAGGCTGCTGGCTCAGCCAGTAATGATGCCCTGAGCTATAAATACACACGTGTATGGTCGATATGCGGGGCTACAATTCAACCAACTGTTATAAAAATCAGGGAAGGAATCTTTGAGATATTTATCCTAAGGTGGACAGTTGAGGACAAAATTATTAGCCTACTCTGGATATCCTCTTTAATCCCATTTTCTCCAAAATGGGGCATCACAGACCAATTATCGGATCTACAAAACTGTATTTCTATTATATTTCTTTGACAAAACATTAATTTTTCATAAAATGTCAAATTTAATCAAGATAAGAAAATAAATTAAAATTTGTCTGGGACAAAATTATTTGCCCCCTGAGGTTTGTCATCTCTGGAAGTGGCTTGCCTGCTTTTAAATGCTTTAAATCACTCCAGGATATTAAACAGAGCTTTCAGCTTATCTCAGACATAGGATTTAGTGTCCTTTCTTCCTTAAACTTCATTGGTGTCCCTGAAATTGATGATCTCCTGATGTATTCATACCATACTCCCATGCAAAAACCCACTTTTTTCAAAAAGCTAGTATAAAAAGCCTGCTTCCTGGACTTAGTCAAAACGTTCATATGACATGTTCAGTTACTCTCCAGTGAAAAACTACCACAAATATTTGAGTTATTATGAATTTAAAAGGCATAGGGCCTTATCATGATCCCAAGTTGGGATTCCCAACTGCTCGACTGACTGAATTCTGCTGGTTTGCCAGCACAATATGTTTATGAAATGATTTTTTTTTCTGATGTATTTTTAGGATTTCTAAAGATTCCATATTCCCTGATTAACAATAAAACCTTATCAGACTGTTCTCAAACACCTTTGGGACAAACTGGACACGGGGTTTGTTTAGCCACGTTATAGTCTTTCATAGGACCAATGTTGATGGTCGTCTGATCAATTTTTTTTTTAACCTTCATTAAATGGTCTCAGACAGGGTTGCTAGATTTAAATCATCGGTGATTTTAATCAATGATTTTTATTGAAAATCACTATATGTTAGGAAACTGCTAATAGTTTGCATATATGAATGCTATAATGGATCAGTTGACACCTTCCCAGTTGAATTGGTAAGGAATCACTGCTATGATGGAGATACCAGGTTGGTTTTTGGCTTACTTTAATCCAGTTTAAACAGCAATCCTCGTTTATGCGACAAAATTCCTAATCTCATGCAGTATTCAAAAATTGTGACTTCAGAATAGGATTAAACCCTGTTAAGTCTCTTTTGGAAGCCAAGTAAAACTTTTCCTATTTCATTGGTCATTCCTAGCAACAGTAGCTCCAAAAAGTTGACAAAATTCCACACTTGAATATTCTGAGGAAATTTGTTGCAGCTGGGAAAAGTAAAAAATATGAACGATCTACAACTTCGAATTTCAACTTGATTACATGACTTTTGGGGAGTGAAAGAAATTTTTCCCATTACAGAAGACCTAATTAAGAACTGTTTATCATTTACTATGACTTCAATTTCTTCGAAAAACATTACATTTGAATAAATCCAATTTTTTTTATTCAAATCAGATTTTTTTGCAACCCTGGTCCCAGATAGTGCTGCAGGGCCTTTTGACATTAACCGAAGGTTCTGGAATTGGTGAGGAGCTCATCGACCTCAGATTGGTGCTCTGTGATTTTCAATAGAATGGACAACTAGTGTTGCTTAGCAAATCTCATATCCAGTTTATCACAAAGCTGTTTGAGAACAGTCTTGTCAGACCAAAAAATACTTCTGAAAAAATGATCTTATAAAATATTTTGCAGGCAAAATAGCGAAAGTCTCTCAGAAAAGCAGTTGGGTTCATGTTTATATCTTTTAAATTCACAATAATCCAAATAATATTATTAGCATTATTTGTTTCACTGTACGTCCATGAATTTTAAGGAAGAAAGGATCCTATGTCTGAAATAAACTGGAAGCTCTATTTAATATCCTGGAGTGTTTTAAAGCATTTAAGAGGTGTTGAATGATAAAAAAAACAAGTATACATAGATAGGTATATTAAATTATGAGCAAAACCTTGCGTTGCATTTCTAATGTTGAATGTATGTCATACTCTGTATGAACAATTCAGAACAGGACTTCTCATTTCAGGGTGTGACAAAGCCCTTGTTTGGGGTCCGGAAGGTGTGGGAGCTGACTATGTTTCTGCGAGTACTTGGGGTCCAAACATGCCTCCGAGCAAGGCAAAATTGGATACTGACGGGGCCTGGGGAGCAGACTATTCCCATGCTGATGGAACTTTTCTTCATGTACAGTACAAACCACTAACTTTTCCTGGCAGATTGCATGACCAAACACTTCCTTGCCTTTGCACTTCCACGCCTTACCTTCAACTGACTTAGCAGTATAATTGTAGCAGATAATTTCCATAAATAAATTAAAATATATTATTCAGCTTTGCTTTTAAACTTGAACGCAGCAATTACCTCTAAATGGTAAAGCAGTGTTTTCTATCAAATTTTAATATTTTGACTAATTTAAAGTGATTTACTTTTAAGTGAGCCAGTGGCATAACTAGGGGGTCTCAAGCGGGGGGGGGGGGGGAACTCACAATAGTGACAATACTGATTGCATATTTTAGCCAAGGTTGAAAAGTTCATATGGGGGGGGGGTATCTGGAGGGCACAGGTCCAATATGGGGGTGGGGGGTATTACCCTCATCCTTCAAACCCCCTGGGGTCCAGGTCAAGTAATACCTGAAGCGTGTGGCAGGGGGAGCATATTTCTGAGGGAATGAGAATTAGGAAAAATGTTCAGGCTGTACGATAGGCACAGGTTCTTGCCTATAAATATCTCACAATACACATTAGCTAACTTTAGTTATTACAGGGGTGCTGGAACAGGGGGAGGGGGGTAATTGCCCCTTCTACCCTGTCCAAGGGGATCATCAAGGGGGGGGTAAGGTTGCCCTTTAGATCTTAAAGAGAAAAGTATTATTAGGTCATATTTAACTCATTTTAGGCACAAACTGGTTAGTATATATTCAAAATTATTAGTGACTCTCTATTTAAGTTTTGTCACTCGAAATAGGCGCAAATACGATTTGCCCATTTTCATCTGACCGCTCCTGCCGCCCGCGATTCCTTCTGAGTTATCACAAAGGAAGTGCACTTCCGACTAAATCTTGGCCTGATTCTTTTCATATAGCCCATCATGAACTCAAAGTGACCTGACCCACAGGCAGTGTTCACATGCTTTGCCCTTAATCTGTTTTATTATATCAAGGTGTATTGTTCAAGCTCCCCCTATGGGAAAATGACAGTCGTCGTGAGCGGTCATATTTGCGGAAGTTGCCATATATAGTATTCTTGGGATATCCCATAGCCACCAGGCCTGTTTTGTGGTGGCTGGGAAACAGGCTATAGTATGCTCACCAAAAGGCAGACTGAGGTTCCAATTTAATCAAGAGATGGCTCTGTGGTCTCCTAAATTCTGATGGGCTGTCAAAGGGAATTCCCTTGTGATGTATGCTGATATGGGTGCACACACAGGTAAGATTGGCCAAACAAGGTTTAATGCGAGTCTAAATGCAGTGTAGTGGGTGAAAATCATCTCTAAGTGTAGCTGAGAGACTATTATCTTACAGAACCAACAAGAATGTTGTAAAAGGCTGCTCCTTGAGCAATTTTAACCAATTTTCTGTATTTTCACTCCACCAGGTGGCACTTGAGCCATACATCTTCCTCTCTATCACCAGCACTGCTAAGCCATTCTGATCATTCCGCCTGTGCCTGACCCAACTTTCTGAGCTTCTCTGATCCATTTTTCCACTGCTATTTTACTTCAGGAACAGAATCTGATAATCCTTTCAATATTTTTTTACTTTTTTCAACAGGTGGATTTACGACAAATCATGAACATCTTGAGGGTGATACTACAGGCTCCTGGTTTCATTGATTGCTATCCGAAAGAATATTATGTAGCATACAGTAATGATAGCTTGACTTGGAAAACTTACAGGGCAGGATCCAGGGAGCACAAGGTAATGCATTATCACTATCATTATCATAAGCTTTAAAAAATTGGCCTAATCTAAAAAATAATCGCATACATCAGAGGCGGATCCAGGCCAGCTTTTTAGAGGTAGGGGCATTTGCTGGCCATTTCACAGCAAATTTTCTTCAAATCCTCCTTTTTATCTCGGTGGTCGAAGGGGTTCCGGGGCCTCATTGGCCCCCTTACTCTAAACACAGGGTGATCAAGATGACAACTCTAGAGTGGTAATTCCTGGTGCCTAAACAGACAACTCCTCGAGTCAAAATTACAAAAGGGTTGCCAATGTGACAAAATTTATACTGGACTAGTTAGCTGTGCCACTCTAGTAATCAAAGCTACCAGATGGTGGTCAACTGACTACCTTTCGGACACTTATATACATATATAGTCAACTTAGTCATTTTGATAGTGATAGAATAGTCAAAATTATTTTGCAGGAAGTCAGTACCAAAATTTTGCAAACATTAAGTACTGCCCTAAAGTAGTCATAAACTAGTCACAGTGACAACTGAACGTATAGAGTGCTGGATCCCCAACTTCATAAATTGAAATGCACGGGACTGAAGCATTGATTATTTCTTATCATTTGTTTTTGTCATGATGATGGGTATTTTGCCTTCTTGACACTACAGCTTCTTAGATTACTATAGGGCCAGCGCCGTGAGTTGGTAAAATTTCAGTTTTGGGCCACTATGCACATAAGTTTTAGGTCATAATTCAGCCCCTTGGTGGAATTTTGCCAGTAGTATGGATCATATGAAAGGCAACAATGTCTTCTCTCATGTGAATGGTAGTAATTGGATCCACTTGTCACTGGTCTTTAAATAATGAGTGATACATGATTGCAGTTAGGGAAATTTTTGGTGTCCGGCCTGTAAAATTAATGCATACAACTTTCAAATACAGGAAACAAGATAAATTTAGGATCACACTTGCAATGCATTATTGTTCCCTAATTAGCTGGGCATCTTATGAATTCAGAAAAAAGGCAATTGGGTATTTCTTTATTTTGTTAATGCACTTTTTGTAATTCGCAGTTGGTGTGTCCCGGGTGAAGCTAAAAAGTGCAATGTGATTTTTGATGCAACATATAAACCGTTGATCCCAACATTTTTGGAACATTTGATATACCAATGCATTGCTCATGACCTTGTCTGTCAGGAATATATCACTTAGATTGGCTTAGGCTATTGTGCCAGAAGCTGTGATGGCTTAAGTAAGACTGACAACAGCGCGACGCTCTTATATTCTGCAAACATTTTGTGGGACCTCTATTGTTCCACTACTTCCAGATGAAGGCTTGTTGCTTGAATTATTTCATTCTTTGTATTATTGTCTTGCTCATGAGCTTGGCTTTGTATTAGTATATAGAATAGGGTATTTGAGTATTTGAGTATTTATTGAGTTCATGGCATGGCATATACAGATTTACGATGTTTCATGTTAATCCATAATTAAGTACAAATTAATAGCAATTTAAGGGTAAAAGAAAGAAAATAGCTACAATATCCTAGACATAGGGAAAGCACGAAAGCCTTTCATCCGTAGTCATGCTCCCATAATGATGAGCAAATGAAGTTGTATGAAAATGTGGGTGATGGGTTGATGGGCTATGGAAATGAGTTAAGTGGAGTTTGGGAGGGGGGAGGTGAGGGTTAGGGAGTACACAACCTTAACCCTGTTTACTTCAATTCAATATTTCGAAGAGGTGCTCAAATTCATAATTACAACACCAGAAATACAAGGAATTTTCATATACCACTAATTAAACATGAATACGCAAGAAATTGTGTAAGATACCGTATTCCTTTAGCATACAATAATTGTCCCAACTTAATACGAGAAAAAATATATACCCATAGTTTCTTGGGTTTTTCTAATTATGGAAAAAACTACTTGCTCAATTCATATTCTGAGGAGTGTCTTATTGTAGGTTGTTATATCTGTGGAAGAAGAAACTGATATTGCTTTTTTTGTCTTTTTCTAATCTTTTTCTGATTAATTACTATTTTTTACTCTTGTTACCATTTGTAGCACGGTGCGGTGTCCTGTGGCACGGGGGCAGCAGCCGCGGCTCACAGTGCCATGGTGCTGCCACACCATTGTCTACCATTATAGAGGGTATTTAATAATTTGGCCACAACGCCAGTTACAGCTTTCTGTGGGAGTTGGGAGGAGGAGTTTTCATTTCATTTCGGGGCCATCAATTAAGCGACATTTTTTTGTCTTTTTGAGGCCCCTCACCAATGAATATACCAATTGGTTTCAGTTGAAAGATACCGAGACTGTATTTTATTGTTTATTGGTGAAAAAATTAAGTTCTGAGTTCTAAGTTCTGAGTTCTGGAGTATGATGATGAGTGGAGTGGGGGGGGGAGGTTCATTATTTTTAAGAGTTTAGGCAAACATAACAATTATCGATATTACAGTTAGAGGAGTATTTGGAGATCAGGAATGATTTTATTCTCTGGTCTATAGTTCTAGAATTAGTGGGGTGCTTCAGAAATTCCGGCAGTTCATTCCAACAGATGGGGATTTTCACATAAATCAATTGGTGTTTTAATTATGTTGATCTTTTAAAAATATGAAGGTTGTGGCTGTTCCGGGTGGAGTGTGTATGGATATTGCTATTTTGGGGGAGGAGTTGTCGGAAATACAATGCGGTTTTATTTGTTCTCACTTTTTAATAGAATTTAATACATGAATGGTAGATGTATGCCTCTAATTTTTAGGAGCTCTAATTCTTTATATTCTGCATCAAAAATTTAAGGCCAATCATGTAGCAGGAGATCAGTCACATGACACAACAATAAATAACAATATTGGTGTCTTAAAAGTGTTATTGGCCAGTGGAGAGTGATATTGGTGTGCCCCTATGCTCTAAGCAGCAACCATGCACTTAATTGCCTATTACTTAAGGGAGGGCCTGGGTAGGATGAAATCCAACCCTTGAAATGTCAATCTATCATTTTATAAATATGCTCATTGCAAATAATGGGAAAAATTAAGTACATTTCATATAAGAAAAGTAGGTATCAGAAAAACCAGTATTTTACAAATATGTATCTCTAGAAAAACGAATATTTTACAAATATTTATAAGTATGAAAATTTTGGTGCAGAATATAACAAATAGTGGATGTTGAGTCGACCAATATTGAGTTTTATTGGCCTTAGCAGGTAATATTGGTCTCGACCTACGGCCTCGACCAATATTACTGCTTCGGCCAATAAAACTCAATATTGGTCTCCTCACCATCCACTATCTATATAATATAGTTTATTAGTATGGCTATTATATTTGGCTTTGCTGATGTTGCGAATTTAACGTTTATGAAGCAGTTCTAACCTTCTCATCTCTCTATTGTTGATGTTACCCCATGATGTTATTGCATTTGATAAGTGTGGATATATTAGACTGGAGTAGATTGTCTTTAATGTTTGCTTTGGTAATATGTTTTTTAAGCGTGAGAGGATCGCATTAACCTTGAGAATCTGATTTGTCTTTTTTGTTATGTGTGTTTTCCATGATAATGCTTTGTCTATACAGGCTCATAGAAATGTTATTTCTTTAACTTTTTCTATGTTAACATTATTGATTTCAATTTGTATTTGGCTATCATTAACTTTCTTTCTTGGTTTGAGGAAAAGGATGTATTTGGTCTTCTTGATATTTAGAGAGAGTTTATTCTTTTGGAACAGTGTGGAGATAGTTTGGAGGGTTTCATTAGTTGAATTGATTACATTTTGCATGTCGTTATTATGGAAAATTAGGTTAGTGTCATCTGCAAAGCGTAGAAAGTGACAGTTAGTAGGATGAGGGATGTCATTTATGTGGAGTAGGAAAAGTAATGGTCCTAATATTGAACCTTGGAGTACTCCGCATGATATGGGCAGTTTGGAGGAGCAGTGTTCTAAGTATTGGTCATACTGCTGTCGATCGGTAAGATAATTTGTGAACCACAATTTTGGGAGACCTCTGATTCCCAATTTTTCCAATTTATTAAGAAAGATGCTATGGTCAAGGGTGTCGAAAACTTTAGAGAGATCGAGGAATATCCCAAGGCTCAGTTTATTGTTGATAAGTTGATTAACTATTCTATCCTGTAATTCTAGTATTGCCATTTCTGTTGAGAGGTTTTCCTGGAAGCCATATTGAGCTGGAGTAATAAGTTTACTAACTTTGTGATACTTATTGAGTCTGTTATGCACTAACCTTTCAAGAATTTTAGAAAATGCGGGTAATAGAGATATTGGCCTATAGTTTTTAAATGTGTGAGGGTTATCAGATTTAAAGAAGGGTGACACTTTAGCTATTTTAGATTTTAGAGGAACAATACCTGTACAGAGTGAAAGGTTCATTATGTGACAAAGAGGGTCAGCTATTGGGAGGACAGCTTGCTTCAAGAGCTTGGGGCTTATTTCATCTAATCTATAGCTGGTTTTTGGTTTTAAACTCTTGACGATCTTTAGTATTTCTATGGGTGTTACTGGGGTGAAGTAGAAACTGTGTGGGGAACTTGGGCTACTGGTAGGTTCTAGGGTGTTTTGACTTTGGGGGATACTTTGTGCTAAATTTGGTGCCAGATTAACATAAAAATTGTTGAATTTGTTAGCTATATTTTCTGGATGTATGATTTTAATATTATTGTCATCCAAAAAGAATTCAGGAAAATTTGACTTGTCATTGTTTCTGGTAAGAAGTGAATTTATATTTTTCCAGGTATAGTTTATGTTATTTCTGTTTGATTCGAACTGTTCTGTCCAGTATTGTTGTTTAGCTACTCTTAAGACCTTACAATATGCTTGTTTATATTTGTCATATTTAGCTTTAAGGAAATGGAATTGGTTGCTTCTAGACTTTCTTAAGTTAACTACTTTTTTGAATAACCTATCTTTGTTTTTATCTGATTTTAATATTCCTTTTGTGATCCATAGGTTGAGTTTATGTTTGTATTTATTGAACTTAGTTTTGACTGGAGGCCAGGGTGCATCAAATGCCCCATGAATACACCTGGATAAGTGAGGTTTCTTTTAAAAATATATGATTTTGAATGGAATGTTTGTTAAATATTTATGTCAAATGACAAAAAAAGTCACATTGAAGTCAGAAGTTGTCTTTATTTTGTCATTTTAGGTCATTTTGGTTGAAATTTATGGCCTCTCTCGATATCCCAAATTTTGGTATTTTACAGAAAATTGTCACAGCCGAGTCCTCTTCTAGGTTTATGAAATTTAATCATATTTAAGCATTTCCAGAGTTGTAACATGATCGTAATAGTTATTATAGACCCCGAAAAGACAGTTTAAAAATTGGACATTGACCACTCAAAAATACAAAATTTAGATTACTTCGGGTCACCTTGAATTATAATCATAAAATATATCTTCTCTAGTGAAAATTATTTTATTTGAGCTGTTTCAGCATTGTTTTGACCCAAAAATAGCAAAAATCAGTATTTTTGTCCAATTTTCAACGGCCATTTTCTGGTCCGAAACTAATTGTAAAATCATCACAAACCAATGGAAATATGTAAAAAATGATAAAATGTCATGACTATGGAAGATAACAGTGCTTCTATAGCTTTTTATAAAAAATGAAAAATGGGCTATCGAGAAATTTATATAAATTTATGCCAAAATTATCTAAAACCATGAAATATGGACACATTATGGCCTACATGTGAATTTCCATATTGTTAGATGTATGTATAAACAAAAGTTGAAGATGAGGTATTTTTGAAAGAAATCTCACCTTTTCAGGTGTATTCAAACTTTTGGAGGGTAGTGTAACAAGAATTGATGGCACCACATTCATCTGTAGGTTGCCTTGCCGAGCGACAAAATATGTAAAATTTTGGTACAACGTAAAAATCAGCTATATTCCACTTACTTCGGGTAGTCATCAAATATTTACAAAAGAACACTACAAATCAACCTTCTAGATCCCCCTGATGTTTTTGAGAAAGTAATATGTTCATATAACAAGTATTGATGGCACCACATCTATCTTTAGTTTGCCATGCGGAGCAACAAAATATATAAAATATCTATAAAACACAAAAATCAGCTCTCGGTACACCAAATTCAGCTCTCTTTTTGCTTAAACATACATTACAAGTGAACAGTTATAGATATCAAGCTAACAAGCGAGTCATCATCAGAGTCACTGTCAAAAGCCAGTCGTCCACACTGAACAGGGTCCCCATTACAGACACATGCAAGTTGCACTAATGCATGTTTATCTGGCTTTGGCACATGGAGAGTTTTTCAGACATCGTTCTTGCATTTACAGTGAATAAGTTTTGCAGCTGCAGTTTTACTTGTCATTTTCTTCATTATTGGTATTAATGTTTCATCTTTCAAGTATCTGCCAAACTCTTTAGGTTGCAGAAGGGTTGGGTTACTGAGATTTGTCTGTTTGTATCAGCTTATTTGGCAAAGACTCCTGAGCATGTTAAAAAAATATAAAGCGTCTTCCATGGGAGGAAGAGAACGGAGATCACTTTTGCTAGGAGCAAACAAGTGGGTATGTAGCTTATCCAGTGCAGAATATCCTGGATTCCCAGACAAATTACAGAAAAACTCACATGCTTCCTGAACAACTGATCATCTAAGGACACATTGTCATGTAGGCATTGTACCTATGTTCCCCATAGCTACTTTTGCTGCTTGTTTCTGTCCCCAACTGAATGGATAGCTCACTGAATCGCAGCCAGTCATAACATATGCTGTGAGCAATGTGTCCATCAATACTACACAGTCCTTCTCCACACGCTTTGCAAGTTCAGTAACTAAGTCATGAATTGGAAGGAAAACATCATTCTTTTCCACCCATAGTTTGGTAATGTGTGGCAGACGTGGAAAGTGGTACATTGCAAGCATAATGGCTTCTGTATCAGTTAAGTAGCAAGAATGACGAATAAACTTTATTCCTGGCAGTTCGCTATATGTGCATTTACTCTCATGTCTTCATCCTCATGATTTTGGGAGCACAAACCCTCAATCACTGTATTACGATCTTTTGTCAGACGGATCCCTTCAGCATCAACACCAACAACCAACGTAAATCCATCAGGCAGTGATGAAGATGAAAGTGACTAGCAGGATGAGAAAAATGTGAGAAGGTTTACCTTATTTATGGGATTTGAAAGAAATGCTTTCCATCCAGGTATTTTGCTTTTGAAGTGAGTCAATGAAGTCTGACTTTGGCCTTTATGCATGGTGAATGCTCCACGTCTAGCCTTTGTTATGAATTCATCAAGAAGACTGTGAATATATAAAAGCTCCTTTTTATTGGTAATGTGATCCATAACAAATGTTCATATCATATCAATTCCATGTTCTCTTCAAACTAACTGTCTTCGTCACATGACATCTTTTCGTGACGTCCTGGCAACCACCACAACATGACGCTGCCATGATGCCACATAGTGACGTTACTAACACCTTCCATTCATAGCTGATGCCTCTATCCTTGCCTCATCACTCAACTCTTGAGTAAGGCAAAATGCCCTTGTAACAGCGCTTTCGTCAGATAACTGCTTTACAGAATCTTGCTTCTTCTGTCTTTGCTTCTGTTGTGTGGCAGATGTATTTATCTTTGGGGTGATGATCTTTTCAGCATTACATGCATCCGCAATCTTAATTGCCTCTGCTGCAAGTCTTTTTGCTTCCACCAAGTCCGTTGACACAAGAGTTTCCTTGTTGCAATGTTTACCAACTTTGCTGTAAGGGTGTCAGTAAATGGGTTACTCATTTTTGCTGCTATAGTGTCTCTGATGTGCAGTACCTTTGCCGTGTCATCCTCATTTTGCTTCTCATGATGGTCTGAATGACCTGGTTCCATATACCCCATCTGTTTCACACTCTCCGTGATCGCTGTCAGGGATGACAATGTCTTAATGTACTTTTCACATGCTTTTACTGTCTGTGTAATGCCCTTGAATAAGCTAGATATTCCTTCTTTATTGTGTGTATGTTCCAATGCCATGTCAGTCCAGACACCATTGAAATCACTTTACTACCTAGTGAAGGCAAAGTTGCCTGCTTCAAATTCCCTGTGAACATCTGGAGCAGTGTTTGTAAGGTTTTTCATTTCGTTCAGGTAGATGGGGAGACAGGACATGTGCTTGTTGTGTCCTGAAGAGGTGGTGTACGGCAACATGTTCTGTACTTCCTGCTAGTGTTGATCCTACAGACCAGCTCTCTCAGCACTGATGTAATGCTTCAAAATAAGGACCATTTCCATATACATTCCCCACAATCTGGCTGTGACTCCCATTGTGTCCTTGAAGGCTACCCAATGTGACTCAAGTGGTCTTAGGTGTGTCAACACCTCTAACAAGTTCAATAGCTCTGTCTTTGTCCATGTTTTCAAAGCTAATCTCAGTCTCTCCAACAGCGATGCCACTTTCAAATTGTTTTATTGTCATTGCATTTTATAAATATAAAAAAGCTGATTTAGAACATCAACTTCATATACAGGTTTAAATAATTTTGAGGGGATTTCAAAGTACTTAGAATTACAGTGATGGCCTGCTTACCTTAAGATTCTAGAGTGTGGTGTCGTCAATACTGGTTATATGAACATATTACTTTCTCAAAAACATCAGGGGGATCTAGAAGGTTGATTTGTAGTGTTCTTTTGTAAATATTTGATGACTACCCAAAGTAAGTGGAATAAAGCTGATTTTTACGTTGTACCAAAATTTTACATATTTTGTACCTCCGCCAGGCATCCTACATATGAATGTGGGGCCAGCAATTCTTGTTATATAAACATCTTAATTTCTCAAAAACATCAGGGGATCTAGAAAGTTGATTTCTAGTGTTATTTTTGTAAATATTTGATGACTACCCAAAGTGAAATATAGCTGATTTTTTTGTTGTGCCGATGTTTCACATAATTTGTTGCTTCACAGGGCAACCTACAGATGAATGTGGTGTCATCAATTCTTAATGTATGAACATGCTACTTTCTCAAAAACATCAGGGGGATGTGGAGAGTTGATTTCAAGTGTTGTTTTGTAAATATTTCATGATTACCCATAATGAAATAAATTAAACTGTTAAAAACCTAAAATTTCGGCCGTGAATCACTTTTTAATGCCCAGTGACCTCTGGTGACCTTATATCTTATATTTATTTAATCAACATATATGATATGTCATATTGTAGCTTTCCTTGCGCCAAACAAAATGAGTGGTAGTTTGTAAAGATAGAGCCAATGGTTGCGAAGTTATACCTTATTATGTTTCCCCGACCCCAAAAATGTTCATTTTCGGTCGTCACGAGGTTGCATCACAAAAATGAGTCTACAGAAATTGCACGATCCATACCAAGTGTCCAACATTACTTTTCATGAGCCCAATAGACCCACAAACATGATCCAAGGGTAACAAATTCTATAGCAGGGCTGTCATCTCAAAATGCTTTTTTTGCACATTTTGGAGACTTGGATCCCAAACTAGAAGGCTTAAGGGTGCCACTACGGCTTTGAAAATCTGTATTACGAAATATTACGAAAATGGACGAAAAACTTCATATCTCAGTAACTGATAGAGCTAGAGACCTAATCTTGGTACGAAAATGTCGACAGTACCTAAGTTTATATTCAACGTCCATTCATACATATGACCTAAATAGATTATTTTTCAAGATGTTTTAAAAAAACCTTATTTTTGTAATAAATTAGCAAAAGATATGCTCCGAGACATGACAGAAGTAATTTTTGTCCCAAGAAAAATGCTAGCCAAGTAACACAAGTCAAGTACTTCTTCCTTGAAGCATTATGCATGTAAGTTTACATTATATAAATGTTGCCTTTGTAAAAGCTTCCACTTCCTTGCCAACTGTATATATAAATATCAGCATTGCCATAACAAATTCTGGTTCTGGTAACTAGCGGAATGAACCAACCTGGCCAATCTGAAACTTGAACAATAGAATTTCTGATTTTCAAAATATCATTGTTCAGAGAATGATTCACACTCTGTAAAAATAGCTGTCATCACTTTTTGCAACATTTACCATCGAAACTACAATTTGAAACATAAAAACACACCAATTGAGTGACTTTCTTGTGAATATCTATAGGTGTCATATAGGAAAGTTCTGCTTCTTCTGTGATATGACTATCCAGACAAATTGTACCTTTGTCATGCTGGAAAACATGTTGCCAGCCAGATAACAACTTACAAGAAACTCAAACAGTTTCATTCTCAGGAACAATGGAAAAGCAAAATAGTTAAATTTTGATCAATCTTCAGTGCAGGGCTGCAGGCATATAATCATTTATTATCTTAATTGGAACAGATTTGTCGTAGTTAATACCCACATCGCATTCAATCACAACATGCAAAATGTCACACATTGTATGGAAAAATGATTTCCCAGCACAATTGAAGTTGACAAGAGAAAGGAATTGCTAGAGTTTCATAAAGAAATTTCAGTATCGTAAAATAAACATTATGAGACATTTGGCGTTACTCGAATGAGAGGATTTTCCTAATATAACATACTTAGGAGCAACAAGACTAGTATCCAAGAATGAAACTTCAAGCCTTTATCTGCGGCTTAATTCCACATAGTCAAGTTGGAACTTCTTTCAATAAAATTCTTGGTGTCGCAGCATCACTACAACACATTCACATGTGCACTTCGGAAAAGTGATTCAGTTTTCTCATTACAAAATATGTCTCGATACATGTACTCACTTTCTGCTTCTATTAATCACACATTGCCTCTAAATAGCCCACACCGGTGCTGATGGGGCGTAAAAAACACACTCGCTTACTCACTCACTCACTCAATATTATCACACATCTTCTGTTATCTGAATTGAAATTTTTTAAACTGCTTGTTTAATTTTCTGTCATTTAAAGACCAGGATCATTTATGATCTTGTCGGCGAGGAGCGATTTCATTTTAATGAAACGAAATCTCCTGACATCAGAATATCACAATTCTATGGCAAAATAGAAATAGCCGATTAATGGCTAATGCCATATGAAGACTTGATGACCATCGTGGTGGGCTCCGACTAATTTTTAATTTCAAAGGTTCGAGGCTTATAAGCTTTAGCTACGATAAAGTTTAGGCGTAAAAAAATTGTGAATTTGTTTGATTTTTGTAGTTTGTGTAGTAGAAGATTTAACAGACATATATTGAAATACTTATTTGTACAGCAGCTCATATGTCAATAACACACCTCCTTAAAAACACACACCTATAGTTCAATTAAGACAGGCAATAACTAATCAAATGATAGGTATATTTAAAAAAAAACAATCATATACAAAGGTAAGTATGATAATCAGTTTGGCTGTTAATCAATCAAAATGGAGCATATAAGAAATTAACAGTGAATATCGCACAATAGTCCATATGTGCTAGCTTTAGCAATATTATTTATAGTCTTTGAAGTTTTTTAAGTTTAGAGCAACGTGCCTTGGTATTTCTGAATACAACACATGTACATACACTGTTTCGCAAAAATTACATTGAAATTATATCAATGAAGTGTTATCTTTCAAATATTATATATACATTGGTTATAGGCATATAAGCAAGGCATTACTTGCACATTTTATACATTCAATATTGTACGTTTGCAATTCAGTTGATATTCAAATTGTGGAATTTTTTTTGTCAATAATAAGGTACACAATCATTTACTGAGGTAGGGGCATCGTTATGCAAAGGGGGGGGGATATTTCAGTGAAGGAAAAATTTTAATTTATACTGCATGGCACTGTCTTTAGGCTTGTAGCACACTATTGTCTACACATTTTGGCCACTGATGATGAAAAATGAAATTTATAGCACAATTAACTGCTTCTTATATTTTGATAGCTGATATATAAGGGAAACTAAATCCAAAAGGATTGAGCTTAATGAGCATTCGTTATTCCGTAATATGGGATGAATTGGTACACTGTGGTGAATCAAGAACCCAAATCTGGTTTATTTCTTCAGAAAAATAACTACTTCCACTTAATCCAGGAAGTTAATTATTGGCATACTTATAATACACATACTGGAGTATATTTTGATGGGGTTTTACATTTTTAATTGCAGGCAGTGAGGAGCTTCGCCCTGCAAAAATTGAATTCTCCTAAGCTGGTCAAAACACTTGTGCCACAAAAAGTATAGGACCACCAAACAAACAGGAAATGTTCATGATATAGTGTTGACCAACTTTGGAAAAAATGGTAACCATAGCCATAACAACATTGACTATACTCAACAAAAACCAAGCCAAAGTCAATTTTAGTGTTATTTTTGGATGAAAATAAATGATTAATAGCAGCACAAAAACCAAATAGGAAGGTCAAGTAATATGAAATGAATAATGAACATGGTTAAAACATAGTGGAAAATCAATTTAACCTTTTAAAATTGGTAAATAATGACTAAACACTTCAATATTGTGATAAGGATAAATTCCTTGAAATTAACAAGAAATCAAGTGATATAATATAGAGATGAAGGTATCAAAACAAGGAATTCTCTTCAAAATCAGTAATTGTTCCAGGGAACCAGATTATAAGACGTAGTGTTTGATTTTGTATGTTGGGTCTTTGGTTCCGTTCCAAGTTAATAGCAAATTTTTGACTCCCCCAAGATAGCCCTACTCATTTTCAACTGAACATATATATGCATAGTCCATTGAAGAAAATAATTCAAATTGGCGTTATTGACATTGAATTTAATCCAGAATTACCTGTCTATACCATAATTAAGAGAAAAATATGGCGTTTGATAATTTTCTCTAATTTATCATATTTTAAAACATATGCTAATTTTGTGCTTAATTGACTTCAGGTTTTTCTAAAAAAAAAAGTTTGCTTCTTAAATATGTTTTCTAATGATTATTTACAAGTATCCATGCAAATTGGCACAGCTGTGGTGACGTAGCAGCAGCAAATGTCGGTTTCTTAAAACTTGTCGTACTTTTGAACACACTAAAATCAGCTCTTACAAGTTCAATATGATAGTTAGAGACTTAATATTTTGTCAGGTATTGTAGTTTGATACATAAATATCTGTAAAAAATTGTCAACCTAACCTCTAAAAGTTTGACACCTAAACCTTCGAAATTGTAAAACGTGTCGTACTTGTGAACATTTGCATAAGCAATGCAAAACTATCCTAAATGTGATGTAATGTAATATATATTTATTCGCAACAGGAAGTATACAAAGACACAAAATGTTGAATTAAAATGTGCTCTTATAATGGTCTCAGGAACTGAAAAAGTGTTGGTCTGGAAGAGGGATACTGTTGGGCTTCTACACAGCCATTAGCAATATTCCAGATATGTAGTATATATATTCCAGGTGAAATCAATAGTGCATGTAAGAAAATGAATGTTTTTCACACGAAGTGACATCTTTATGTAAAAAAGTCTCCTGGTGAACCCTAACACTGTAAAACCATAATTCTTTTGGCTAAATATGTTCTTTGCACTTCCGTCTGTGATACTGAACCAATTATTTCATTTTGAAAATTGTCAGAATACCAAAAGCATCACCCTTTTTAAACAATACTATTTGTGAATGAGCTATAAACAAAGCAAAAAATGTGTTTTTTGAGCAGAATTTCGATTTATGGTGAATGGCAAATCAACCAACACACCTCAAACCATATATTTCTGAAAACTACACATTCTCCTCTAGTCAGTCAGATACATGCCATGTCCAAAAGACATGTCACGTCGAAATAATAAGCTTTTCAGTCTGTAAAAAGCCACTGTACACAATACCATGCTACAAGCCTTGAGCAGTGCTATGCCTGCTCCATGTTCCTTGTCATCGTTGAACCCTTCCTTCAGGTTGGTAGTTCGGCCTACTTGGTAAGCGTACATGTTGTGGTCGGCGGATGTGATCACTCTGTCCTGCTACAGCTGTGCCAGTACTGCGGTGATGTCTGCCTGACTGGAGATGGATGCTGCATGTCCCATCATAGTAGCTCATAGTGGAACCGTCTTCTAGTTTGTGCTCAGATTGGATTAGTTCAATATCACTGTCGACGTCGCTGGAGGGGTCAATTGCGGATTTGTCATCTTCCGCAGTGAAGATTTGGCCATTTATCATCAAATTGTCATTGATCCATTTCACCTTGTTTGCTTTATCACTTTTGGCTTCATAGTACTTAGACCACAAGTGAAGTTTTTCAGGATAAGGGAACTTAGCTGGCTACTAAGACACCAAGGCCCTTATGCTTGGTGGAGGTTCCTTAGAGGGATTACAGAACTGTTTTCTCAGCTTTTATATAATTTCATTGCAAAGTTTTTGTGTTTGTCATAATATTGAGATTAAATATAAATATCCTAATGTGTGAAATAAACAAATACCAGATTGTGTGCAAGCATAGACTGCGCTTGAGCAAACCCACAATGCAATATGACAAGGTTTACATGCATTACAGCAAATATGAGCAATTTAAACCTTCGGCAAAGCTTTAAATTACGTACACAAAAATCAAACTTAATCGATCCATATAAGACCATAAAATATGCATTGTTAAACCGAGGCCTTCTGTTAACTCCATGAATTTGGTGTATGTATCCTCCTTCTTCACACATGAACATTAACATACATATTGTGGAATGGATATTTCTAACATTTGTCAGTGGGGCCCGATACATGTGCAGTTGTGTATAATTCAAATTTTCACTAAAAAAAAGTAGGGGAGACTAAGGTAAAATGTGTCGTTTTTGCCTTCTATTTTAAAAACTTACTTTGTGAAGCAATTAAAACAGTGGGACACAACAATTAGGGAGATAATGGTGGAACTTCACAAAGAATGATAGGTTGCACATCTGAACCCTGTGTTGCTGTAAGGTTTATCACTGGATTAGTTTTTTTTTCACATATTTTAATCATTCATACAATATTTGCAGCATATAACTGGTTTGTTATGGTATCTTATATTGACAAAATTTATTGGTTGTCCAAATGTATCATATCATGCCACCAGTCACTCCAAAATTGGTTTGGGGACAATTGTTACTCAAATTAGAGGCATATATTTTTCATTATTTGGCATGTTCACAAATTCGTGGAGGTGTAAAAACGAGCATGTACACGACCAGGGCATTTGTGTACATGTCAAATATTGCCTTTCACGAATTTGTGTATGTGTGATTACGAACATTGCAATCAGAAAATTGGCTGAAACCTACTCTAAACCTAATTTTAACACTAAACCCTAATGATACAGCACTTCCACGAATGTTAGTGTTGCAGATACACAAATGAATAATAAAGCACATTCACAAGTGTTAGTTATTACATGTACACGAGCACCTATGCTCGTTTTTTCATGTCCACAAATTCGTACATGCTCGTTTTTGCACCTCCACGAATTCGTGAACATGCCAAATAATGAAAAATATATACATGCAAATTACAGCTTAAGTGTTACTCACAATTCTGACAACATAACAGTTAAACATGTTAAAATATAATATAAGTTACATGGGGCAGGAGACATTCATGTTGCTAATTCAGCACTGGCCAATTGTAAGTTTTATCTATAAATTTTGAGTACAGAATTTTCACAATCAAAAATGACATTTTTGTCTGGTGCAGCTGAGACTGAGCCAAGGCCCACACCATCAGAATATGACCATCAATGGAGGCAAGTCTCGAACCTCCACCACTAGCTTCATGTATCAAATTAGGGAATCATCTGCCTGATTTAGTTTCAAATTAACGATGGTTTACAAAAGTTACAACTTGCCCCAGTCTCCCCTAGTGAGAATTAGAGTAAATTCTGGAATGCATGCAGCATTTACAGTACAATTTACAATTTATTTTTTTTGGTTTTGGAAGATTATCTATCTCATTGATAATTTTATTCAATTCAAACCAATTGTATTGATTTAGAGGCACTGAAAATCAAGTAATTATGTTTTGGTCTAGACCCCACCCCCTCATCCAACATACTTCCAATAAACAGTTTGATTGTACATGTCTGAAACTTTGGCATGTATATCAAGCTATTTTCTTACAGAAAAATTGATGGCACATGCTCCATCATATTGTTCCAGCAACAGAACTGTGCAGTCGTGGGTTTGCTGCTGCGCTTCTTGATTTGTCAGTTTTATCAAGATTATGTATGTGTTGGTAAAACAATGCAAGTCAGTTAACTGGTATGTTTTCCTCAGTATGGGCTTGATGAACCAATGCGAAATGAAATCTGCAAAGTTTGTCAAACAAAGGATTTTCACCTCAGGCATTCTCACTTCTGTAATCCTTCTTAGGGGACATTCTTAGTAGACTTCATGCTCTGCAAGTGGATGGAACTAACATAAGTACCCATAAGTACTTATGTTTGGCTGTTAGTGGATTCTTAGGTGCCTTACAGTTGTTATAAGTTGCCAAATGTGCTGTAAGGACCCATTTAAGGGGCCATGGCTACTAGTGTTAGTACCTAAGTAGCTCATAAGTGGGTGTTTCATGTCTTAGTAACCACCTTAGTTCCCTTATCCTGAAAAACTTCAGTAGTTACGTTTTTCTTGTACCTCAGGGGGAATTTGTTCATGTATCTTAATTTCGGTATGATCTCTCAGGTTTTTAAAGTAGCCAAAGATTGAGTCTCTAGTTCGAGGATTTAGTTTCGCAAAAATTGCACGAGATTTGTCTTTTGCTTGCCTCCAGATCTGTGGGCACGTTCGATACATAAATCTGTGACATCTGGCATTTTTAGTTTGTCCTTGAGTACAGTGACAACTTTGTCTTTGATCGCATCCCACTTTTCATCATCATCCTCTGGGACTCCCTTAATCACATTATTGTCTCGCATACTTCGGCTTTTCAGACCTGTAATTTCCTTCTCTTGTTGGCTAATTTTTGTATTTAGCCTGATGTTTAAACCTTCAGAAAGAGCGAGGCATTTTTGGAAGATACCAATGTCTGCTTTAGTTGCTTCATTTTCATCAGAAATAACCAAATTGGATCCTTGAAGTCATTGACCTCTTTCTTTATCTGCAGGAGGTCATTCTTCAGAGAGTCAATGAAGACTTTCAACAAGTCCTAGTCTGACATTGTGTGAAAAACCGAGGAGTGTGGAATGGAACTGTGAGGATTATGTTTGTGTGATGTCCAGTTAGTTGATGTGTGAAATATTTCTACAATAATTCCATGTATATAGAAAATTGCAAAAATAAATAGATCATTGATCCTGAGACAAATACTTCATCCATTAATTAGAAATTTAGTCCAGGTATTCAGTGTCTATCAACAATATTCCTTGCAAAGTTCCATGAAAATCCAATTGCTACAACCAATAAAATTGACATATCTTTGCAGAAGTTTTCCTTGTGTCAACCTGACATCATGTTGATCACAGTACAACCCGTCATGGCATTGGAGCCCCATCTTTGAGACTGACAAAAAATGCGACGCTCTCAAATTTTGTAATATCTACGATGACCTTTTTTATTTACACGACACTTGATGAAGGCTAGTTAATGGAACGTTAACTTTTCTGATATGAACTAATTCTCTTGATCAACACATAGAGTGATCTCCTTCTCAATCTAACTAATCTCAATGGTCACCACATAGAGTGTCCAATAACTAATTTCTGTTGATCACCACATAGAGTGATCTCCTTCTCACTCCAACTAATCTCATTGGTCATCACATAGAGTGTCCAATAACTAATTTTCTTGAACACCACATAAAGTTATCTCCTTCTCACCTCAACTAACCTCATTGGTCACCACAAAGAGTGTCCAATAACTAATTCTCTTGATGACCACATAGAGTGATCTCCTTCTCACCTCAACTAACCTCATTGGTCACCACATAGAGTGTCCAATAACTAATTCTCTTGATCACCACATAGAGTGATCTCTTTTTCACCTCAACTAACCTCATTGGTCACCACATAGAGTGTCCAGTAACTAATTATCTTGATCACCACATTGAGTGATCTCCTTCTCACCTCAACTAACCTCATTGGTCACCACATAGAGTGTCCAATAATTAATTTTCTTGAACACCACATGGAGTGATCTCCTTCTCACCTCAACTAGCCTCATTGGTCACCACATAGAGTGTCCAGTAACTAATTATCTTGACCACCACATAGAGTGATCTCCTTCTCACCTCAACTAAACTCACTGGTCACCACATACCACATAGGGTGTCCAATAACTAATTCTCTTGATCACGACATAGAGTGGTCTTCCTTCTCACCTGAAAGAAATTAAACTCATTGTCTCACCAATAGAGCATTCAATAACAGATTCTCCTTGATCACAACATAGCGGCATATCTCTGTCATCCTCAACTGCCCTCATTGGTCACCACTCAGAGTGTCCAAAAACAAGTATCCTCAATCACCACATACAGTGATCTCAGAAATAACCCTATTGTGCTAACAAAACTGCACTGTGTGCTACAATCTCATTTACTTACTGAATAATGTCCAAACCTCAAAAGCTATATTCTGATGTCTTGCGCATCGGTTTAGATGGCCACCGGAGCGGATTTGATCCAATGAATTACTTAGATAAACCTGAAGAAAGTTGTAAACATAGGAAAAAAGCAACCGGGCATACTGCCAACAACATTCTAAAAGCTTGTGTATGGAATAACCAAAGTCTGAGACAAAAGACAGAATTAGTGAAGAATTTTAGAGATGCATTTGATCTTGACTTGTTACTTTTCACAGAAACTTGGCTCAAAGCAGATGATATTGTGTAAATAGGCAACTTAGAAAGGAACGGGGAATACTTTTATATTGCCCCCCCCCCTCAAACAAGAACAAATACAAGTTATCAGAGTTTTTCAAAGAATTTACACAATTCTTGGCACAATATCAAACCTATCACAATGAAGTTGTGATAACTTGAGATTTTAATTTCCACATTCACAAACCTGACGATGCTAGAGTCGTGCAGTTCAATAGCATCTTAGATATGTATGATCTTGAACAACATGTGGCTTCACCTACACACAAAGAAGGGAACGTACTAGATCTTGTCATAACTCGTAAGAATTCAACTCTGAGAAACTGTGAGGTCAGTGACTTGCTCTCTGACCATAACTGTGTCCTTTTCAATATGGCAATTAGCAAAGGAAAAAGTGCTAAAAAGACAATAGCTTTCAGATAAATGCACAACTTTGATATGAACGATTTTAAGAAAGACATTAACAAATGCTTGTCACAAAAAGTTGAACAGGAAAACTCATCTGAACGTTTGTCAAAACTGGTCTCAATATACAATTCATCAAAAGAGGTTCTTGACAAACATGCACCAGTGGTTACAAAGCAAGTAACACTGCGCAAACCCACTCCGTTTACCAATGCCAACATAAAAAATCTAAAAACAGCTAAAAGGAAAGCAGAACGAACCTGGAGGCAAACAGGTCTTGAAAAGGATTGGGAAGATTCCAGCATGCCTGTCAAACACTGTCAACTGGACCCAATTCCAACATGGTTACTGCTTGAGTGCATACAGTGGAACCTCACTTAAAGACCACCTCGATATTAAGACCACCTCAATTTTAAGACCACTTTATTTTGTCCCAAATTTTCTTCCATTGACAACAATGATAACTTGATTCAGAATTAAGACCACCTAATTTGGTCCCAAATGACCGCATAACCTCAGAATTAAGACCACCTGATGGGCCAAACACCTCAAAGGTTGCACCCATAGGGGTGCTGACTGTCTGTCTGCCCCTTCAATATGTTATGTAATCAGTGAGAGAAAAGATAATCTGATAACAAAGGACCCCTATCATATCTCATTCTGATCACTACTGGTCTCTCCAGCTTTACTAATGAAGAACTCAACTTTTTTTCTCAAGATTCACACTTTTTCCCAGAGAAAATTTCAGTCTTGAGACATTGATGACTCAGAATTAAGACCACCTCGATATTAAGACCATTTTGACTTGTCCCATGGGTGGTCTTAATTGTGAGGTTCCACTGTAGATGAATTTCTGCCATTAGTAACTGATATTGTTAACACATATATCTCTAACTCTCGGGGAAATACCCCTAGAATTGAAACATGCACTTATGAAACCATTATGAAAGAAAAGAGGACTTTACCTTATTAAGAAGAACTACCGTCCAGTATCAAACTTGTCTTTCCTTGGTAAAATAGTAGAAAGTGCAGTTATCAAACAATAAATGAACCAGCTTGTTCAGAACAAGCTTGATGATGAAAAACAGTCAGCATACAAGCAATTTCATTACACAGAAACTCTCCTTACAAAAGTCCACAATGACATCATGTTGAACATGAGCAAAGGTGAAATAACAATGCTTGTACTGTTAGATCTCTTGGCTGCTTTTGATACAATTGATCACGATATTCTACTGACGAGACTAGAAAACAGATATGGGGTATGCAACTCTCAACTGGTTTAAGTCATACATTTCAGAAAGATAACTATCTGTCGTGATAAATGACCAAACATCAGACAGGCTTCCACTCAAATTTGGTGTTCCTCAAGGTTCAAAACTTGGTCCATTATTATTCAAAATTCGTACATGGCTCCAGTAAGCAAAGTTGTCTCTCAAAATCAAACTGAGGATCAGAAATATGCTGATGATGAGCAACTAATTTTATTATTTAAACCAACATTCACTGGTCAAGAAAATGCAGTTAAGAAAACGGAAAAATGCATTACTGAAATTTCTCCATGAAAATAAACTGTGTAACAATGGCGAAAAAACCGAACTCCCCTTGATTGGCACACAACAGCAACTAAAAACGTAACGTGCACAAGGCACTTTAAAGCAGACCTCGTGGCATGCAGTGAGAATTTGCCATTAAATCATTAATATGTGATAATAGTGAGAAACTTAGTAACATGTTCCCCCATGGCCCAAAATGTAAATGGAAAATGCATGGCGGATTTCTTTTTTTTGTAATCTGTTGATTGTTATTTGCTAAAGGTACCCTTTTTTCTGTACAATTGCATTTGAAAACGTTTTCTTTATTTTGTAATGAATTGATTAATTAAAATAACAACGTGTCTGCCAATTAAACGTCACACCTTTGCAGAACATTGATATAGTTGTTATGTATTTAGTGCTGGAGAACGTCTTCTGCACATAGTTCATACCTGCAAAGCTTGCTTTATTATAATCAGATCATTCATCCGTGTCACTGTAATTCACAAATAAGAAAGTCACAACGTAGAAATATGAAGTTATTGGTCCCTAATTGGTAAACAATCAGCAGCAATGCACAGGTCACAGTTGACTGCACACTTGCTCAGACCGATGCCTTGTTTGGGGAACCCCCTTGGAGATAGGGGGGGGATGCATATGATGTCATTCATTGCTACAGCATTGGGTTGAATGGATTTCCCTTGCCAGAGAGTTTATTGTGGGATTAACATGTACCAAAAGTTGATCACTTCACGTAGAGGCCCATTACATGATATATGGTAAATGGCATTATGATTGAAAAAGGCAGGCAGCAGGAACTTGACCCACAAGATATGGCAGAATTTCAATCTCATAGGCAGCTCCTCTACGAGGTCTGCCAAAAAAGTTTCATCAATTATTATTGAAAATGTCTCTATCAAAACAGCAGAGCATGTTAGGAATTTGAGTGTAACCATGGACAAAAATATGACAATGTTGAAGTCAACAAAATGTGCCGAAATGTCTATTTTAATCTGAGAAACATTTCTAAACTCCGAAAGTCTCTGAACAAAGATGCAGTCAAAACTGTTGTAAATGCACTGGTCATGCCTCACTTAGACTATGGAAATGGCCTTTTATTTGGTGTATCTCAGCATTTAGTGAACAAGCTTCAGGCGGCCCAAAACTCAGCAGTTCGTCTCATAGAGAGATTGAAACAACAAGACAGTGTAAGATCAGAAAGCAGCTTCACTGGTTGCCTATTCCTGCTAGAATACAATTTAAGCTGATGACTACAACCTGGAAGGCATTGAACAACCAAGCACCACTATACATTCAGACACTTGTCAAGCTTAAGCCCAATCAGGACCATAACCTGAGGAGCAACAATAAATTCTTGTTATTACAGATCTCTTATGAGTGTTCCATGTTCTTTTCAACTGCCACAGTGCTCTTGTGATGTCAGTATCAACATAATGATTTCACAGTTGGTATATTCGCAGTTTCAGCTGTGTCACTTGGAACCCATGCTGATCACACAATTACAAATCCACAATAAGCTGTTAGATTGTTGCTCAACATTGATTATTCAGTTTGATGTTTTGAATAAATCCAAAAGTTACAATATCCAGCTATATATAATGTATGGATTTTATGTATAACTGCTATCCGTTTTAGCACTTTTCCAACAAAACAAATTCATTCACTCTCACATTTATTTGTTTGTCTGGGGGTTATCATGTGCTGCTCTGTCTTGGCAAAAATAATATACTCAGGAATCATTTAGAATTTAAGACCTAAGGGGGGGGGGAGTTTTGCTTGGGGGCATCCTTATCACTGATTTCCAGTAATGTTTATTTGATGATCGAATTCTTAGCCTACTTGTCTGGCCTTTTCCTAAAATTTTGGGGAGCAACTACCATCCCGCCCCCCCCCCATTTCTCGTCCTCTGGTATGCCCATGCAACACCGCCACGTTAACTTCCAAAAAATCTCCCCATCATCCCCATTCCAGTCACCAATTCTGAACAGTTTCTTTGGCCCAGATCTCGCCTAAGAGGCTGAAAAGCCGCAAGGTGCTGCCTTCAAGGAGAAATTTCACAACAGGACACCATGAATGTCCATGATGGATCAAGCTAGTGGCTCAAAAATATCAGTTTCACCTGCTCCAACTGAAGCAAACAACCATACCAGCAAATGCAGATTAATCAGTTGTTATTCACACTTAAACAGCTCATAAGCCTGACTCGTTGGTAGCAGTTGGAATCAACACCCAAGCTAGGAGTGCCAATAGTGATGTCAGTATTGCAATACTGACATCATCTGTGCATATATTCACATGGAACATGGCACCCTTATATGAGATCTGTAATACAGTGGTCCCTGCATTATAAGACCGCCCCTTCTGCGGTCATGAAGCGGTCTCTCGTGGGGATGCGGTCTCTCTTCAGGGTGCAAAATGCACTAAAAATACTACTTAGTGCGGGAGGAAGGTGGTCACATAAGGCAAGGCGGTCCTACAACAGGGGGTCTTATAATGCAGGAACTACTGTAATAGAACCAGCTTCAAACAGCCAGAACAAATTTGAAGATCGAGCTTTCTCTTACACAGCACCAAAACTCTGGAACAAGTTACCAGAAAGTGTTCGGGCAACAAAGACACTGTCCATAGTGCTTCAAGAAAAACCTAAAAACACACTTGTTTAAAATGTTCTACAAATAACCCTATCTGCCACAAGCGCTTCTGAGCAGTTTACTGGAAGAGGCACTATATAAATAACTGTTATTATCATATATTATATGATTTTGTTGCTCATGAGCCCATGTTTCTGTTGGTTTATATAAAGTATTTGTAAATGTATACTTTCATGATATCAGAGGCCTGTCTCTGTTACTGACAACAAATGTGGCACAAATACATTTAGAAAAAATGTATATTTAGACAGGTCTTTTTCAAATGCTTTGTGATAAAGACTCGTTGCTTGATTTTTCACTTGTTTGATATTGCTTTGTTGCACTTTAGCTTAGCTTCCCATTGGTACATACAATATAGTTTTAAGTCAAACCTATCATAGTATAATGACCTTGTGTTTATGGCTGGCAAAAAGTGCAACATTTGCTTTCTGCATTACCTGCTAATTCCACCATAGAGGGTATGATAAGGCGAAAAATGAAAATGTGTATTTTGTTTGTTATAAGCACATTATTCAACAGAAGTTTCATAGTGATATCTTAAACAGTCTTTGCTGCAAAGTACTTGAATAAACCAAGGTTCGTTTTTAATTAATTGCATTTTTAGTATTTTCTTCACATTCATGCTTAAATTTACTGGCATAATGTGGCCTGGTCATCTTAGAAACGCATTTACAACCTCAAATTTCTTGACTTTGAATCTACTGGTACATAGAAAGCATATCAGTGGTTATTGATTTTTCTGCCAATTTGACCAGAAATTCCAAATTTTACCAACTTCTGACATTGGTCCTGTATGTATATATGTATAATTCTAACTCCAAGGAGACTCCTATTTGTGTTAGAAAGCAAAACTGTCCAAATTTCTTTGATGAATGATGTCAAATATTTTTTTCCTACCTTTTCAAAGTTATTTTCATGTTAGTGCTTATATTATAATTATGTTTTTTCCTAGGTTTCACCTGGAACGGGCAATCGATATTTAATAGCGTCACAGCTTTTCGAGCCTAGTCTGATTGGCAGATTTGTCAGAATTTATATGAAAACTTTTCACTCATGCAGTTCCTCCTCTTTTGAGTTATTTGGTTGTGAAATACCGGAGCTGGCTCACACAAGAGATGTAGGTGAGTGACTATAATTATTACAGGTCAAAAGAGAATCAACTTTATGTTTTAAATAATGCCTTTAAATGGAGGTAAGTGCACCCCTCAGTGATTTGCCTTTGAATTCCTCTGATCTCAAATGTTTGCCATTCAGTGATCAGGGTCTGTAGTTTTCCTTGGCCAGGGAGTTATTTATTTTACGGTGAAGGTAGCAGTAATTATTTATGTCAAGTGGGAAGTCCGCGAATATGCATTCCTTAATCAAGCAACACCTCGTTAAGAAATTGCTTACTTACGTCATTGTCACATAATAAAAGCCACACAGAAACATTTTGGAATTGGGCAATTCCGTAAAGTCCGATTTACAGATTTGACACTTTGGCAGCTTCTGTAGCCCTACCATCACGCCTCAGCTATTTCATTGTTAAACAGGGATGAGGCCAGGTAATCGGGGTTTTAGACAAGCCATGCACCAACAAAAGCTCCAGGTGTAACAGGAGCTAAGCTTCAAGGCAAATATCGTGGTGTCGGACGTACATCTCACGGTGTTCGTCCGACGCCATGACATTTTGCTGTAGCTTTACTCCTTTTACACTTTGAGCTTTGGTTGGTGGCTTGTCTGATACCCCTATTGCCTTGCCTCATCCCTGTTTAACAATGAAATGGCTGAGGCGAAATGGTAGGGCTACAGAAGCTGCTAGAGTGCCAAATCTGTAAATCAGACTTTACAGAATTGCCCAATTCAAAAATTGCCCAATTATCACCCCCCCCCCCACTAAAGGATTTATTAGAGCGAGCATCTGCCCTGAATCCCTGAAGAAAGGGATTCAGGAAAACGGTTTGTGTTTTTACTGTATTTTTATGATTTTAAAATATATCTTCACAGGTTGTGCAGTGCAGTTAACTGGGCATGCAGGAGCCAAGCCAAGGGCATGTCAAGTTCTTGTAAATGGTGGAAAGCGAACCTGGCAGGGCCATCACCAGTCCTGGGTGATCGCAGTGCTCAACATGACGAGCAAAGGATGCTCTGTTGGTGACGAGATGACTTTCTTTCCTCACCAGTCTGATGCAAAGACTCAAGAAATGGCTGATGCCATAGCAGCATTTCCCGATGGAACTGTTTTTGGAGGTACAATTTTTGATACATCCACTTCGATGACAACCACTCGAAAAAACATCCTCGCTGTTGAATTTTCCAAATTAGGAATTGATGTCCATCGGCTCAGAAGCAGGTCCACCATGAGTTTCATCTGCAAGAAAGGAGACCCTTCATTCACTGTCTATCGTGTCAATTTGGACAGTGCTGATAAGCTTGATCTGGCACTCATAATTAAGAGCTTCCATAGGGGTAAGTCATTTTGGTCTACTGAGACAATTACTCACGTGAAATTTTACTGCTTCAATTTAGATGTAGGTCAATGGTCGATATATTTCATCATATCAGTCAAGAATTAGTATCATTCTATACAAATTGCTAAATGTGGCTCAATTTAGCTGTCTATAGCTATTCATGAAATTTGTACTGTAGCTACTGCTAGATTTTAAATGAAGAACCACTTTTAGAAATTTGTACTTCATAATCCAAATGCTAAATGGACTTCTCAAAGGCAACCAGTGCCGGTATTGAGCCACACAGTACAGTAGCCAGTAAATATAACATTTATTGTGAAAACATACAAAGAGAGGATTCGACCTTTTTTAAAAAATCTCGTCTTGAATGTGAAATCCACATGCATTTACATCTGGTAGAGTCAAGGAGGGTAATTCCGTCCACTTTTGGCTGAAACTGTATTTGCAGGACTATTGAAATAGATACAAAAATTAAAACTTGTCCATTGTAAAGGGCATATTCCGTGCTAACAGCAAGAGTTATAAAAAGTCAAATAATAAAATAATTTTTGCTGGAACCATGGCAACAAAAATTGAAGGTTAGTGCTTCTCAATCCGTCCAGGATGATGCTAAATCCGTCAAGTAAGGATGGTAAATCCGTCCACTGGACATAGTAAAGCATATACCTATCATATCTTGTTAAATTTTCAAATTTTGCAATTGATTAAGTCTTATAAAGGTTTTCCTTTGATTTTAGAAAAATGATTCGCCGATTGCACTTATGATAGGAGAATTAAATAAGAGAGGTAAAGTTAACTGTGAAAAATTTAAATTGACCGACATAATTAGGCCTACAATTAAATAACCCTTTTAACCAATTCAAAGGTTTATAAAAATCTGTTGAAAATTTGTGGACTGAATCAAATTATTTGTGAACCTACCAGAATTACTGAAAATACATCTTCATTACTCGATCATATTATTGTGTCTGATGCTGATAAAATTATTAAATCTGGTGTTATTTCAAGCGGTTGTAGTGATCACTCCATGATTTATTGCGTAAGAAAAATATCTCGTACTCCAATCAATAAGCATAATGTTATTTGTTTGAGAGCACTAAAGCACTACTCTGTTCAAGCACTGGCACATCGTATTGAAAAATACGACTGGAGTAATGTTACACAATGTGATGAAGTAAACTCCGCATGGAGTAATTTTGAATTGAATTTTAGAAGTATCATCGACGAAGTGGCACCAAAAAACCATTGTCGGGTTAAAGTTAGGACCCAACCTTGGATTTCTCATGAAATTGTTGAAAACATAAAATTACGTGACAACTTGCTTAAAAAATTTCACAGAACAAAAAAAACAATAGCAAAAAATTATGGGACAGTCTAAAATTGACTGGTTATGAAAGCAAATCAAAAAGTAAAGAGCACATAGTTTTAAAGATAAATGATAACTTGTGCTTCGACCCTGTTTCAGTAGCCAAACATATAAATGATTTCTTCATTAATGTAGCCCAAAGATTAACTGCTGGACTCCCAAACCTGACTGACCTATACAGTGCTTTTTCAACAAATTGCAAAAGGTTTTATGAAAACCTAGATGTCACTCCTGGTGCCTATGAATTAAAAGAAGTAGACCCAAGCTTTTTCAACAAGGAACTAAAAAATCTAGTTCCCTCCAAAAGTGTGGGTCTAGATGATATTAGTCAAAAGTTCTTACAGGATGGAGCAGATGAACTCACAAGTATCATCACTTTTTTGGTTAATTTATCTATGAAGACAAAGGTGGTTCAAGACTGTGCTAAACAAGCAAAGGTTCTGCCTCTTCATAAAAGAACAGCAAGTTGGAAGTTGGGAACTATAGACCGGTCAGCGTTCTTACATCATTGTCTAAAATAATAGAAAAGGCAATCCATATACAGGTAAAAGATCATTGTCAAAGAAACAATCTATTATTTGAGTTCCAGTCAGGCTTTAGTAGTAAATATTCTACGGGCACCTGTCTTATTCATCTCCACGACATTATAAGATCAGAAATAAGTAATGGTAAAGTTGTGGGACTGAGGCTTCTGGATGTCTGGATGTCCAGAAAGCTTTTGATAGTGTGGATCACAAACTCTTATGTGAAAAGATCAGATTGGCTGGGCTAGACCCAAAATGGTTTGAATCCTACTTACAAAATCGTAAACAAAATGTATTTATTAATGGTAACCCATCAGGTTTTGAAATAATTCCTTCCGGTGTTCCCCAAGGAAGTATCTTGGGCCCGTGGTTCTACTTATTATACAGTAATGACTTTCCATCGTGTTTAAATTCCCCCAATACTAAAATACTGCTTTACGCAGATGATACTATCTTGCTAGCCAGTAACAAGGATCCTAAAACTGTTGCACTTGAATTGTCATCAGCACTTGAAAAATGTTATCATTGGTTTACAAATAATAAGCTGGTGATGCACAGCGGCAGGACAGAGTCAATTCTAATAACATCAAAAACAAAACAAAATCTTCAAAATCAATTCAAAATCAAACTGGGAGACCAGATAATTGAACCTTCTGATAGTGTAAAATATCTCGGTCTCAAAATTAACAATACCCTTTCGGGTCAAGAAATTGTCGACTCTGTCTTGTCAAAGTGTAACTCAAGATTAAAATTCATGTACTGTTTTAAAGACATCCCAGATCAAAAAACTAAAAAGCTCTTAACATCCGCTCTTATACAATGTCTCTTCGATTATGCATCAACAGCCTGGTATCCCTCACTAACAAAAACTCTTAAAAATAAACTCCAAGTCGCCCAAAACAAAATTGTAAGATATGTCTTAGACCTCCACCCTAGATCACACATTGGCCAAAACGAACTATCATATCTTGTTAAATTTTCAAAGTGGGCGTATTATCAGTCCCTGATAGAACCAGGCAGTTGATGCTTAACCATGTGTATAACGTCTACAGAGGCACTGCACCTTCCTATTTGTGTCATCAATTCACAATCCTACTACAATCTTATAATACAAGACATTCTAAATTAAACTTTACTACAAAGACAGCTCATGGCATAGCCAACAACAACTTCTCCAACTATGGCTGCAGAGAGTGGAACATCTTGCTTGAAAATATCAAAAAATGCCTGAGCAAAGACAATTTTAAAAAGATGATAAAACGATATTTAAAATGCCAGGCTCACTTTAAAGAAAGAGACGTATTCATCTATCAGTAAACAATAACTGCAAAAAACATGTACAATGCACTTTCTCCATTTATTTTTGTAAAATATTAATTTGATATTTGATTAATGGGATTTTCTGGGCGTCCCCACACCAGAGGACCACATTGGAAATAAGACTTGTCTTTTATGTGTTATCCTGGCCACCTTGTGGCAAATAAAATGAAATCAAATCAAATATAACTTCTAAATATTAGAATGCATAAAAGTGCTCTACAACCTATTTTATGTGGGTGGACGGATTTACAAACACCAAATCAAGACAGATCTAAAATAATGATGGTAATTCCGTCCACTTTTATTTCCATTGTATCTCCTTTCCAGATGTTGCACCTAAGTTAATTTAACAAATACTACAAGAATAATCAAATTCTGAATCTCAATCAATATTTTTTTCCTTCAATACTGTTTTTGTTGATGGAAAAATACCAAAAAGAATATTATTATCATTGTATTTTAAATGGACCTAAAATAGCATTTGAAATGCTGTGATCACAAAAACACGGCACAATTAGTTTAAAAAGTATTTCTCTTGCTTTTAAAACTCGCACAACTGTAATAAATGTGATTGTATACCTATATTAGAGGGTGGACGGATTTACCTTCCTGGACGGATTTACCATCCTTGACTCTACCACCGGCAAAAGCCATAATAGGGTCACACCATTACTTGTCGTATGTACCATGCTAACTTCATCTTGCCTGAGAATTGGTCACTTTTGATATCAGAAAATGTTTTTGGAAAGATGACATTTGTTAGAATCTCTCTGATTATTCGAGTTCAGAAGTTACTTAATTTTCTGTCCAGATAGAAGTTATAGCAGGCACAGATCCCTTTGAGTCATTTGGGAATTACAGTGTTCCTATGACGAAAAGTTCAGATGATGATCAGGTGCTGGTCCTCACACATTCTACTACATGAACAAAAGCCCATGTTTAGGGGCAGGGAATTCCACCTCTTTATCTGAAGAAAATGAGAGGGAAATAATCCTGTGATAATCTGATGACGTTCATCATATCACATGTCAATCCCATGACATGTGGGAATATCTTCTCACATGCACAGAGTCATGTGGCAATCTTCAGTTTTGCAAAGAAATTAGTCAAATGATGCTCTGGTGAGAGACATTAGGCCATACATAATTGATTAGCTTTGCGGACCCGCCGACACAACAGATTTTCTGCCGACTAAAATTCTTTATTCACCTTTTTTTTGTCCTACCGACCGATCATAGAAAGAGTGCCTTGAGAAGATCCGAGAAGCTTAAAATCAATTATGTGTGGCCTTATGTGTCTTTCCCATGAAAATGTGAGAATTTCTCTCATGTGAACAAAAACATGCAATAAACCTCAGTTATGTGTTCACCAGTTATACCCGTTTATCACATGACTTTTTTATTGAGGCATTCTGCCCTATTGTTACTGGTCTTCTCTGGAATCTTGTGGACGAATTTCAAGACAAAATACTGCACCAATTTCATTCAAACTTTGCACACTGTGTTTAATTTGCCTAAGATTGTGTTGATCAACTTTACAGGAACATGCCCAATTGCCCATTATTTAGATACCATTTTAGAGACCCAGGAAAACCATCCTAGAAAAACTGGAAACAGATAGTCCTGTGATGTCATTAAGGGGCTTGCCCACCCCAGATCTATTTATAGCTCACTGAGAAGTTGTCAAAAACAACAAGAGGTCAGAAATTAGGACAAAACACCTCTGCATTTTTCATCAATGTGTTACTACCTTTGTATGCCCTGTTATGTGGTAGCAACAGTTAAACAAGATAACTTCAGATCAGTAGTTAGATGAAGTGCAGAATGCCCTTAAAAGGCCTTGTGCACATTATTTTTGTGCATTGTTACTATTCGACAAGCTAGGCCAAGGAGGTGGAGGCAAGGGGGAGGGGTGAGTAATTGAGGAGCACAACTGCAACGAAAGGGTGGAGTATAGTTTATTTTTGGAATACCCTGTACCATTAAAGTTTTTGTATGGACGAAATAAAGTATTTTTTATCGTTTATTGTTATTCTTAAGAAAATATGGCGTTGGATGAATCTTGTCATATGGTGATCTTTTAGGTCATCCTACCCAGCTGATGTTGTTCGATTTTCAGCACCAGAGGAAAAATGGCTTGGAATGGTAGACCGTAGCATCAGTATCAATCAGCTGTCCAGCTCCAGAGTTGTTAATAACCTCTATCCTCAAGACCACGGTCGTCTTTTCTATGCATGGGAGTGGATGCTTGAACATGGAGATGTGAGAAATAGCTGGCAAGATGGATTCGAAAATGGCATGTTTTACCAGGTATGCTTTTGTGTCATTGCTTTTTCACTTCGATTTCCAGCTAATTTTTCGTAGTCCTACGACTGTGACAATAAATTTCTTTTAATTTGTATCAGTCTTCAACCTACAGCCATGACCATTAGTTTTCACTCATCTTCTATGCTTCACCATGGTGCTATCATTGTGACCAATCATAAAAAGCAAGTACTTGCGCAATCTTCACCAAATTGTCAGGAATTATAGTACGACAGTAGCAGGTTCTGATAAAATTTGATCGAATGAAAGAATGTCATAAAATAACTGTAAAGCAAAATGTTAAATCAGTTGCAAATTTTAAACGCATATAATCAGTTCCGATGCAAAATGTCATTTGCCTGATAGTAATAAACTGAACAGCAACGAAAGTTGTCGCTCGATTATGGCTTATAATTTTGCAAACCATTTTTTTTTACAAAACAAAAAGTATTGTTCCTATGATCAACTAGCATCTTATTGCCAAAAATCACTCAGCTGCTACCATTTACTGTATACCTTTAGACTTGTTTATCCCATTTCAGTTTTTGCAATGAAATATGGCATTACCAACAAGTTATGGCAAAAATAATGGGGCCATTTTAAACAATGCCCAAACAGATAATAAAAGCAAAAAAATTTGCCGAATCCACTTTTTTTTTTAATTTTACGGGACAATTTGAAAATTTGGGTTTTGCAACTCTGAAGCGTCATTCTGAAAATTTCCAACAGGGGGTGCTGTAGTGTAGTCTGGGACTCCAATGGTTCCGTAAATTTTGGCAAAAGGCAGAAAGCAAGTGTTACTTTTCTGGAAGTATAAAAGTGGGAATTGTTATGCTGTTTTCACCCTCAAAATTGTGCAAATCCAACCATGCAATGATGACAGAGACCTTGTAAGAACAATAGATTTACTTGAAAACAGAATCACTGCCTTTATTGCTACCAATAATGAGAATACCATATAAGTGCTAGAGACTGTCATTGTTGAAGTCGATGATTTCCCCTTATATTTTAGGCTATTGTTACTGTTATTGCATAATTTAGTCATTTATCTGTTTTCAAGTTGATATATTGCTCTTATGAGGTCTCTGTTTTCATCTCTCAATTGGGTTTATAAAATGTTTAGGGTTAAAACAGCATTTTAAGTATCACATTGATACTTCCAGGACAAGAAAGTAACACTTGTTTTCTACCCATACTTCTTGCCTAATAACATTTTTACCAGAAAGAAATAACAGTGCATCAATTGATGGAACCATTGGAGTCCCAGACTACAGCACCCCCTGTGGGAAATTTTGAGAATGACGCTTCAATTCTGAAATGAAAAACTTTACTTGGAACTATTGACCTGGAACAGTCTTACTGGAATCTCTGGACTCAATAATCTGAAATATTCCCTGCTTTGATGCATTTCGTTTTTTTTTTTTTAAATTGCATACCAATCATGTTAATGTGATTTTAACAATATGCCCTTCATCGTCACAAAAAATTGTTTTAAACCGTGAATTTAGCGTTGAACAAATTGTGGCGATTCTTGGACAACATAGTTAAATCTTCTGAAATTTTTTTTTTAAAAAGCTCAAATCTAATGATTTTGTCTGCTACATTTTCAAATCTGCAAAACACAAATTTTCAAATTTTCCTGTAAAATTAAAAAAATGGTTGATTCAGTAATTTTTCGCTTTTAGTACCGTGTCTGTTTGGGCATTGTTTAAAATGATTCCATTTATTTTTGGTATTACTTGTTGGTAATGCCATATTTTATTGCAAAAGCTGAAATGGGATAAACAAGTCTAAAGGTATACAGGAAATGGTCACAGCTGAGTGATTTTTGGCAATAAGATGCTAGTTGATCATGGGAACAATTCTATGTAATTTGTTTTGTAAACAAATTTTTTTTTGCAAAATTATAAGCAAAAATTAAGCGACCACTTTCTTTTGCTGTTCAGTTCAGTAACCAAAGTGTCTTGATGCGTTTGATACACACAAATTAAGCATTCATGATAAAATTGCAATTAAATCTGCATATTAAAAATTTTTTCATCAGGTTTGCTCAAAATGTGTTTATAATTACAAAAATTGTTAATTTTTTAAATAAGAACAAAGTAGTAAATTTTTATTCTTCTGATAAAAAATTCATTTGTTAAATTTCACATCTATCCCAGCAAACACAAACGGTTTTTCAACGGTTTTATAGCGGTCGGTGCTCAAACCGTTATTTGATAACGTTTTTTTAACCAAATTTTAACATTAATGGAAAACGTTTCACTCCAACCGTTACAGTTTAACATATTTGAAACGTTTAATGAAAATGTTAAAAATGTGTTACCTGAAAATATGTTTCTGTAATGCATAAAATACATTATTCTGACATAATGAATGTGGGTAAAGTTTTCATGTCGATAAAACATCTGACTTTAGCATTGAAAAAAATTTATTTTTTAAATGTTAGAAATATGTTTTTTGAAAATGTATTTCTTTAACGTGGAAAAAACGTTTTATGAAAATGTTGAAAATACGTTACCAGAAAATAAGTTTCTGTAATGTATAAAATACGTTATTCTGACATTATGAATGTTGATAAAGTTCTAATGTCTATTTAACATCTGACTTTAGCATTGTCAAAATGTTTCAAGAAAATGTTAGAAATATGTTTTTTGAAAACATATTTCTTTAACGTGGAAAAAACATTTAATGAAGATGTTGAAAATATGTTTCCTGAAAATAAATTTCTGTAATGCATAAAATACGTTATTCTGACATTATGAATGTTGATAAAGTTCTAATGTCTATTTAGCATCTGACTTTAGCATTGACAAAATGTTTCAAGAAAATGTTAGAAATATGTTTTTTGAAAAAGTATTTCTTTAACCTGGAAAAAACGTTTAATGAAGATGTTTTAAATACATTACCAGAAAATAAGTTTCTGTAATGCAGAAAATACATTATTCTGACATTATGAATGTTGGAAAAGTTCTAATGTCAGTTTAACATCTGGCTTTAGCGTTGAAAAAATGCTTATTTCAAAAGTGTTTCTGAACATAAACTTAAAAGCGTCTTTAAAACGTTATCTATAATCCGTTTCAAAATGTTGAAATAAAACTTTTTCAACTGAATTTCTGAGCAGACCGACAACATTAACCTGCTAACTTCATTTTTTAATGTTTCTAAAATGTTTAAAGAAAATGTTCGAAATATGTCTTTTTGAAACGTATTTCTTTAACGTGGAAAAAACATCATTCCAATGTCGTGAAAATATGTGAAAAGATTAATGAAGCTTGTACATTTGACGTTATGGTCACAGAAACATTTTTCCAAGACTGTTTTAGAACATATTGAAAAGTGTCATTGAAGCATTGTAAATGATCAACTCGAAAACATTTCAAAGAAAATGTTTTTCAACTGAATTTTGAAACTGAAGACAATGTTAAACTTTTAACTTCATTGTTTAACGTTTCCACTATGTACAATGAAAACGTTAAAAATATGTTATTTGACAACATATTTCTGTAACATTGAAAATACATTATTCTTACATTGTAAATATATGAAAAGTGTTTACAGCAAATGTCAGAAGGACCGATTCTATCAAAATGTGTGTGGTTGAATACCTGAGGTATTCATAAAATAAATTGTTTTAATGCTATGAAAAACCCATGATTCTTTTGTTGCTGAAGTCAAAGGTAGAAACTCAGTAAAGCAAGCAATTGAGGCTCTCCTGGAGTTTTAAAATGAAGCCAATTAGATTAATTTTTCGTTTATTTGAAGTGTATGCTATACTTAATTATGTATCAATTTATAATCTTAAAACTGCAATAGAATTTTACATGGAATTGGCATAATAGCAAACATTGTACAACGATTGTGAAATGAAACTCTGAAGTTTTGGATTATACTTATGACAGAATGGCTGTGTATATGTCTCGATCTATGAAAATACGTTAAAGCAAATTCAATGTTTCTTGTACCTCAATATAAAAAATTCAATTTCAAAATATTTAATCAATGTTCAAGTGATTTAATCATAGAATGTAAATCCAAATTATTGTGTTATGTTATATGTTATCGCACAGCACATATATATAATACAGTTTTTATAGCACCAAGGTGACTAATATTGCATGAGGGCAAGTTGTGTTTCTTTTGACTTGCATGTTAAAATGTATCTCGTCATCAATCAACAACTATTTCACCCACAAACAAATGTTTCACACTTTTGGAATCTATATATGATATACTTGATGATGGGTGTTGGTAAATCGTTTTCCCCAAAATTTATAGCAAACTTTAGACCTCTAAACAAAAAAAAGGCACTAAATAATCGGAAAAAAATGCCGTTTTTCGGCAACTTAATGCTTTATTCTGAAGAAAATAATAACACAACCAATATAGAAAGCATATATCCACTTAGGCCGTAAATATGCGCATCTTTTGCACCAAAAATCATCTTCCTAGCTACCTCCGTTGCTGTGCTGTGAATTTTTTACTAAAATTGAAAAGCACAACATTTTGTCGCTTGTGCCTGCAGCAGCACAGAACACAAGGTGTTTCCTCTCAGGTCCGTCCAATCTTTCACATGTTAAAATGGCAATGCAATATCATGCGTCCTAGAATTCTAAAGACAGATGATAGATAGATAGATAGATAGATAGATAGATAGATAGATAGATAGATAGATAGATAGATAATTAGATAATTAGATAGATAGATAACTTGATGGATCATAAGATAGATCACTTTAAAATAGATAAGTTAACTAGACAGATAAGGATAGATCACTTTAAAATAGATAAGTTAACTAGACAGATAACTAGATAACTTAATAAATAGGCAGACAAGTAGATAGGTCCTATTTGTAAATTTTATGGATCTACATTTAACTAGATAGACAGCTAGATAGACAACTAAATAGATAACTAGACAGAAGAATAGATAACTAAGCAACTAGATGACTAGATTACTAAATAGATAACTAGATGGATAGGACTAAGGTAGACAGGTCCAATGTGTGCATTTTTTGGATCTGCATGTAACTAGATAGACAACTAAATAGATAGCAAGACAGATAACTAAATAGATAACAAGATAGATAAATAGATAACTAATTAGATAACTAGATAGTTAAGTAGACAGGTCAAATATGTAAATTGTATAGATCTACGTGTAACACAATATCATAATGTAGGCATGCTATAATTATAACTATATTGTGGCATATTCCAAATAATAATCCAACATTAAATTTTCTTTTTGCAAACTCTATTAATTAAAAGCAATGCTAATTTAAGATTCAAATACACAGATATAAATATACAAGAATTTATTTTGCAATATAATTTGCTCATTGTAAAGCATAGTCGAATTACATTTCCAGAGTAGCTAATTACCCCCTAATTACCCCTATAATTTATGCAAGAAAGTTTTACAACCTCCATGGCAGAATGCACATGCTATAGAGTAGATAGAATTAGAAGTGTCCAGATTTTGTCCAGTAGACCTGTAAGCAAGTCATTTTCAACTCACTTGGACCAAATTTAGCTGCTAACTTCAGCTTGACTGAAGAGTTTCAACTTCAACTTCAACTTGAGAAAATACAACTGCTTTTCAACTGCAATATGACTTGAGAGACCTACTGCCAATTTTGAGGACAATTAGATAATTTAGATTGGATTAAATCCATTATTGTCAAATGTGACATGCATGTGTCAATACATAATTCAGCAATGTTCAATTTGGTCAATGGCTAATTGCACTTCAAGAAATCGACACCTTGACCAAAGGAGAGCTGAACCCTTTCTTTTGTAATTACACCAATTAGCCCTATCATAACCTTCCAATTGCTATTAGAAAAGTGAAATCTTGTGGATTTCAGCGGCGACTTGACTTAACAAAATTGTGACTTCAACTTTCTGACTTGTGTAAATTTCTGCGACAGTCTAACTTGGCTGTAATTCAACTAACTGCGGCGGCTATTGGCGGCGGCTTACAGGTCTATTGTCCAGGCAACATCATGCTAAAGACTTATAGGTGAGTTTTTCAATATTTGTTATCAAATGAGAAACATGCATTACATTATTTAGGTGGTAATATTTTGAAATATGTAAAGAACACTAATTGTATAACTTCACTTTTTCTTCCAGAATTTTTCTGCAGATGCACAATCACTTGAGGAATTCTTGGCTGCAGCTCCAGGTATTGTTATCATCATAATCTTACTTATGCTGCCCAAAATAAAATCAATATCTATCTATCTATCAATCTATCTATCAATTTATCTATCTATCTATCTATCTATCTATCTATCTATCTATCTATCTATCTATCTATCTATCATCTGTCTTTAGAATTCTAGGACACATGATATTGCATTGTCATTTTAACATGCTAAAAACAGTTTTCCCTTGATTAGGCCTAACCTCCTAGCATATGTTTTTAATTTATCAAAGACCAGTATTTTATTAGAGTTACTAGAAACGTTCAATTTGAGGCTCTATGTGTTAATTTGCGATCCGTAGGCCAAGCCAGATATAACTTTCCAAAATGTCTTGCAATTCAAGTATCCATTTCAAAGAATCTGCTATCTATCTGTCTATCTATCTATCTATCTATCTATCTATTTACCTATCTACCTATCTATCTATCTATCCATCTATCTTTCTATCTTTTTCTCTATCTTTCTATCTATCTTTCTATCTGTCTATCCATCAATCGGTCAATCAAACCTATCAAATTGATAATGTCTATCTAATTCATCTCCTCAATTTTATGTAACTTATCTATCTTTTCCTTCCTGTCGTATCCTTCATGTATTATACTTTCTACCTTATTCTTCTTTCTGACTAATCTACTTTGTCCCTGCAATGCAGCTTATCTATTCTATCTTTCCTATCTGGCTCATCTACCTTATCCTTCCAGTCTTACGTTTTCTATCACATCCTGTCCTTCCTATCTTCCCCAGGGGTGGATCCAGAAATTGTCAGATTGGGGGAGGGGGGGGGAGTTTACAAATGAAAATATACTAAACATATGGGGATTCAATTTTTTTACATTAAAATCCTGAATACTGTAGTTCCCATTTGTATTTATGTTTCTCTTTCCTTCAATGACGTTGTCTTCCTTTCTTATTTACCTGCCTTCTCTAAATCTCAGCTGGTTTGTTTTATTGTTTGGCTTATACCCTTATTTTTATGAGATTTATAACTTATTCACATATATAGGCCTATGTATTATTGACATTTTGTATTTATCATGTAACTAGTGAATAACAATTTACTGATCACAAATACTTTCTTTGCAGTGGAAGAACATGATGAGGCCAGCAGTGACACAGGATCCTTTGGATGCAATGAAAAGAAAAATACAAACAACAAATCAAATGTATACAGCGCCACCCCGACCATAATAAAAGCATTCCTCCTCCATTGTTGAAATATAACTGTTGAAAAATGGTTTTCCCCACAACGTAATAAAAACATTTCCCAAAAATGTTGAAAAAATGTTTCCTCAAAACGTAAAAATAACGCTATAAAAGTTATATTTATAAATGTTATAAAAGCATGCATTGGCAAACATTCTAAAAACATCTTTCCGAAGCGTTGAATAAATGTTTGCCAAAAGAGTGAATTAAAAATGTTATATAAACAGAAAATAAATGACAAATTATAACCATGGGAAAAAACATCAAAATAACGTTACCATCCAATTTAACATTATTTAAACGTAATGAAAAAACGGTTTTTCAACGGTTTTCGACCGTTTATAAACGTAATTTAAACGTAATTGTGTTTGTTGGGATAGTAAGCATTTAACACAATTTTCTGTTCAGATAAGGTGGTGTTCTATCATTTGAAAACTGAAGAACTGCTTATATGCTTAAATTTCCACAAATTTAGTATTTTGTCTTGCAGTCAACATTCTTTCATTCTACAATTTTTATCAGAACACCTGCTACAGATTATAAATATTGACAATTTTGTGAAGATTGAGCAAGTATTTGCTTTTTTATGATTGGTCACAATGATAGCACCATGGTGCAGCATAGCAGCTGAGTGAAAACTGAGGCCATGGCTGCAGATAGGGGTCTCAATCTGCAAAAGTAAATACATCATCTGTCCCATTTGAATATCAATTGACTTGGGTGTACACTTACTTATTCTAGAATTATATTTAGTCTGGCAGCCAGAGGGTTACACCCTACACCAATCGATAAAGTTTTTTTCTCAGTGGAATCCGTTTCCTGAGACCCCCTAGAAAACATTTTTGGCGGGTACCAACGTGGTACCCTTAGGGAAATTGGGAAATCCAAGATGACTGCCAAGGCATCCGAAATTGTTTGGAATGGGACAATTTCAAAACTATTTGACCTAGAATCAAATGTGATACCTCTTTTTCACTCAAACCTGGCCAATCCATTTCTGGGGTTGGTTTGGCAATTGGGGGTGATCCAAAAGTCAAAGAGTGCCATTTGTGTCATAAATCGAAAAAAGTTCAATTCATCGAAGAGTTATGGGAAATGTTGACGAAGTCTTTGTGACAGTTGATTCCATTTTCTTAAACAATTCCAAAGACATATGTTGGATGACAGTGTTATATCCTCAGTTATTCTGGGAAATTCAAGATGGCCACCAAGATGGCATAGAGTTATAGATCGGGCATCACAACATTCTTAGTATTGCATATACAAGCATAAGTGACACATCTATTTCAGCTAATTCCTACATGAGGAATCCATTTTTGAAGAGTTGTCGTCAATTGGGGATGACTAGAAGCTCCAAGAATCCATTCAAATGTATTATATATGAATAGGAATAAATACATTTTCATACGGCTGTTTGTATCAATACAGTCAACACAGAAATTATTTGAACACTTTGATTTTTCATCATATTTCACAGAAAAATGGCAGTATGATAAAAACAACTGCCCTATGTTTCAGAGTAGTGTTAATAGGTTAGGATCCCATGCATTTCATTTTTTACCAAAATTAATTTTCTTGGAAAATGTGAAAAAACTGAATTTTGAAAACCAAAAAATATTTGCACACTTCAGCGAACCGCTATGCAGGTTTTTGTGAAGAATTATGTTCAATATCTCATCAGGAAATATTTTTTAAAAAAGGCTCTTGGTGATTTTGTGCTGAGTACCACTGATGATTTGCCTCTGATGAGTTATTTAACCACTGGCTTATCAATAGTTATTAAGAAAGAATATTTAGATTTGTTTTTATAAATATTTGCTCACAAATTAGGTTAATATTTCGATTTTAACATATATGTAAGTGTAGCATATTGAATGCTGCGTCATGCATCGATTATTAAGATCCACTCAAGCTTGTCTATACAATAATTATGGCCTAAATTATTGTGACATTGGGTAGTTTTCATTGTTGAAAGCTTATCTTTACAAAAGGAAGCCCATTATTGTGAATTTTTTACTCATTGAGGTCCTCCATGGGGGTACCCTATAAAGCAACACTTGTTGCAGGCTGCACAATGGTTATGATATAGTGCAAAATTTGAAAACGACTTAATTATCTCAGCTGACTTTCTCCAAAATTATTACAACCTATTGTTCACAGCTCACAGTCAATATATTCCCCAGCGACAAAATTGACTCCTGTAATTAAGATTTTTTCAGTTTGATTCTACTTGTATTACTGTTTTCCGGCATTTTATGGTTGCATGTAGAACACAATTACATACCAATACCTGCCAAATTACTTTTTTAGACAAAGAGACACAATTATGGAGTTTACTAATCAGTTTCATGTGAGTTGCTTGTTTCTAGCCAAATTTCTATAGCCATACATAGAAAAACAACACGGGATTAAGTGCTTTCCCTTCGTAACACCTGCAGTTGGCTGAAGTGTGCAAAAATTTTTTTGTTTTCAAAATTCAGTTTTTTCACATTTTCCCAGAAAATTAATTTTGGTAAAAAATGAAATGCATGGGATCCTAACCTACTAAATCTACTCTAAAACATTATGTAGTTCTTTTTATCATACTGCCATTTTTCTGTGACATATGATGAAAAATATTCGAGGTCTCACATGTTTGGCAAAATATTGCTTGCACATTTGTTGTCTCACATAGTCCTAGCCTTTTATGCACAGTAAAGATTGTTTTTGAAACAGAGTGAAACACTAAATAGATTAATCCAGATGTAAATTTTCTCATATGCACTATGAAAACTGCACATTTCCCAGATAATCCAATTTATATCGAAATAAATGTAATGTGATTTTCACTCATCAAATGACCTTCTTCAGTTCTTCGTTTTTAGTTAGGTCTCAAAGTGTCATTTTCAAACACAGAAACGGATAAGCCGAGTTACAGAGAGATTTTGGATGAAATCTCGACATTCTGTAACAGTTGAGTAACTTCATAGGCATCATGATAACATTATAAACTCACAAGCAGCACTGCCCAAAACTCAAAACTACAGTTTGATTGACCAAGAATTGTCTAAAATTACATTGAACAATTAGAATGGCATGATCCACAAATGGGTGTGATAGGCCTATATTTTAATTTTCTTATGTGTCATTTTGGACCATCCAATAGTGATTAATATACATGTATATACTTGAGAAATTAGAGGAAAGATACTGTCCCTGTTATCAGTCCTGCTAGGTTGTATGCCCCTCATTGATTGGTTGTAATATAATCCACAACGCACAATGCTTCAAGAACTTCATCTGTTTTCACAATTTGGATGAAAAAAAAAAGCTGCATCCCTCATCTTGTCGAAACAACATGGCTTTGGTCCTGAGTGTACTTGCTTATAGGAGCATGGTATCTCGTCCAATAACACAAAAACTTCCGAACCACCATAAGAGAATTTTTGAGGTGTATGTACTATGCTGTACAAATGGCTCCTGGTTTTCTTAGCAGTCTTAATCTTATATAAATACATGAACATTCCAGTAGCTCTATGTTATAGCACAGCAAATTAGCTTTTGCAAATAATTTCATAACATCTCAGGGTCATCAACACATTTTTGAACCAGCCTGATCTTGCAACTGAACAAACCATTTGATAAAACAAACATGGGATACCCCTTTACTGCAGTTTCAGTGATCCTTCGTGAGTTGTGAGAGCCACTCGTACACTTTAGTTCCATTGGATGGCTCATAACAGTTCTTTAGCAAGAAGGTGTTGCAAATTTCTACAATATTGGATATGCTTGGAATAACACACAAAGACATGTAATGCAGAGAGTACTGTCCCTTCACTTTCTTTTGGTTAGGTGCATTCCAGTTTACCATATCATATTTGAAGAGCCCGGACATATTCATCTACATATAGTTTGCTGGATGTAAGGCTGCTTTTATCCTGGGATCTAAAAAGCCATCAAATGTTATGTCACCAAATGTAAAGGTTTCAACCAAATGTTCAGGACACCAAAATGTGTGTGTGCAATAGCTTACCAAATGCATGAGCCATTGTCTATACCAGTTACATCATCCCATCTTGTTTTTACTTTGATCATTCATCAGGTATAAAGTTTCCCTAGTGACAATTAGGAATGAATGTCTATTGGTGCAAACAGCCGTACGGAAATTTAATTATTCATAAAAATAATGCCATTGAATGGATTATTTGAGCTTCTAGTCACCTTCAATGAACAAAACCACCTCATGAATGAATTCCTCATGTAGGAATTAGCTGAAAATAGATGTGTCACTTTTGATTGCACATGCAATACTAAGAATGTTTTGATGACCTAGCTATAACTCTGCCATCTTGGTGACTATCTTGTATTTCCAAGAATGCTTAAGGATATGACACTGTCATCCAACATATATGTTTCTGGGATTGTTTACGGAAGTGGAATCAACTGTCACAAACATTTTGTCAACATTTCCCATAACTCTTCGTTGAATTTAACTTTATTCAAATTTTTGCACTCTGTGACCTTTTAGTGACCCCCAATTGCCAAACTAACCCCAGAAATGGATTCCTTACGCCAGTTTTGAGTGAAAAAGAGGTATCACATTTGATTCTATGTCAAATAGTTTTGAAGTTGTCCCATTCCGAGCAATTTCGGATGCCTCGGCGGCCATCTTGGATTTCCCAATTTCCCTAAGGGTACCACGTAGGTTAGGGTGCGGCTATTCCCCCTGATTCCTGAAAATATCACAGTATCTCACTGACCCTAATTTTGAGAGTGAGGTTACTCATGAAGATAACAACTGTCAAGTTTTGTGAAATTTGAAGTATATTTAGAGGTTCCTCCTAGCACATGAAATTTAGGGGAATTTTCGAATTTTCATGCATTTTCGCGATGTTTGACTCATTAGAAACTGCACCCTAGATATAGAGCAGATATAAAATATTTCCTGAAATAAGTCTAAAAATTGAATCCCAGAAGTACTGCATCAGTGATAAGCATTGTGTTCAGTTGTATGCTCTACACAGTTAAGTAATTAGATCACCATTAATCCACTAACCTACAGCAGTTGTGAAAAGCATGGATTTTTGGTATCTTGCTCTGTAGCAGGTTCACTATATCTGATTGGTTCATGATGTGTTAACAGCCAACAAGATTGATATAAACTAGACCGCAGCAAGAAGCTCAGAAATTCATGCATTAGAAAACATCTGCATTCAATATGATCTCCTTGTTACTGACAAAAAATATCATTTTGTTCAAACGAAAGATAGGAAGATTACTTATTTCTTGAATAAGAACCACTTTTCATCTTCATGCTTTCTGTTTTTGTTTTTTCTCCATAAGTAGGAATTTATATAGGTTAATTTCACTCCTCACTTTTGCTGTCATCAAATACTTTAAGAGAGTCTAATTTTACCTTCCAATGCACATTGTTAGCATGCCACACCTATCTGGCCACTGGTTTTTAATGGAATTTGGATTTATCCTGATGTCTTACGGAACTGCCAGGAATCTTGGCCGACAAAGTCTTTAACACTTACGGTTGCATGAATGGAAGACATGGCGCAGCCTCATCAAATCCAGAATCAAATCTAGCCAAGTTTTGGTAGATCTCTGAGGAAAATCTGAGATAGCCAAGATGTTTGTCCTGACCGAGAGTGGTCCATCCCTAGTTGAAGCAAAGAGTGATACAATTTCTGGAATGAGGTACCATAAGCGCATTTCCTAATATCTTAATTGATTTCTATGTTTTGATGTACCTTCTCAATCAACGTAACATAACTTTTTGGAGCACTTATTGGATTGGGTAAGTGGATCACCATTACATATACCACAAACTGAATTTACTTTGTTTGGCTGTGAAAAAGAGATCATTTAATTTCATTTCAATGAAACTTGACATTTTCTTAATGGCTTACCTGCCTTTACCACCTTTACCTGGCATAGGTGATATACAAACTTAATTTTACTTCAAACACCCTTACTAACTTTTACCAGGGAAGACGATGTCACCGCCAATGCAGTCATGAGTTGGCCTGATGACATTATGAACAGAAGTGTATGAGAGAGCTTCCAGCATCAGTTTATCTTGCTGTATATACAATGACATCAATAGTGATTCAATACCATCTTCATCAAGTTCCAAAGAGAGTTTTTAACTAACTTTGAGAAAATAACTGTGGCACATCATTGTACTGATCATCAGCATTATTACCAGAACTAAGCGGCTGCATCTATAATTGCCTCATCAGTCTGTCATCTCTATTTCAGGTCTTGAATCAAATTCACCTCCTGTTCTTCTCATGTTACTTTCTCCTGTTTAGCAAAAATACATTTTAATCAGTATCAACTACCGTGGCAGTCATGTCAACCATCTTAGATATAAACAAACTCTTACTCATTGACCACTTTGTCCAAAAGAACCTTGGGCCTTAACTTGACAGCCTTGTCTAATCATGCTTTGAAATTTTCTATCTTTCAAGAGGATTTCCCTCATTTCTTCTTCATTTTGAAATTAAAAATAATGTTTTTCTGCTTTTCCATAAGAAGTTGTTAAACTGCTTTTGCCCTTTTCCAATAAGATAGTGGTGGAATTCTAGCCTCATTGTATTCTGTGTTTTTATGGTTTCATCTCTTAATGTTGTCACACTTTCCTGAGATAAAGAAGTTATTTTTTTATGTAATAAGTATAGCATAGTCTGTTTGTTCAAAGGAAGTCTAGAAACTGGTTTAGTTTCAAGGAGGCAGTACCTAGCATCCCACTGCGTAATATTTCACTATTCTGGTCAAGTCAAAGTGAAGTCAAAGACCTTTTATTTTACAAGTTTCACAATCAGCTGATATCATAGCATAGGACTGCCAGTTTGGGGGTAGCGTGTATTTAGTGTGTGAAAGACTGAAGATACTGCTACAGATGAAGTCAGTGATCAAAAAGCTTATAATTGGAAATCCTAGTCTAGCTATTCAAATGCCAACAGGCCAGTCCAAACTAAAGACAGTGTCAAGATTGTGTAAACTTCGACGCTCTCAATCTTTGGATGGTATTAAACTTAATATGGCTCATCATAACAAAATGAATTCAATGAAAAAGAAGTCTTCATGATTTAGATTGAGACCCCTGAGAGACAAATTATCATTGTGCCTTCAGAATTTATATGAGATTAAAGACAAATCAAAATATTGAAAACCCCTGAAATCTCAATATTTTCGAAATTTATCAGAAAAATGTTCAGTATTTATCACAAACTTTTGAGAATGTAAATGGAGTTTATATTATGATAGAACAGCAATTCTTCCTTAGTTGTTGTCATAGTATGCCTCCTCAAGTTTCTAGATTGCTATATGTTGACTAACATGTTAATACTAGCCAAAAAATTAGCAAACACATTTCACGAAAATTATGTGAATTTGCAGTATTTTCACAAAATAACGATAATTTCAAGCTCTAGGAGGAACCTCTAAATATTAATGGATTTTCTCAAAATTTTGCATGGAACCTTTTTTCATCTAACCTCACCCAGGAAAAAAGGGTCAGTTGGATCGGACCAAGTTGGGGGAATAGCCGCACCCTAACGTGGGTACCCGCCAAAAATGTTTTCTAGGGGGCCCCAGGTAGACCCCGGAGCCGTCGACAAAAGCCGCCGCCGTCAGTCAATGCATGGAAAAGTCCATGTATATATTTTTCATTATTTGGCATGTAGACGAATTTGTGGAGGTGTAAAAACGAGCATGAACAAATTTGTTGACATGCAAAAACGAGCATACAACTCGTGTATATGTTATAACTAACATTCGTGTATGTGCTGCATTTTTCATTTGTGTAACTGCAATTTCTAGCATTTGTGGAAGTGCTAGATAGTTAGGGTTTAGGGCAAGAATTAGGGTTAGAGTTAGTTTTAGGCTAATTAAGGGTTAGTATGTTCGTAATTACACATGCACAAATTCGTGAAAGGCAGTATTTGGCACTTGCACGAATGCCAAATTCGTGTATATGTTCGTTTTTGCAGATCTACAAATTCGTCCACATGCAAAATATTGAAAAATATATACCTCAAAAGTCAAGTCAAGTCATTGACAATCCAAGCCGTCAGTGATGAGTTAGTCAGCCGCCGCCGACTTTTGTACCCCAGCATGTTTGGTACCGTTGGATTTGTCTTGAAAAGACGATTCCAATGGTACCAAAATTGTCAAAATTGGATGACTCTGGCCCGAACTAGACCATGTTGTTTGCATTTTAAGACAGAATATTTCTGTAAATTTTTGATAAGCCCATCCGATGAGCATGATTAAACATTATATTACCCACATTAACAATGTTCATCTATTGTTTTAGTCAGCCAAGCCGACTTAGCCAGCCAACTTCATAGTAAGTCAAGTGAAGTCACAGAAGATTACTAAGCCGACTTAATCAGTCAAGTCAAGTCACTGAACAACAAGTCAGTCATCCAAGCATGACTTGACTGACTCCGGGGTCTAGCCCCAGGACATAAATTTCACTGAGAAAAAAACTTTATCGATCGGTGCAGGGTTCAACCAGAAAATCAGCTTTGGCTGCCAGACTAATTCCTGTTTGGCATAAAGCACCCTATTACAAATTCAATGGCGATGTTAGTAGATGAGGCAGGAAACCTCAAAATAATTTTGATGTATGATGCGAGCATGCATCTGATGAATGCAATATTTGTACTGTTTTAGCATTCACCATGACACACGTCTTTCATGGAATTCAATGCAAAATCCCTGAGGGATGTGATTTATTAATTCTGAGAGCAACTTTTGGTCAACTTTAGTCACATTCTATTGATAATTGAGTAAAAAAAACTGTAGTCACCTTTTAACTGTCCAAGACAGATGCAGTTTTTTTTTTTTTTTACATTTAATGCACAATATATTTCACTCTCTCCATCAAATTTAACATACAGTATATTTCACATTCAACCCATATTTATATATTTAGGGATGGTTTCAGCCATGTTCCCTGAGAAAACTTCTTCTGAATAACCAGTGAGGATTATTTTAACCACGTCTCCTAGACTCTAGCCCAGAGAGCACCACATGTAGTTGAAATCATTGATAAAGCCACTTTCGTCACTACATGAACATAATCAAATACTATGTTGATCAGAGATTTTGCTATATTTTATGTAGATGCACTATGGAGCAAGGTATTACAATGCTGAGTCAGCTCGGACAGTATTACCCTATATAATCATGATAATTATCAAACCGTAATTGTTACGTGTTCATACCTGATCACATTCCTTTTTTTTCAAATACTATATCTGCAGATTCCAAGTTCACAATTTCACTTTTGTACCATTCTGATTGCTAATTCTGCAAACATTTTTTTTTGTTTTCTAGATCGATCTTCTGATAATTTATCAAGTCACTGGGATAATAACGCAAGGCTCTATGAAGTGGGATGATTATATTACGGCATTCAAAATCCACTACTCAACAGATATGATGAATTGGTTGAGTCAGACTGAGGTAAGGTACACATCTCTAGGATGGATAAAATCATACATGATTTGATTCAAATTCATTAATTTGTACCCTTTTTGGATAAGTGTAAAGACTGTCAAAAACAAATGTTGTAATAATAGAATTATTTCTAAAATTCAGGAGTAACTCTTTAAGTTGAATCTGAAATATATGTGGGTAAAGGGTTCATCTTCTAAAAACAAATCTTGTAAGATTGATCTTAAATGCGTTCATTGGTTAGTCTATTGGTCGAGTCAGAACAAGGTCAAGAGTACATCTCTATCAAAAGGCAAAACTTGTAATAATGATAAAATTTTAATGAATTTGACAATGACAAAAAATTTGTAATTATATTGAAATGTGATGAATATGACATTTCATTATGAATTTATAGCTCAAATTTCACGAGTGGGGGAAGGGTGGGACTAACTGGTTATTTTGGACTATCTAATGGGGCTCATGACAGTTTTTATGCATGGAGGTTTGCCAGATTCTCTCTGACCAAAACAAGGTGCTGCATGGTAGCCTATTTACAGTCCTTGTCATACTTACGTGGAATCTCAAGTTCTTTTCTATTCTGTTGAACTGTGATGTCAGAGATGATGTAAATTACCTACAAGCTGTGATGTCATTTCAAACTAGGTCAGATTCTCCAGCTTCTAGCCAATGTTGATCCTGCTGAGCTGAGCGTCACAGTTTCAACACAGTGTCTGAGTAAGAATCTTATCAGGGTCAGCCCTTACAACCACGTCGTCACAACTTGATAGCCATGCCAGTAAACTACGCATCACAGTTCAAACACTGAAATATTGAAGGAAGCATTACATTTGTGATCTCAATAGTTTATCACAGGCAATCGCCAGTCTAAGCCTACCAAATGGCAGCTTTGTGAGCATTCATAGTAGAATAATCCCCACAGAGTTGTTTCATTAATCTACAAACTTGCTAACTTACAACTTTAGACTTTGATGGAAATTAGTATAAACAGAAGGCTTTGATAATTTGTTTGCAAACACGTGGCTTACATTATGTATATTTTGTTCTGACAGGCCATTGGCTGAGAGGCTGTGATGTCAAACTTGCATGGGTTTTCCCAGACCCAATTTTCACCTCTGACACTGAGTTGAAACTGTGATGCTCAGTTTGGTGGATTTGCATTGGCCAGAAGCTGGGGAATTTGACCCAGTTTAAAATGACATCACAGCTTGAAGTTAATTCAAATATATTGCAATGCTAGAATAGTGTCATCTCTGAAATCACAGTTCAAAAGCATTCTCCCTGGAACGCTTTTTTTCGCTTCAATATCAACATGAGCGTCCCTGCTAACTGACTGCTCCTATTGCAAAGTTTAAAGTATGCACCTTTTCCAACCAACCTGATTTTCGTAATAGCTGGTCACACATCATGTTTGATGGTATGAGACCTGTACACAAAATTTACATCTGAACGAGTGGCGCACCTAGGGTTTTTCTCTGGAGGGCCGCAAATGATCCTCAGTTTCCCCAAAAATACTAGATGGAGGCGTATTTTCATAATAATTATGCGAGACTACCAGGGGGTCTGCAGTGTCTGCCGGAATGCAATATGAGGTGCATATGTTGTTGCCCTATACAATATGGCCAGTATAGTAAGTGAGTTCACCCCTGTGACTGCTGGACTAATTTGGTAATTTCCGTATCAAAGTAAAATAATCCAACAAAGCCAACATTATTGCCCATATATTTTCTCAATATTTACAAGGTGCTCTATTTATTGACGAATACTGAATACTGAGCCTAAATAGAAGAACGTCAGTCGATGTTGAGGCTTTTAGTTATTGGTAGGCTTCATGTAGAGATTAGCTTCATAGATTCACATCAGTGGCTGACATCATTGATTGTCGCCATAGACTGACATCATCAGCTGATTTCATCCATTGATATGACATGTCACTGACTGATTTCATCTTGTGATGTGATTGATTGACATCACTGACTGACTGATGTGAACTGATGTCAGCACAGACATCACTGGCTAATGTCATTGACTGATGTTACTGGCTGATGTCAGAAGCTGACAGCACTGGATGACATCACTGGCACCAACCCACATCACCGGCTACATCATGTACTGACATCACTGACCAACATCACTGATGACGTCACTTACTGGCATCACTGACTGACATCATGGACTGACATCACTGGCTGACATCACTGGCTGACATCAATGACATCGTTGGATGTAATCACCAGCTAATGTCACAGACTGATGGCATTGGCTGACATCACTGACTGACATCATTGACTGATGTCACTGGCTGACATCGCAGGCTCACTGACTGACATCATTGACTGATGTCACTGGCTGCCATCACTGACTGACATCATTGACTGATGTCACTGACAGATATTACTGACTGACATCATTGGCTGACATCAATGACATCATTGGCTGACATCACTTGCTGACATCATTGACTGATATCACTGGCTGATGTCATCAACTGACATCACCAACTGATGTCACCAACTGACATCACTGGCTGACATTATTTGCTGACATCACCAGCTGATGTCACCGACTACCATCACTGGATTATATCATCATTGACATCGACTTCATGGGCTGACATCCCTGGCTGATGTCACCAGCTGACATACTGGCTGACATCACCAACTGATGTCACCAGCTGACATCACCGGCTGATATCACCATCCCTAACCCTAACCCTGACTTCAAATAAACCTACTGGGCTTATACAACCACAATTGCATATTTTTTTGATGTGACCTTCTGTGTCAAATGACCATGCTGACTACTATTCAAGGTAGTACCTTGGAAATATGCATCTTTACATTCCACGGAAAAATTTGAAAGAAGGTATTGGTAAAAGGTTGTCTGTCCGCCTGTCGGTTCGCAGGTGTTCTGCAGCGGGCGGATCTATAGATACTTTCCGGGCCAGTGCTTGGCCTCTATTGACTTGAGTGTACATGGATGACATTTGGTACACATATAGCCTGTTTAGTCTAGTTATGCCTTTTGATGGTCTTCTTGATGGATATTAAATACTTTTTGAAATAACAAAAAAATATATAAATATAAAAATAATTTTTGTTTTTTTTCGGGCCAAGACTCAGTCACTATTGCATGACATTGTTATGATTGTACAAGGATGAAATTTGGTTGCCCAAGACTCAGTAACTTTTGCATGTACATGGATAGAGTTTGGTACACGTACGGCTTATATGGTCTAGTTGTGCCTTTTCGAGGTCTGACTGGTAGATTTATACATTTTTTGTAATATTGAGAAAAAATATTAAAAATGATTTTCTTTTATTTTGGAGCTAAGACTTGCCAACTATTGCACTTACAGCACTGAAATTTTCAACTCATATCACATGCTGTATACAATGTAGCAGTGCTTTTTGATGTGTATTTAACACTTGTTTAAAGTTTGGAAGAACTTATATCTAACAGCATTATATTTTTGGTTTCCAACCAACAGCTCATTTTTAACCTATACTCTGTACATGCATGAAACTGTGCCATAATATGTATGAATTAGCCTAATAAGGCCTGTCCCTGGTTTTACAAACCTTAGCAGATGGGCAGATGGCAGGGCATCGGGCAAATAAAGATAATTGAAGACCACTACTCGGCCACTATTGCATACCTATCTGCAATTTGGTAAACAAACCAATTTTATGGTGTAATTGTAATCTTATGAAGGTGTTATTCTCTGAAGGTTTGCTGCAGTGCTTCTGTGTTTTGAACATTTTTTTCAATAACATTAGCTGTTGAATCAACAGTGTTGGTGCTATATACACAAATGAAGCCAGGAAGACCGAAGTTTACCACCCCAAACAAAAACCCAAGCATCTTTGGAATAACCTCGTAAGAAAGGATTGCTGAAAGAAGGCCAACCATAACCAGATAACACACCCCATTCAAACCTTGCTGCAATGGAAAACCATACCACAGGACTGCGTCTGCTGACTGGTGTAGAGCATGTGCAGTGGATGTCAGGCTTGTGTCCATGCTCCTGGGGTCACTACATTATTTTTTACTTTCACTTCTACCCCTAGTCATCAGATTTTGTTTGTTGTTGCACCTGTTCTTGGCTGTGCTTAGTTGTTCAAACATTGTTGAACCAAATAAAGGCATTTTCTCTTTTGTTGCCTGTGGTCTGGGAGGCCTCAGTAGTCAGAGAAGGATCTGACAACTTCATTTTGCTGTTTAGTTTACTTTGTTATTCCTTGGATATGGTCTTGAGTAGTTACTCTATCAGGAGGCATTCCTATGAAAAGAAGGCCTTTCCAACATGACCACATTGGTGCATATAGCAACACTGCTTCTACAACAGCTAATGTTGTTGAATAAAATTTTCAAAAAATGCATATCTCCATATGGCTTTACCTTGAATAGTGGTCACAATGCCACATGGCCAATAAAATATGCAATTGTGGTTGTGTAAGCTCAGTTGGTTTATTTGAAGTCTGGTTGTGGAGTAGGTCCCTAAATATAATTTTTTTAGCTTTAATTGTTTCCATGACAACCAGTTTCCATGGATACTGATACACATTACATGTGCAAAGAAACCCTATAAAATGGGCTATCCAATAAAACCACATTTGTACATATTGTGCAGTTATTGTAGCTACAGTGTTGGAAAATGTTGTATGAAATCTTTTAAAAAGTTTAAAATCTTAGGTTTGACCTAGAATAGAGGTAACCTTGGTCATGTGACCCAAAAGGTCACATGACCAATAACACCCCTAATTATGGTTATACATGCCTGGATGGTTGAATGAAGTCTTGCTGTGGAGTAAGTCCCCAAAAATGAATTTTTAAGTTTCAAGTCAAATTTGTGTAATTTCAAACTTTGTCTCCATGGCAACCAGTTTCCATGGATACTTAAACACATTATATGTGCAATGAAACCCTACAAAATGGGCTTTCCAAGAAGACCACGTGTGTACAAATTGCACAATTATTGTAGCTACAGTGGTAGAAAATGTTGTATGAAATCTTTAAACATGTGAATTTCTCAGGTTTGACCTTGATTAGTGGTCAACTTGGTCATGTGACCCAGAAGATCACATGACCAATAAAATGGCTAAATATGGTTATACATGTCTGGATGTTTCAATGAAGTCTAGTTGAGGACTGAATCCCTAAAAATGAATTTTCCAGTTTTCAAGTCAAATTTGTGTAATTTTGAACTTTGTTGCAATGGCAACCAGTTTCCATGGATATGTATATAAATTTTATGTGAGTCTGAAGCTTATAACATGACCTTTCCAATGAGACTAAATTCGTCCACATACTGGCATTATTGTTGCTACAGCGGTTAAAATACTGCAAGAACTCTTGAAAAAATGCTTATTTCAGAGGTTTGACCTCAAATGGTGTTTAGTATGGTCATGTGACCAAAAAGGTCACATGACCATCAAAATTATTTATTTAGGTAATACATGCCAGGTTGGCTTGATGAAGTGTAGCTATGGACTAAATCCCTAAAAAATGCATTTTACTAGTGAAATGATGAGTTCAAAAAAATTATGACTTGGTTGCCATGGTAACCAATTTATGAAAAATTGCACCACTTTTCTTAACTGCATCCCCAAGTTCCATAATCTACAGAATCTTGCGATTCCAACGATGTATAGATTGTCCATCCCTCTCTCGGGTTGAGCCAACCGCCCATTTTTTCTCCTTGGCTCCTGGACTAATAGAAAAGAACTTGAGATTCCAGGTATGACAAGGACTGTAATATTTCTGTTTGGCTGTGTTTATGTGTTGTTCATGTCATGTCCAGTGCTGTACTGATTTATGTTCTATTTCATTTTATCTTAATTTTGACAAAGTGTTCAAGTTGTGTTTATATGAACGTGTCAATAAAAAAGTATCGTATCGCATCGTAATAAGATTGATCTAAAATGCATGAGTTACTCTATTGGTTAAGTCAGACCGAGGTAATGAGTTTAACTCTGTCAAAAACAAATCTTGTAATAATGAGCTGGATCCAAAATGCTTCAGCTAATCTATTGGTTGAGTCAGCATAAGGTAAAGAGTTCATCTCTGTAAAAAAAAAAAAAAAACTCGTAATAATAAGATCGATCTTAAATTCATGAGTTGCTCTATTACACTGCTCAAAAAAATTAAAGGAACACCTCTTTCAAGTAAATTTTTAGGAACTTGGAGCGACGAAAATGAATTTCAATAAATAGGTTATCTTCTTTATCATTTTGAAGGGTTCATCAAATCACAGCTGAATGGATTGAAGGGATATTGTCTGTACAGGGATACTGAAACTTTAGTGACCCCCAAAACTCATGTGAAAACACAATATGCTAAGATCCAAAATTTTGTTCAATTCTGTGTCTACTGCTTCCAAACCTAACTCAAAACTGTATAGGGGCAAGACGAGCATGAACACACTCTTTTAAAGGGATTTGCAGTGCTTTTGATGTAGCTGTGGGTGATCACTTCGGGAAAGAGGGCCATCTCTCGAATGTGGTTTTCTTCATGTTCCTGTGGGGTCCAAGGAGGGTGTTACTGCCATGAAACACATTGTAAAGAATGTCCTACACATGTTCTATGGCTCTCGGGTCAAATAACCTTGCTAAGCAGTCCATCACTGCAATACCTTCAAATTAAAGATGTGCTGTGGTCACTCAAGCAGGGTACAGATGTGCATTTTCTTGCATAAGCAAAATAATTTTTTTAACTGAATCATCGTTAGGTCTCATTGTGATTTCTTCAAGCCCATTGCTGGTCATTACACTATTCATTTGTCCTGCATGCACTCCATACACTCCGTGCACCCCTCTGTTGACAAGGTATCGAGGACCGTCTAGAGAGATCCTAAAAAACTCCAAGTTTGAAAATGTTAGACTCAGAAAAACATCACCTTGAGTTTCTTCCCACCCAGACATGATGACCAAATGTCAAAAATGAGACCTGCTTGCATCTGCAGACAATAGAGGCCACTGCTCACAAAACTGCTAAAAGTGGGGCTCCCTGTTGAACTCCAACATTGTTGCACGGTGATGTGGGGCAATCAGAGGAGGTCAAACTCACTTTCTGCATCTCAAATGGTCTTCAAGCAGTGGGTTCCTAAATTTTTGGTCAGACATTACAATATTTGTGGCACCAACAGAGTCATTTTTCAGTCACATGACGAGGCCAGTGCTGGAGTTGGTGGAGATAATGGTCCTTTCGCTGCAGTATGGACCAGTGTCTGCCCTTTCCAGGTCTACTGCCATTCATTCCGGTGTACCTGTGCCTCTACCATGGCTGGGAAACCACATTTGGTGCCACACCAGACCTTTAGACCCCCTTTTCACTTTAGCGTCTAGCCATCGGAGTTACCCATCCCCGACAACCTAAATTTGAGACAAAAACTGTGTGGCACACTTTGCCCTTGCTTGCAGTTGTCAGAAAAACCAGGTGAATGAACAATTTGCTGATCCTTTCTTTGGGAATGCTTTTTCCAGATTTCCAAATTCAACAGAAATCACTTCAATTTTTGGGGTCGCCGAGGACTATTGCTCCTGACAAGGCAGTTGTTGACCAATATTGCCGTTACCACTGAATTTACCAGTCAAATCAACATACAATAGAAATGTGTTTAAGTCATTTAATTACTGATTGCCCAGTTTCAGAAAAATGGTCTGAAAGAGGTGTTCCTTTAATTTTTTTGAGCAGTGTAGTTGGGTCAGACAATGGTTAAGAGTTCATCTCTGTCAAAAACTATTCTAGTAATAATAACTCACAAGATTGATCCAAAATGCATGAATTAGGCTACTCTATTCTAGAGTGTAGATTCTCGATCTTCGGATAAATATTGTAGATGAATTTACAACTGTTTAGTATTTTTCTTTCTTTTAATACAGCTGTACCACGCAAACATTCAAGAGGTTACTTTGCCAATACACACAGAGTTTTCTCCACCTATCATCAGCCGAGCAATTCGTATTGAAGTCACTCACTATGCGCGTCAACCCTGCATAAGGCTGGAATTAACAGGTCAACCACTTGGTCTGTATTGCAATATCTTTCTATCATTTTTTTAGCAGCGCAGCAGCTCTTATCCCTAGAATTTTTCTATGAACTCTGACCATATAGGTGATCACACTGTTACACCAATCACTCTGAAACTTGCCATATCGTCTGATCAAGAGTTTATCTTGCTCCCATCAACTTTTGGTAAACTTATGTGACAATAATTTTTTTATTTACTCAGCTAAAAAGCTAGTTTTTCCCGCGAAATTTAAATGATTGTACAGTCACAGACAGGCATCTTTGCAGGGACTTGAGCGAATTGGGGATTCCCCCAAACAACGATCATGAATTCACCTTAAAAACGTCCGATTTTGATCTGGTTTTCGCACAGTTGTTAAGACAACAGACTTATTTCCCATTGCATCAACTTTTCTTGTGGTTTCTGGCCGTCTAAACCACGCTTTTACCCCCTTTCACACGGCCGTGGTGTTCCCGTTTTGTAAACAAAAACCCTCGGCCGACAGATTCCAAAATGTTAGAGTTAAATTTTGATTTAATGAGGTACTTATATAGATACTAATAAATAACTTAAAAAGAGACGAAATTGAAAACAAATCATGATTTTTGCAATCGTCTATTAAGCAGAATTAACCAGAATTAAAGCCGACAAATTCAAAATGTGGGTGACTGCAAATTCAAAAAGGTGGCAGCACATGCAAGTGTGCAAAGCTTTAGTAACAGATGACGCCACTGAAACAGTCTGAGAGCCTGTGTTTGGGGTGCTTGCTTGCTGAGCAGTGAGCAGCTGGCACAGACACTACTGCCAGTCGATTTGAATGCATTCCGCTCAGAGCAAAAAAAAGTTAAAATGCTACGGTCTAGAGTGAACTGAGAGCATTGTCAGAATTTCCTAAACAATATGGGGCTATGAATCTCCCTGGACTAGCATGACTTTATTGTGAGCTACCTAGATTATGGCAGGGGCATGCTCATAATGAACCCAGAGAATGATTCATCCCTTTTTCCCTCGCCAGAATCTTCTTACTTATATTAAGGTGGCTCTAAGTTTATGTGAAAGAAAGTCAGTCCACGCAAACCTAAAAACCTCAATTTTTTTCGTGAATTTTTTACAGTGAAGTTTTCCATGCCATTCAGTGGCCATTGCTATGTTAATAAGTGAAGCATGGAATTAAAGAGGCCAGTTTTATGGAAAAGATAATGACAGTTTCAGAATGATATATTTAATTCGAAGGGATTTCCAAGGGGCTCGGAATAAAAGCTTCGATTTTGAAAATTTAAACCTTTTTTCTAAAACATAGTGCTAAAAAAAATTGACGAAATAAGATTTTGTATTTCTTTGACATTTACTTCCAAAAATAGTGGGGAACAATATGATGACACAGACAAGCCTTCCTACCACACTTGAAACTGATATAAACATTGATTTATATCACCAAGTCATTTTTGAGAAATTAGTCCTGCCTGCCGAAAATCGCCTGTAAAGATTTTCTATTGCGAGTATCAAGCTGAAACTCCGGCTGTATGTAATCCTCTTCATAGCGAATTTAATGCTCTAGACGAGAAGTCTCTAACCCCAATAGAAGTGGCGCAAATTGCAAACGAATCGGCGACGCACAGAATTTTCAAAATTGAAAAAAGATGTTGAAGCAGTCTCAGCAGATCCTGCTGCAATGGAGACATTATAGATAGGGCCTGCCTGGCTGCGCTTGAATGTGCGCTAGCTACCACTTTGCATGAGTAGCGAGCCACCTTAAAATAACAGTGTCCGGGGATAATCTCCGTTTCTACTCAATGCCTCGCCTTCTAACTTTCACCAAGTCTTACTTATAATAGGCCAGTAGAAATTGGGCCATTTTTGGCCTTACCTTGAAACGCAACATAACAAGTTTTTTTTTTTAATCTATAAGTTAAGAGATAGATAGATCTAGAAAGATACACAGATGGATTGCCAAGCAGATAGACATCTATTGACTGGTTGAATCAGACTAATTTATAGTCACATGCATAGATTTCAAGCCTAAGTTGTAGGGGAGAGTGGGGACCGATGGGCCACTAGACAAATTATTGACCACAGAGGCAAGTCTGCTTCAGATAAAGGATTCATACTGTGCACCCTATTAGCTGGTGTAATTCTCTTTAAAATGATATAAGATTCACATAGATCAACCAAGGAAGAAAGATGAGAAAACATATTTTCTGTCAAGAAAGATGGTGGCCCATCGGTCTCCAACCATGGGGACCGATGGGCCATCCCATGGGGTCCGATGGACCATGTTAATAACTTGCCAAAGGGTGGATAAAGAATTCAAAATTTGTTTCCAATATGTTTTTGTTGATCTATCTGAGTGTATAGGACAATAAGAGATCAAAAGAATATAGATATGCCCAGATTTTACACTTTGAAAAAAAGCTTAATTTTCACAAATGTCAATAGTTACTTTTTTGTAGTTGTAGTCAATCTATTGATCAGAGATGATATTTTAGCAGTACATGAACAGATGCATTAAAAACTATTTTGGAGAATTCCAAAATGATTGATTCATTCGTCACTAAGAAAAAAAAAAAATTGATATTTGGTCGATTCAGAAGTTTGGCTACCACCGTGATCATCAAAATCTTGTTAAATTTGTTGATAGATATTTAAAATGAGAATATTTTAATTTTTTCTCCATCAATGAATCATTTCCGTCAATCATTTAGATTTTTAGGGGAAAAGTAAAATTTTCCAATGATACTGTACTAGTATGCCACCTGCAGGATAAATCTTGAATCAAAACAATAAAATTCATCAATATCCCCCTATTAGCTTATATTTTGGTGAAAATTTAACTTACTCAATATTGCATCAATGTCTAACGGGGTCCTTATGTTATATCCCAACTACTACCTAGATGGAAAATTTGTGATTATGGATATTTTAAATTTCAACCATTTTGTGTTTGAAGCCATTAGTAAGGCAAATCTATCAGTGTAAATTCGAGAGCATTCATTTAAGTCAAAACTTATCATTTAAAGCTGCAAGCTGAAGTTTTACTGTCCTTTTTCCCCATAAAAGACTTTAATATCCAGCCCCATGCCAATACGCCACCTATAGAAAATCTCAAGAAATGGTGGCCCATCGATCCCCATGTTGGGTGGCCCATCGGTCCCCAAAAGCTTTCTGAACAGTTAAACCCCTCTTTTTTGGTGAAATATGGTTCTTGTTCCTAAAATTCAATGTGTAAATTGTCATTAATATATAGGAGAAATATTCATAAAAAATATATTGCGTCCACAGGCATTATAATTTCTTACAAAAAGCTTACATTGCTTAACGTATCCTGTATACAATACAATTGAGAATCCCTCCTGTAATGTTGTCTCAAGCAAGAGCATGAATTCTCAAACCAGGAGTTGCCAACCTTGTATATAAATTCAATAAGTGCAGTGACAAGCTTTTTTCTCAAAATGATTGTAATGCCTGTGATTGCGTCGAGTCTACGCACTTTTGAGATATCATTTAAACTTTTTCTGAATCAGAAAAATAAATAAATTTTTAGATGTTGAAAATTTCATTTTGCCTCCTACACGCTTGTGCTATCACTTATTGATGAGTGGTCGATATGGTATTCATAGATGTTTTTCTTATTTCACATGGCATTATGCAGAACTGTAACATATTCAAAAATTTAATCATCATTTAAGGTTTATTGGTAAGGGTTTGTGAAATTACAAAATACCCTTGACTTTTGTTAACTGAACAAACGTCAGGATATATTGACAAAGTTTGTACATGTGTATAAAAGCCAATCCTGTCATTTAATCATTTGGGGGAGGACAGTCCTATGTTTTGGTCCAAGTGGTCCCTGCCTTATGAGACCCCCTTTTGTAAGACCGACTTGTATTGCCTTATGTGGCTGCCTTCCTACCGCACTAAGTGGTATTTTAAGTGCATTTTGCACCCCCACAAGAGACCGCACCCTCAAGACAGACCGCTTCATGACAGCAAAGGGGCGGTCTTAGAATGCAGGGACCATTTTACTACATGGTTGAGCCATTGGGGCACAAGTGTTCACAGCATTTCTAATTTGCAGACCTTGGAATGCTCAACTACAACCAAGCGAAAATGTCCGTGTCATCAGCACCTCCTGGTGGGCTTTGTGCATTTGACATGTCTTGTCTTGGTGGATGGAACGTTAACTCTGCCTTAGCCTGGTTTGAATTGGATTTCGGATATTTGTATTACATAACTACGCTCAACATCACGGTTTTAAATGGCACCTTCAATGAAGCTGCTTTTGAAATTAAGAAACACCTTGATCAGCAATGGAAGATATTAGCAGAAGATATGGTAATTTAAAACTGAAATTCTTCATGACTTAATTTACCTTATTACCATCATTTTAAGTCTTTATCGTAGATGCCATCCGTTGGGAAAATTTTGAGTTATCGTCATTGAGGGGGGGCTGTCAGACTGTCAACACACTGGTTAAGAGCTCTGAGAAAATATATGATTTAACTTCATTTTCCTGGATATCTTGTTGCTTATTCTAGGTGTAATTGTCGGCAAGCTCCCTCTCCAAACCTTTTGGCAACTTTTGTGGCCAAACACTGCATATTTTTTAAGTTTTTGAGGATTTTCCACCTCTAATACACAAGCCACATCATGAATAGGGGATTCCCCTGCTAACCTGACTGTTCCAGCTGACCTGCATTCTACCTATTTCAGTGAAATTGCCACACAGAAAACTTAAACTGCTCTCTGTATCTCATAAAATTATCATATTTTTGTGCCAATTGTCTCTATATTATCAGCCTGTTATCTCTGTATAATCAATCTGTTAAAGTTATAGTTCAAAAGTTATATTTTAATCTATTGAAGTTATATTATCAGAAACATACAGCAGACAGTGAAGAACTTAGCAGTGCTCTGCAGCAAACCCTCAGCAACCAGTCACACAAAGCATCATAACAACCAGTGTTTCACAAAGACCTGTGAAGCATTATACCAACCAGTGTGTTTCACAAAGACCTGTGAGGCATCATAGCAACCAGTGTTTGTCAAAGACCTATTAAGCATCATAGCAACCAGTGTTTCACAAAGACCTGTGAAGCATCATAGCAACCAGTGCCTTTGCAAAGACCTGCGAGGCATTATAACAACCAGTGTTCCACAAAGACCTGTGAAGCATTATAGCAACCAGTCTGTTTCACAAAGACCTGTGAAGCATAGCAACCAGTGCCTTCGCAAAGACCTGTGAAGCATCATAGCAACCAGAGTTTCACAGACCTGTGAAGCATCATAGCAATCAGTGTTTCACAAAGACCTGTGAAGCATCATAGCAACCAGTGCCTTCGCAAAGACCTGTGAAGCATCATAGCAACCAGTACCTTCGCAAAGACCTGTGAGGCATCATAGCAACTAATGTTTCATTAAGACCTGTGAAGCATCATAGCAACCAGTGTTTCACAAAGACCTGTAAAGCATCATAGCAACCAGTGTTTCGCAAAGACCTGTGAAGCATTATAGCAACCCGTGTTTCACAAAGACCTGTGAAGCATCATAGCAACCAGTGTTTCACAAAGACCTGTGAAGCATTATAGCAACCAGTGTCTCACAGAGACTTGTGAAGCATCATAGTAACCAGTGTTTCACCAAGACCTGTGAAGCATCATAGCAACCAGTGTCTCACAAAGACCTGTGAAGAATCATAGCAACCATTGTTTCACAAAGACCTGTGAAGCAACATCATGCCAAACCAATCAAAGTTGTACTCTGATGTCCTGGGCATCGGATTAAAAGAATCAACCGAGACAGTGTCACTGGCGAGGTTTCAGAATGGAAGGAACTCGTCACAATAACTCAATCAAAATTACTAACCGTTTTGAAATCCAGTCTGAATCTGCTACACATCGAGTTCCTCAGACAACTATCCTCTAAACACTTCAAACAACATTCTAAGAGCCTGTGTGTGGAATGCTCAAAGTCTTAGACAAAAAACTCAGTCTGTCAATGATTTTAGGAATGAATTTAACTTGGATATCTTTCTCTTCACTGAAACATGGCTGAAAGCGGATGATAAAGTTGAAATTGGTGAACTAGAAAGTAATGGTCAATGCTTTTTTCTAGGCTCATCCCGAGAAGGTAGACAAGGGGGTGGAGTTGGCTGCATTGTCAAATCAGGTCTACATGCAATTAAAATGGAAAGTATGAAAACAAGGACTTTTGAGCACATGGAAGTCCAACTGAAATTGAGTGGAAAAATTGTAACAATCCTACTGTATATCGCCCTGAGCCCTCTAACCAAAATAAGTACAGCTTGACTGAATTCTATGAGTAATTCACAAATTTTGTAGCCGGTTATCAAACAAGTCACAATGAAATTATCATAACAGGTGATTTCAACTTTCATATGAACAAAGAAGAAGATAGCAAAGCCATCAAATTTGGGAACATCTTAGAAATGTTTAATCTTGAACAACATGTTACATCTCTAACTCACAAAAGTGGAAACACTTTGGACCTAGTTATAACCCGTAGAAATTCTAGGCTCAAAGATTGTGTGGTTGGTGACCTGCTTTCTAATCACCACTGCATCATTTTCAACATAGAATTGGCCAAAGGAAAAAATCCAAAGAAGAAAATAGCATTTCGAAAAACAAATGATATTAATATACTAAAATTTAAGAATGATATCCGTCTGTATCTTGCTAAGAATGGTCCAAAATTACAAATTGCTAACAATCTGAGCAGTCTTGTGCTTTTATACAACTCAACCAAAGAGGTGCTGGACAAACATGCACCAATTAAGATCAAACAAGTAACACTTCGAAAACCAACACCTTTCACAACTGCAGATATAAAGAATTTTAAGACTAGCAAAAGAAAGGCAGAAAGAAAGTGGAGACGAACAGGACTTCAGGCAGACTTTGAAATATTTAAGGAAAAACGAAATGAGTTAAATGAGAGACTCAATCAACTAAAAACAGATGACCTGAAGACAAAGATTGAAAAAACAAAGGGTAATTCAAAGGCTATGTTTAAGATCCTTAATTCAAACCTTAACAGAAAACAAGAATTTCCTCTACCACATCACGTAAACGAAGCAGATCTTGCAAATGATTTCAACAAGTTCTTTGATGACAAAATCAAGAAAATTAGATCAAAATTAGATGCAAACAGCACAAGCATTGAAAACAATGTTGAGACCCATTCAGGCCAAAAGCTACTTCAATTCAAAACACTCTCTGAGACAGAGATAAAGAAAATCATCACAGATATGCCTGTGAAGCACTGTAACCTTGACCCAATACCCACATGGTTACTGCTGGAATGCATCGATGAATTTCTCCCGATCATTGCTAAAATAGTCAATACATCACTCAGACAAGGGAAAATGCCTGATGAACTGAAACATGCTCTAGTAAAACCTCTCCTGAAGAAAAATGAACTTGATCTCGTTAAGAAGAATTACAGACCAGTTTCAAATCTATCTTTCCTGAGTAAAGTAATAGAGGGTGCTGTCATCAAACAGTACACCAGTCACCTCGCACTTGGAAGTCTTGATGACGAAAAACAGTCGGCATACAAGCAAAATTTCAGTACAGAAACTCTATTGACAAAAATTCACATTGATGCCATGTTGAACATGAGCCGTGGTGAAGTTACAATGCTGGTACTATTAGACTTATCTACAGCATTTGACACAATTGATCATGAAATCTTGCTGAAAAGGCTAAGATACAAATATGGTATTGGTGGCTCTGCTTTGAATTGGTTCAAATCCTACATCACTGGCAGATCTCAATCTGTACGCATAAACGAAACTGAATCAAACAAACTGCCTCTAAAATACGGTGTTCCTCAAGGATCAAAACTTGGCCCGATCTTGTTCAATTCACATATTTCTCCAATAAGTCAGGTGGCTGAACAAAATGAAGTTGATGATCAAAAGTACGCCGATGATGAACAACTAATCCTATCCTTTCTTCACAAAAACAAACTCTGCAACAATGGTGACAAGACAGAGTTAATCCTCATCGGCACGCCATTTCAACTCAAGAAACTTTGCACGTCAAAAATCAGCATGGATAATATTGAAATCAAGGCAACAGATCATGCCAGAAATTTAGGCTTGTTCTTTGATAAACAGATGTCAATGCACAAACAAGTGAACAAAATGTGTCAAAATGCTTATTATGACCTCCGAAACATCTCAAAACTCTGTAAGTCTCTGAGCAAAGAGTCAATCAAAACAGCTGTCAATGCATTAGTCACTCCTCACTTGGACTATGGCAATGGATTGTTTCATGGTTCATCCAAACAAACAATAATATAAACTTCAGGTGGCTCAAAATTCTGCTGTACGACTGATTGAAGCACTGAAAAGACATGATAGGGTTAGTCATCACACGAAAGAGTTACACTGGCTTCCAATTCCTGCAAGGATTCAATTCAAAATTATGACAACAACATGGAAAGCTGTGAATAATCAAGCGCCTCAGTACCTCAAAAGTCTCATTCAACTAAAACCTGAAAATGACCTGAATCTCCGCAGCAATGGCAAACTGCTCTTACAGATACCTGCCTCACAATATCAAAACAAGTTCGAAGATAGGGCCTTCTCCTTTTCATCACCAACACTTTGGAATGGCTTACCAGAAAATGTGAGAAAATCAAGAACACTGGATAACTTCAAGAAACGATTGAAAACATATCTCTTTGCAAAATACTACAGAAACGTCAACTAACCTAACCAAGCGCCAATGAGCAGTTTACTGGAATTGGCGCTATATAAGTACTTAATGTTATTATTATTATTATTATATTAACAATTTTTGGTTTATCTCTCTTATATTTTCTTGGTGACACAGGGGCATAGAAAGTTGTGCAAGTTACTAATCATGTTTAGAGAGGCAAGTGTTGATGGTAAGACATCATTGTTTAGTTTACATGATAATTGTATCTGTGTTAGATATTTATTGGTTAAAAATGGTGTGCAGAGTGTGATAAAGACATGCAAAGAAGTGAATTTGTAGCCCCAGTAAATTTATTCGATCGTTTGTTGGGAATGTTTCATCTGCTTTTAGCTTGATTTGAATTTAATTTAGTCTTTCTTTTTGATTTTTGCAATGCTTTTTATCAAAATAAGACATTTTTAACGAGTTAAATTAGTGGATAATTCTTGCTAAGAGTGAATGTGATTTATATAAGTTGCCTCCATATATCATATAAACATTACATAAATGTTAAGAAATAAACCCCAACTTTGGCTTTTTGTGATCCAAGAAATGAATTAATATTACTGGCTGCATTTTTTTGCGATAATTTCTGGACAAAAAACCCATTTAATGGACTAACTTACTCATCCAAGCCATCATAATATGAATGTGAGATGCTAAATAGCTTGACAATTGATACTGAAACACAATATGACATTGAAAGAGAATAATTCATTTGCAAACAACAGTAAAGGTAGACAATTGAGCAATGATGGGTCAAATAATCACTTTAAAAGATATCTAATAGACGCTATAAGCTGATTATTATGCAAAGACATTGTTCTTTTAACTGCGGCATCTGCCTGACATTTAAAAATATTGATAAATAAAATCTCACAGACATATATATGATAACAAAAACACACTTTTCTGTGATGAGAAAATGCATGAAATATTAATATATCATGTAATATACATTTAATTTAGCTAAAACTGGCCTGAATACAACAAATCATTCAAAGGGATTAACAGAGGCAATATTTAAAAGCTGCAAACTTACTTGCAGGTGTGTTAATTCCTGTAACATGCAGTCACATGTGTTTATCACACCCTGCACAATATTTTTGATCTAAACATATCTAACACAGATACAATGGTAATGTAATTTAAAGAATAATGTCTTACCATCAACATTTGCCTCCCTGAACATCCTAAATGTCTTTAACAGTTTTCTTTGCCCCAACTTCAGCATGAAAATATGAGTTTGATAAACAAAAAACTTAAAATGAATATAACTTAATTTTTCGGTTTTTGTCTTAAAATGTGCTCCTGACCCTGCTCTACAAGAGTGTGCTTTCGGTTTTCTTGTTGCATTTTTTTAAACTTGAAATTTATTCAGGAGCGCTGTGTACAGTTCATAAGACTAGATTTTTTATTCCACGATGGTCAATTGGCAATGTTGAATGACATATCACCTGTATTGATCACTCTTGTGGGAGATCCCACATGTGCAGTTGTATGAAATCATAACAGTAGTCTGTCTAGGCAGCCCAATTCCCATTTTCCAATAGCTTGTTCATGATCATCATCCGATCAACATTACAATTATTGTCTATAACTTCATTTATTATACTTTGACCATGAAAGTGAAGCTCAGTTTTAGAACGTATATTGTCCTGCACTAGTTCACGAAAAACAGAGGCGCTGAAAAGGCGACCATTTGTAAAAACTAAAAATGATAGGATGAAAATGTTAAAAATGAGGAAATCACAAAAGACTATCTTCCTGCAATAGTTCATCAAAAACATAGGCTGCGTTGCAGCAAACCTTCATCGAAAAAACAAGATTTAAAAAGGACACCATTACACCATATAAGTGATGTGAACCAAATTGCATGTAGTATTTGCAATAGTGGCACGATCTTTGTCTGAAATTATCTATACGCCCCGCCATATGCCCGCATGCATCCCAAAGTATGTTGAACGCTGGAAAGGTCTTACTAGACCAATGTACATATAATATGGACCAGTTTCATGCATAAACAAGGAATAAGTTGTGAGGTATGGGTCAGAATATTTGAAAAAGCATTAAGAATAATAATCAAGCAGACCAACAAAAGGTACTAAAATATTATATAGGTGATGTATATAAAATTTCATCTACACACTGTGTACCAACCAAGTGACCCAATTAAGGATTTTCTTTGTTTACATTTGCCAGTTTTCGTATATAGAGCAAGCAACAAACTTTGCCATATAGCCAGTATGCTGTCTTATAGTCCGCACAATACACATAAAAAATTTGGAATCAATCAGTTAAGTTTTCTGGGAGATTAGGCAGTTTTAATAAATTTTAGTGCATTTTTTACTAGAATCACCAAATCTTTTGATTGCTAAATATTTAAAGCTTGAAATTTTACATCAAGATGTCTGATACATAAATACAGCATACTGGCTATGTTATATTGTAATTACATTGGTTTCAAGTCTAGAATTTAAGATTTTATGATTAACTAGGTCGCTTCGCATAGAGGAAACGGTACACAGTGTACCTGCAATGATGGCCAAGTTTTGGACTGGAAACAAAAAATAATCATTTTAATATTTTTTTGTCAATATTTCAAGATGTATAGAATATTCATGAATCACACCCACAAAAAGGCACAAATTATTCATATAGGTGACATATGTAACATATTTCATCCAAGTACATGCATTTGTGGCCAAGTTTTGGCCCGAAATGCAAAAAAAAAATTGTTAATACATTTTTCTCAATATTCCAAAAAGTATAGAATATCAATCAATCAGACCATGAAAAGGCACAACAAGACTGTTTAGGCTACATGTGTACCAAATTTCATCCATGTGCATGCATTAGGGGCTGAGTCCTAGCCCGGAAACGAAAAAAATAATTTTTTAATATTTTGCTCAATATTTCAAAAATTACAAAATGTCCATCAATTAATCCATCAAAAGGCACAACTAGACCATATAGGCTACATGTGTACCAAATTTCGTCCATATACATTCAATAGGGGCTGAGTACTGGCCCATAAACTATCTATCCGCCCGCCGCCCGGACGCCTGACCGCCCGACTGCCCGGCCGCCCGCCCGGCAGACGGACAACTTTTAACCAAAGTGATAACAATACCTTCTTCGAACTTCGTTCGCTGAAGGTAAAAACATATCTCGTGTGTGTAAGGAAAAGTATTTACCCTGGCATATGACCTTGTGAAATAGTTTTTCACCCTCGAAAGAAATAGATTTGACTAATGCCTTCAAAATCAATCAATGTTTGCATTACATTTTCAACGCAATGCTACTGTGATATCAATATTTGTCCTTTCTTTTTGTCAGGTAAATTATCATAAAAAGGGATCAAGCACCGTTGTGAGATTCTCACACCATGTCACCAGCTGGTTTCTGAAGATGAAGTCAATTTCCGGAGACGGTTTTTTCAAAATCGCAGTGCATGCCGAAAAGGCCCCAGGTTGTAATCTTTGCTTCTCTATTCAAAGCATATGTATATATAAATTTATATAATATGTTGTACTGATGATCATTATGCTTCTTAGATGAAGTTGGGGGGGGGGGTAGGGTTAGATCTGATGCGGCATGCTAGGTTGCTAATCTCCGGGTGCATGAATTGATTCCAACTCTTGCCAGATCACCGGCTTATATCGGACAGAAATTTCGATACAGGGAGTAATGCCATAATCATCAAACTTGCTGAGCCTCCAGGGAACTACTTAAGCAAAAACATCAGAAAGTTTCATCTTTCTATTATTCACTCATTTTGAATGATGCCTTTTCAAAGTTGCGAAGGTGAAAAATCTACAAAAAGCGCAAAAATGATAGTTTCTTGTTCACTAAAAAAATTCTCTTTCTCTCACATATAAATATAGTACCTCAATATTTTGCATTCTGCAAGAAAAATATATGTTACAAAATTTGTGAAGGTTTCATATTCATAGAGTAATTTTCTGATGTACTACACCTCTATGAAGTACAGAAAAGCAAATCCCATAAAAAAAACTTTGGCGCAGCAAATTGGTCTCAGTATAGGCCAATTTAGCTTAGATTAAGTTAAAATCAACATTTTATCATACTATAATATATAGAAATTGATTCCTGCACTTCTCTTTGCTTACATTGTCAAAGGTGTGGCTGGGGGATAAAAGGGAAACGCGCCCACCTCGTCTGATCTGACCAAACAGATCACTGACTCGTAGGGTTTCCCTATAATATCGGACAGAAATTTCGATACAGGGAGAAATGCCATAATCATCCATCTTAGATGAGGTCACCATTGAACATCAACATTTTATATAACAATCGCTGCAACCTTTAATATAATGGTACTTACTTTTTAAAAATTTCTGAAAACTCTTTTCAGAAACGTAATAATCGAAATAAAAGGATATCATTTTCCCTCACAGTTAAAGTTCAAATACTTTGATTGTACCATACAAAGGACTTGGAACTATTAATTCAGTATGTAACAGTTGTAACACAAACATTATATTAGTTTCTTGGTTGTCATTTACCTGAATTTCATGATGCATATACGGAATACTATGTGATGATAGAAATTTTGATAGTAATTCCTACAGGTCCTCTTCTAAACCAGTGAACTGCCCGGAAGCTTTAGTGTTCCTCAATTTTCTTCCCCCTTACCCTCTCATTGGTTTGTGGGTTTGATTCAACTTTTAGTACTTTGGCAAAATTTTAATGAGCTCACTGACTTCAAATAGTAGGCCTATTGACTCGATATGTTGTGTTTGTGGACCTAATTAACTCTTTTGTAAGTTTTGAATGTTTATATTCATTTATGTATGAAGACAAATCAATTGTGATCAAAAGTTGGCTTATGACTGAAATAAAAATAAATTTTCTCCGTTATTTTCAGCTTGTCCCCCTGGCACCTTTCAGGATTTAGACATATGCATTCGCCCGGATCACAGTGTACGGGAGTTACCTAACAAATACTTTCAAATTGCGTGTGAACACATGGAGTGGACAGAAAGGGGCTACCAGTTCATGGCCAAGGACGTTGAGCTGTTGAACTTCATGGCCATATACTCTACTCACATATTTATACCGTAGGTTACCTATTTCTTTCTCATTATGTTTAAGCAATATTCATTATATTTAAGCTATATTGTCTCCTGATTTAAAAAAATCTTGACAAAAATTTTGTAACCATATATACAGTATCAGACGAAAGTTTACACCGCGTCAATCTTTTGTCAATATAAGGGAAAATAGGTGCTCAGCGAAAGAACTTCTGCACGGATTCTCTTGCCTATGTATCAGAGAATTTCTAAAATAGAGAAAACTTCAACTATTTTTATCACTTACTTGAATATGTGTGATAAACAAAAATTTCAGGTGGTCTAAACTTACGTCTGATGCTACTTACAATCCAAAAAGGCCTTTAATGGCATTGTACATTAGAGGAAAGGTACACAAATTATCCAATGTTATTTTAGACAAGATATTTAATCATGTTTCATGTGATTTAAAGGCAATGAGTCATGACACAGGAAAAACATATTTTTAAATATTTTTATTAAATTTGAACTGAAGGGGTAATAATGGTGATTCAATGAGCCAAAATTGTTAATAAATGAAAGGTCAACTAAAACGCACATAGAAGATATATGTCTGACACATTTTTATCCTTCTAATGGAGTATGACTACACTTGACACCCAGTCATAGTGCAAAAATGATGTTTTTCCCTAGGTTTTGTCTGACAGCCACCCATTTGAAGTATCATGAAACAATGACCGAGGTGTTTACATTGACATGAGCATGTGTCCTGATAAAATCAAAAAACTTTTGTTCTTTTTCCACAGTACAGACAAAATTACAGACGCTACTTGGGATGGTGTATTGAAACGTAATGTTAACGAATGGGCCAGATTTATGCCTTCCATAAAAGTGGATGTAGTTTCATTGTAAGAAAAGCGAACAAACAAAAGTGTCAATACATCAGCTTATATTATTTTAATTAGAAATGACAATCTTTAGCGAAGTAAGTTTTTACACCAGATTTGAGGTCATGATGGGTTTTCGGCCAAGTGAATTGTACAATCCAAATATAGTTTTATCAATTCTTACAAACATCATAAATTCATTAACATAGTTTATCAGCATGATGTTTACGTTATACAAATATTTAAGCATTTAGAGGTACTACCGGACTAGAAAGCAGTAACCTGTTATGCTACGCTGTACCTGGTCCAATAATAGCAATAATATATGTTCAACTTCAATACAATTTTCTATGAATATTGATTAGCCTCAGGAATGAGTTGGTGGGCTCCATTAATGTTAGAGCAGTCAGGAGTAGTTAAAATTTAGTCGTACAAAAGCTTATTCGGGCATGTAATTTAAGTTTACCTTCCCTAAATGAAATACAGAAAAAGCCCTTTTCAAGGACTCTGTAGTTGGTTAAATTTGATTTTATTTCGTTGCAGCCCCTGGCCAAAATCTGCAGGCTTAAGAGTAGAAAATGGGCGTTGGAGGTTTGATGACAATTCTAGTGTCACACATTACACTCCATGGTATGGGTATACAGTGCGACCTGCCACTAATGGTCATTGCGCAAGTGTGCTTCGTGGTGGAATTTTATCTGGTACTGCAGAATGCAAAAGTAGAGGATTATGCCAGACCAGGCCAGCGTGTGAGTATTAAGACAAAAAATTTACATAATGGACTTCATCATTTTTGGGATATGATACTCGATGCACCTATTTGATCGAGTCATTTGCATCTGATTTGTCTTGCACCTCTATTTTGATGTTTTCTTAGTTGCCCGAAGCACCAATGCATCACTGAGGCTTCCTTTCCAGTTTTATGCTTAAAATGTATATTTATGATATAATATCACTACAATCGTTGAATTAGGCCATCTCAAGCAGCAGGTTCCTTGCTGAGCATCAATAATAGTAAAATGAGGTTGTTCTAAAAGTTGAAGATGAAAAAAAATCTCTATTTATTTATTTTGCTTTTCAGGATAATTGGCTTTCATGAATTGCTTATTTTGTTTTACTTTCAGTTGACGTGGACGAAAAGTGTTTTCCGAAATGGTACAGTTCACATCTTAGGAGATTACCAGATGCCCTAAAGATACGGCAATTCCAAAGAGTCAGTGTGGGGGAATGTCTGCACTCATGTCTTCATACATTCAGAAATGAATGTGTTGCAGTAACATACTACAAAGACTTTAGATGCAGTTTATTTAACACCAATTCACTTGCCACTGCTTTGGTAGAAGACACTTCAGCAGTCACATTTGAATGGCATTGTCATGGTAGGTACAATGGTACATTAAAATCAAAGTTTCAAAAATGTTCAAGAAAGCACAACCACATTTTTTATATATCATATATCATAATCACAGGTATTTTGACTCAAGTGTGTTCAAGCAATATCTTGATATTATCATCCTGGCCCTACTTCTCACTGTGGCCACTTGTTATATAATTTCTATTTATGCTGGTCGCTGCCTCAACAGACGATATGCTTGCATGCCGATTAGGAACGATATCTTGGTTGCCATTGGCTCTTCAGCCTGCACTTTTTAGAATGAAAATGTTGCAGACTGTTTAATCCTGTTAAAAAAAGGCTTTTGAATTTTTTTCACTGATTGGTTGCAGTGATTTGCATTCTCTAAGTTCCAGAATGACCAAATATAAAACCTTTTTGATTTTTACTGTGGCAGTGCCTGGCTTATGAGTTATGACGTTTTAATGTTAAAGTTAGTTTAAAGCTCGTAAAATGCGAGATGGGGTCTGTTGCATTTCATATATCTTCGTCAGAATTTATTGCAGGGCAACATGAGTGGTACCACATGAAAGAAAATACTCTCAGCATTCTCATGGTACCAGTGATATTGCCCTATATTTAATTCTTATGAAGTTAAAATACAAATATAACAGCCCCTCCCTGATTTGTTTCCATACTTCCGACAAAATTATCATTAAATCTTCACAGCTCAAAAAGCAGGATTTTCCATGGCCAAAAATTAAAAAAATATTTTAATTGCTCTTTCTGGAACTTGGAGAGTGTGAATCACTGCAATTATCAGTGAAAAAAATTCAAAAATCTTTTTTTAACAGGATGAGGCAGTCTGCAACATTTTCGTTTCTTAAAAGTGCAGGCCAAAGAGCCAATGGGAGTGAAGATATCGTCCTAGACCATTGATGTTGTATGCAAAATGTAGGTATTTTGAGAGCTTTCCAACCATGGCAGCTAGAATGCCATATGAAAATACTGACGAAGTTATAGATAACCGCAGATTAGCGGAAATGGTCGAAAATGACAAAAACATTGAAACTTTAAGGCCTTTGGGAGACCCGTTCCTCTAGTTGGATTTCAGTTTTTTACCTACCCTCATCAAATTTAGAGGGTATGCTATTTGAAATTCACAAAATATTTTTTTCCCATCTAAAAATGGACCACCCTAATGCCGATATAAAACAAATTCAAGAAAATGCAAAATAATATCACGTGAATCTCTTTTTTGGTTGCAAATAATTACTTCTGGATCCCCTCTCAGGCAAAGTGGCTGATACTGTAAGCTACCATATATATGGCTGCTGGTATGGCTAGGCATAGTTGGTCTATTGTACAGTGTGTTGAGATGTTTTTCATGAAGTGCACTTGAACTGTAGAACTGTGGAACTGTAGAATTGTAGAAGTGTGATAGGCCGGAAACCGTGCAGGTTTGTAGGCCTCTTCCTGATGTCTGGTTGTGGTGGTCTTCTTGGCTCACTGATGGAATCTTCATTCCTTGGATGATATAGCATAGCTTCGATGTACTTATGCGCCTGACTTTCAGCGGATTATGATTTATCTTTCAATAACTAGATGTGCGATTGTTGAAACCAATAAACATCATTATCATTATTACTACAGAGTCTTCCGATGTGAAGGTGTTCCGAGATTTGTCAGGTAAATTCTCCAATACTTTCTATGCATCAAGTAAACATAATGTTGAATGGAGCCCAGAAGGCCTTCCGCTTTACAGTTTAAAACCTCGGGGATGGGCATCACAGAAGGGATCGGAGGATGGCAGGCATTATGTTGAGGTATGTGGCGGATACTTTTTTCGATTGTTTAGATTATAACATTAAAGAAGTCATCAATGCATTAAATCAGCAACCATGTTGGGATTGCTTCAGGCAAGAATGAGGTGGTTTTTGTTGAAAAAAAAACTGCAAACATTACATTTAGACATTGTCTAAACTGATGATGAACACCTAAAATTACCTGAATGTTTATAAATTTGCAATTGATAATATAGAGGCTGAATAAAATTTACAATGACATTTTCTTATGAGGTGTTAATAGAATTTTCCCAATATAATACAACTATCTATTGCAGGTTAAGTTCGACAGAAAGATGAGTCTGATCGGAGCCTTTATTGTGGCTGGAAGATGGGCATCGCCAAATTATATAAAAACCATGTACGTTTGGTACTGGGATACGTATGGCTGGAGAGGCATTGGACCAAAAGTAAGTGTATCATTTCTCCTGACCAGTGGCGTCTTTGTGGGGGGATGGGGGATACAGGGGGGCACGCGCCCCTCCATATTGGACAGGTGCCCCCCATATGAACTTTCCGACTCTGGCTAAAATATACAATTGGTATAGAGGGGGCCCAAAAGAATCACGCCCTGGTGCCTTCACTCGAGGCCCCCCAGTTATGCCACTGCTTCTCAGTTTATGCATTACCTAAGTACACATAACATTTATATGAATAAATCTTGACCTTTTTTCCATTGCGGGAGGAAAGTTGGGATGTCTTTTGACCACTTTCGAGGTAGCACTTCTCAACCAATCACATTAAAACTCAGTGTACTGTTTCAATTTAATTCATCTTGCTTTCATCACTTCTGGTACACTTTCATGACAATAAATTATTATTTACTTAGCTAAAATGTTTGTTTTTGGCGCATATTTCAAATATCTTGCTGCAATGATAGCAACAGCAGCTGCCCAGTGCCAACCAGATACAGTTGAGGACAAAATTATTTACCCCCCCCCCCTCTCCGGATACCCCCTTTAATTCCATTTTTCTCCATATTTGGGTTTCACAGAACAACCTAAGTTATGTTTCTACGGTATTTCTATTACAAAAGGTCATTTAAAAAAAAAGTCTAAATTAACTGAGGAAAGATAATAAACAAATATAATTGGGACAAAATTATTAGCCCCCTGTGGCTTACTATCTCTGGGTGTCGCCCGCCTGCTTTTAAATGCTTTATAACACGCTAGGATATTAAATAGAGCTCTCAACTAATCTCAGACACAGTATGTAATGTTATGTCTTTTCTTCCTTGAAATTCATTGTAATCCCCAAAAATTTTTGGTCTCCTGGTAAACACCACAGCTGTATACAGAGCATCACTTTTTTTCAAAAAGTAATATGTAAATGGCACAGCCATGCAATTCGCGCAGTTATGTTACTGTTTCAGAGAAATTGAAAGACGGATATATTAAAAGATAGACAGAAATTTACTATACTAGAAACTATTAGAAAGATAAAATAGATTAAAAAAAAGAATATATAGATAGACAGGTAGATAGATACATACATACATACATACATACATGTATACATACATACATACATACATAGGATAGCAAATAAATAGGATTGAGGATAAATAAAATTGATAGATAATCAGCTAAATAGTAAAAAGGAAGACAACACTGAAAGCTGCCAAATTTAAGTCTATGCTAGATTGTTGATATTACGTAATAGTGATAACAAAAACAATAACGTGATCTGCATGTAGATTAATTGCTCACTGTTACATAATCATCAGTTGACAAAAATTATGTAACTTTAATTTTGTTATGTTTTCTTGTTGTCTGTTTCGAAATGAAATGAATCACATGCTAATAATATAATTTAGCTTTTCTGGCTTAAAATTAACTATTCAATAAAAATTATAGAAACAGGGAATATTTCTGGAGAATATTCAATTTTTAAGACACTTTTGAATATGAATATGTCATGTTTCGTTAAATTCGAAACTAAATCATTGATAAGAAGCAGGTCCCACTTGACCTAATTTCCTGCTGTCGACCATTGATGTTGAGACCATCACTGCACAGAATTTTGAAACCTTTCTTGTGCTAAGTTTCGCTTCGCGAAACGGCCTGTGGCCGTTTCGCTGCGCGAATATTAGAAGTCTGCTGCCTAGATTAGTTCAAAAGGTTCAACTAATATATTTAGTTAACCTCCAGTGGGGAAAAAAACAAATATTTGGATTATGGCGGTAGCTCTCAGATCTACTCTCAGTGCAGTACACATTTGAGAAGACAGCGTTATGTTTTATTTATTTTATTATTATTAGAAAAATTCTCTGCCATGGCAGCATTACATGTAAACAGCTGCATTCCAATTTGATATTTTATATAATAAAGTTCCGCATGGATTATTCTACGGCATTTTTGGGCTTATAAATATACCTTCATATTTAACCATTTTGAAATATTTTCTTTGTCATTTCAGCTTGACAGTCACTTCTATACTGGTTATGGTAGGTACTACGGACAACCTCTCCGGTTTCCTTGGAGATTGAAGACAAACATTATCCGCTTCATTTCTCGGACCAGCACTTCAGTTGCAGTGCTTAAACTTGATTTTTATGGTCAAACTGATGAAAAGTCCACTCCAGGTAGGTCATTTCCAAAAGACAATAGGCATAAAAAAACAACCAAACCAAACAAGGAATAAATGAATTAAGCTATATTGTGGTAGTTTTTTCCTAACTTCTTTCGGCTATCTCTCATGTTCAGTTTGTAAGGCGCGCTTTTTTGCAGATCAATTCACAGATGTGTTGCATGATTACTTCGGCAAAAGTAGTTTGGTTAGTTCATAAAACTTTGGTTATTTTGCACTAAGTTTTAAACTAACAACAAAATTAAAGCAGAAGTCAAGAGCAGAAGGCTTTTGATTACTTTGACAATTTTATTTCATTAAATTTTCTTGACAATGTCTTCCTCTGCCAGCCAAATTGACTAGTATATCACAGCAATTTCATCTAAATTCTGGAAAAAATAGGCGATTCCTCTTGTAATTTGTTAGTCATAATAGCTGAGGCCCATACTCTCTGACATGGAATCTATAGATGTAGCTGGATATATTAGTCATGATCAAACTGAATCCTGTAAATTCCTAATTTTTGAAGTTTTCTAGACATTTTTCTTCAGATTTTCAGACATTTTTTTGTACGGGGTGAGAAATTCTGATCTTGTCATGGAAGTTATTAGAATAATATGTCAATTGTTTTACACAATGAGTAACTACTTCATTGTCTTATCAAAGTCGATAAGATTCTCCTACATTTTACCGTAGAATGGTCCTATACATATGTATTTCAATAACATTTTATGTGACATTGGTTGGGACCTGTATCTGTCATTCTGGCTGATATGATACTTATAAATAAGTGCTTAAATTGTAGTTGAAGATTTTCCTCTTGGAATGGAGACAGGACATATCGGAGGCTACCAACTCAAGGCGTCAAGTTATTATGGATTGCACCATCCCAGAGCTGCACGCTTCAAAAGCATCGTTTCTGGTGCTTTGCAGGACTCTTGGATACCTAATCCAGTGACAGCTGCAAATCAGTGGATCCAAGTCGACCTGATGACCTCTCATGTCATTACACGTAAGCATCAGTCTGAGCCCTAAGACATGTATTCCGTAAACTGCATTCAAGCAATATATTGAAAATCTACCGTAGTTCCATGTCCTAAATGTAAATAATGCAAAATATGCAATCTTTAATATATTGCATTGGAAAAAGTATACTATATTGGCTGACCACCAATATTCTGTATCTACTCAATCACTACTGGATATTACTTGATAGATATTTATTTTTCAATACTGACTTTGTAGTCCTCCTCTTCTCTATGAAGTATTCCCTGGCTGATAGACCCCAGGACCTTCCATGGAGTACACCACGGATTAAAAAATCTCAATTGGAACTTATCATTTGTTTTCAGGAATAATGATGTCAAGTACCAGAACTAATAGCCATGCGACAACCACCTATGACCTTCTGACTAGTAAAGATGGTAGAGACTGGACAACAACACTTACGGTAATTCTTTAACATGTTATCGAATAACTTGTTGAAGGCTGCACATGCTAGTAGACTAAAAGGCATCTTCAAAGATCATTAGTCTGTAATTGATTTAAAAAGCAAAAATTTAGTACTTCAATTGGAAGCAGCCAAAAAATGTTATGTCAGTGATCCACTATCATGGTAAACAAGACATTGCTGTGTTGTGACAAACAGTTGATAGCGAGTGATGTAATCAATTTCCAGCTGGAACAATGGTGCCATAAAAAAAAATTGGTGCCTCCAGATACTCCTTACCAAGGAACTATTTGTGGCATTCTGCTTCATATGCATAGTTAGTATCAGTCACCATTTTTTATAAACAGTTCCTGAGATCATAGATATCTGTAAATTCAGGTAAACTTTTTGATGAGTTGGAACAACCCAATTGTAATGGGAGCTGCAGCAAAAAGGCTAAGGTATACTGAAATAACAGATATTTTGAGTATTAAAGTATTTCAATCTGCAACCAGTTGTGCTGATACTTACAGGATGCAATAGGAAATTGGCTCCGATATCACATGTATCGTGATATACTTACTAACTTGACAACTCCAGTTACTACGCGGTATGTTCGGGTGGTGCCGAAATCATACTATCAAAATCACCAACTCACCATGGAGCTTTATGGATACAAAGGTAAGTCATATACGTACTACATGAGAATTAATTGAATCGTTGGCATTTTTATTTTGTGAATTTTTGTAATTTGAGACATCTCTGAGGTAATACGTCTTATAATAAATATTCACTGCAAAGAGACAGATAAATAGGTTAATTTTTAGAAAACATTTTGAGCACTCAGAGGTTTTACTATGATATGAATAGCTGTTTGGTATTGTAAATAAACTGTTGTTCTTTGCAAGTGTGTGATGCAATGTTGGAGAAAGGCTTTATACCAAAGTTCAGTTCGTCAAAACCTGCCTCGTTTTGCTGGGATAACTCCAATCCAACTCTGGCGTACAAGAATGAATACAACTGCTCCACCTGGTGTACAGAGTCTGATTCTCCTGTGACCTTCCAAATTGACCTAGAGGAAATATACAGCATCACCAGAGTCATTTTGGTAATAACTCAACAGACCAACATCACCATCAACACTACTGTTTCATTTGGAGTGAATAATACCGTTTTTGTCCAAGAATCAAAGTCACATTGGCTCAAGGTATGAGAATGCAAAAACAGTTTGTTTTCCAAAAGATGGTGACTATTTTTGTAGATTTAATATTGCATACTTTGTTGTTATAATGACTGTTTTTATAATATAAATTATGATAATTTTGTGAAAAGAGAAAAATTGTTTAGGGTTTACAGAATGGTCTATGATGATTTTCAGACATGTGGAATGGCTTTTCAAGTTGGCCTTCCATTCCAAAATTAAGGTTTATTAAAGATTCATCCGATATCCCTTCAATAATATGATGCAATACATTCGAGGATATATGCAATGTCAGATTGTATGAATGCATAACACGGGTTATTCTAGAGTGCTAGTAGCTAACTCCTATAATTTATCTTCTAACCGTGTTATTGGCAAAACAGTTTGTCATGTTTTAACATGATTTCAGTAAATTAATGCTAGTTGCCTATTTATCATGTTCACTGTTCAGTATTGACATAATGGCAGTAAAGTGACTTAACCACTTTAGGATAACCCGTGTTAAGCATTGGTACAAGTGGGCGTAATTGAAAGTCAGCAATTATCCATAGAGGGTCCACTTGATAATGATAAAGACTTGTCTTTGAGAGGGCCCTGGTCTTGAATAATATTAACACATTTTCATTTTCTTTACATTCATTAATTAATTAATTTTTCCTTCAAGACCGAGTAAAGAAATTCTAATTCTGATTCTGATTCTACAGTAACCTTTAAACATGTCATTTTCAGAATGGAACCAACTCTACACTTATCCTTCATTACTCTAAGAAAGTGAGATTTGTTAAAATCAAACTGGATCCTGAAGAAAATGAAAAGTTTTGTCTCTATGCTGATGTCAATGGCTGCAATTTGAACGGTACTAATTAGTATTACAATTTTGTCTGTCCTTCATCCGCTTTATTTTAGAAATTCAGTGCAAAAACTGTATGAATTGAAAAGCCAGTGTGAGAGTGACCTCTGACGCTGTAGAGTTGGAGATGAGAACATTTGACAATGAATTATAGGCGAGCGTCTTTCAATGAACGTCATATAATAAATTAACGATCGATATACTTTAAACAATCATTGTACTGATTATTTCCTACTTTTCTTATCAAGAATTAATATAATCATTATTCATTAATTAGCAAGTCTCTTATGCAAGGGGCAAATAAAGAACTCTAAAGGATAATTGTAACTCAAAATAGCCCGATAGTGTAATGAAGGAAAATGTACGGATTACAATTCAGATTGCCCTGTCACGTACATGCAGCACAAGAAGTCCTGTTTCCGCGTTTATGACCTAGCAGCAACTGCAGCCGAGGCCCAGTCTGTTTGCGAGGATGACGGTCGAGCTTGGTTTGGGAAAGGATACCTGGCAAAACTCAATGATATGTCTAAGACTGATACTGTCTTTGGCATACTGCACCAGTAAGAGAACATATTTTATTCATTTTCACAGTTAAGAGATATCAAATAATTTGAATTCAAAATAACACACTGTCCATCTTTCTCAAGTCGGACAAAGGAATGGAATTTTTCAAGAATTTCTCACAATTTTATGCAGGGAGTACCCAGATGCCTGGGTTGGGGCAACCTACCAGTCAGGATGGAAATGGTCCGACAGTGATGCATTATCTTGGGCTCCTTGGTCCACCACTGCTAACACGGCTGACACTGCTAAATCAGCAGCTTATTATGATGTCAATCAGAGCGGGATGGTCAACACGCAAAGCTCAAATAAGAAGCCATTTGTTTGTGAGCTGGAAGCACTAGGTTGGTGATATGCCTGTGTGATAAGATAATTTTCTGTCTTCTGCATCTGCTGTTTAAGAAACAGAGCTGTCCTTTTTTGTGGTTTATGTAATTACTCTGTGCCCTTTCGAATTTCCAGGCAAGCGCCCAGCATTGCAGTGGCTCTACAAGAGTGAATCATTATTGAACGAGACCGGAGACACAACCACAGGGGATCAAGTGTCTGATTGTCTGTACGCTTGCCAATCTGGTGAGCAGACCAGTTGCAGCTCAATATTGCGTGACTCTCAGACGCAAAACTGCTCATATGTGACTTGGTCTCGCTACAGTGGCAACAAAGGAATTTATGTGTCTCCAGGAACACAGTCTAAGTACTGGGAGCTACATGATGGGGGTATGTACAATGTCTTTATTTCAAATTTAAATGCATAATATCCCAAGGAACGGTCTATAAGATAAAAGTCTACAAAGCCATCCTAGTTTGTTCATGTATAAAGTGGCCAATCTGTATCATGATTTACAAATTTCCATCATCACAATGTTTGCTAACAAATACCCATGGCTGCCTTAATGCTATTTTTACTGAAAATGCAAACCTTTTGTTTTAGGCAAGTGCTCACGCACACTCGTAGGATCATTGTATGTTCCCACAATCACAGCTTCTTCGTCTCTTGATGCTGCTCATTCTCCGGATAAAGTTGCATATGGTGCAATCCCAGTGACATTCTGGCAGGCCTCGGCATCAGACACAAGTCCTTTCATTCAAGTATGTTATGACACTGCATGTTACCTTGCTTTTTGGACTATGCGAACTTATTGCATTAATAAATTACAAGTTGCATGGTTAATTTAGTACTGTGAAGTAGGGTGGCCCTTAAAAAAAAAGTTTGAAATTTATACGGGCCACCCCCTCAAATGATGCCTATTATGGTAAAAACAGGCTATGCGAAATCTCATTCAAATCGGTTAACATTTAGAGGTGGCCCACAAGCCTTGAAATTCTTGCATTTCAGTCATTATTCCGTACGGTCGCCGACCCGTGGTATTGTATAACTAAGCCAATTCAAATCTTACAACAATATAATTAGATTTTTTGAACAGGGCTGGATGAGAGCTTCATTTTGAGTACCAACTTGGATGGTCTCTGACCATTATTTAGGAACCTCAAGTACCATACGTCATGAGTTCTTTTCAAAATTGTTTGTGTTGATACATGACGGCTCTGAATTCAATCAGGAGCAATAATTCTTTACCAGACCTTGTAAAATGGACTACCAATGAGGGCAGCTGCTTGTTCTGATCTCTGTTTAAGGTAAATTATGAAAAATACCTTTCACAGTCTGGGGTAGGAATAATTTCATGAAAGCTGTGATGATTTTGATAAATGTACGTAAGGAGTCAATGTGTCAGTTGTCAATGTGTTGGTTTTACAGAAAAATCTCTCCAGGATCAAATTTTCCCATATTCTTTTATCAAAATTGCATGATTTTCCAATAGGAAAGTTGGTGATTCTTGTCCCATGGGGCCAGGGGGTTAATTCTTTGTCAGATTAACAGAATTTCTTGTTATGTTTTTTTCACAAATTTGGCACTGATTTGAATCTGGTTGTTCATTACTACTGACTGGCAAGTCTCTTGTCAAGTTGTACCATAAAAACAGCTAGACCAGTGAGTGACATACAGATTCTGTTCAGGTCTACCAAACATTTGCAAGATATTCTGACATGCAATTATTCACATATTATAGAAAAAGGCAAATTCATTAACGGCATCATTACAGGAAAAATTTCAAAGGTTGACTTTGATATAATTCCCTAAGAATGCATTGGGGGAGTGCGTAAGCTCAGTTGGGAGTGGTCTGCGTTTTCAAAAACTGGGTTTGATCTAACATTGGCAATCAATTGAACCCATATTCAATATTTTACAGCAGTTTCAACCATGCTGTTCATACTTATCCTGTCCTAGTGATTAGCCTACCGGCCACATAAATGTGGGATATAAAGCCCTAAGCATTATATTATGAAAGTGTTGTAATCTAAGGCTAAAACTCCCTGCATCTGTTCTCTTGCACCAGATAACACTCCGTTAATTATCATCTGCCAAAAGAACAAATCATCTGAGATTAAAGGGAAGTCAAGCGAACATGAGGATTTCAGCAAATTTCAGTTGAACATTCCAAATATAAAATCATCACAGACCATCCAAGTTGGTACTCAAAATGAAGCTCTAATTAAGGCCAGTTCAACCATGCCATTTATTTTGTTGTATCATTTGAATTGGCAAAATAATACAGAACCGCGAGTTAACAAAAGAAGAGAATTATGCCAGAAACATAAAAACTTCAAGGGCGGTGGGCCACCTCTAAATATTAACCGATTTGCCTGAAAATTTGCATGCATCATTTTTTCCATAATTGGCATCATTTCAGAGGGTGGCCCACCAATATTTCAAACTTCTATTTTTTACTATGCTTTTATAAGGGCCACCCTACTGTGAAGTCAAAGTAAGACATGATGATTATATGACATGATAATACACTTCTACCAATTGCATAGAAGAATGGTTCCAAAGTAAAAGGTTTTTTTCTATTTTACTTATTAATAACTTTTTTATTGTGAAATTCATCTTTTCTAATACATATATGTGAGGCAGTTGAATTCAAAGATATATTTCATAATACCTTTGGGATCTGTTGCTTCCCGTACAGATGGAATTCAATAAGGTGATGACTGCGGCCAGGATATTGATAGCTGGAAATGGAGATAAACTGTTCCCCAAATATGTCAAGTCTTTCTCTGTGAATACTTCAAAAGACAATGTGAAATGGGAGAGACATTTGGACGGATTTTCCCAGACCTATGTGAGCAAACTATTTGAAGTAGTACTGAATAACTTCCACTTACTTGGTTTTTACATATTAGCTGATTTTAAATGCATTCTCTAGTCATGTATGATATACAGTATAGTATACAATGCAAGAACTGTGGCAATTTTTAAGGCATTATTTACTTCTTAAAGTTGCCCCGAATGATGAAACTATTTGCTGAAAATAAGTTGCTTTATGTGCAGCATGATATAAACTTGTAATAAATAATAGGTGATAAATAATTTGTTTTACTACTCTGTTAAAGTATTTCTTTTATTACGTAAATTATTAAGTAATTTTATGTCCTTTTTCTAGCTATGTTGATAGCAAGCAACACAGTTGATTTATTTCCCTGCTTACCTGAAATAAATCTAGGGGTCATTTAGGACATTTGACAGTCAATTAGAAGTAGATGAAATAGTCCTAAAGCAAAAGAAACTTGACACACAAGCATTGTGACCACAATACACAAGATAGAGTAAAAATTTGACAGTTTTTGGTTTAAAAGCTGACTTTATAATTGATTGCATGTTTGTGTTGGTTAATGGGCTATATTATAGTTTTTATGTTATCCAAAAAAACAAAGCAAATAAGAACCTTCATGATAAATTTTCAGATTTTCATAGGCAACTCAGATGCAGTGACACCCTACTCTGTACTTCTGGTGTCCACCCCTTTGTTCAAATACATCAAAATTTCCACTCTGACTTGGAAAGGAGCACCTAGCATGAGACTACAGATGTATGGATGTCATTTTGTTGGTAAGAGTTTGTTTTGTGCCATTTAAGAGTGATTTACTCATGGGATAATCCAGCAATAGTTACTGATTCGAATATCCAATACAAAATTCACATACACTATACTGTAACATGCTGCTTTACCAATCACGAATCAGAGGTTGAAATAAAATAGTTCACCTTAATAGATATTCACAATTTTGAGTTCATGAATATACCTAATGGCAATTACTAGAAGTGTGCAAATTTTCATTTTGATACTCTAAGAGGAAGTACTATTTTTAGGCTTTTTGGAATGGTGCGTTTTTTATGTTGCTGAGTTCACTTTTAAAAAGGATCCAGCAGCAAACAAAAACAACATTTAGATAATCCAGCTGCACTGGACCGACAATGGAACCCCTTTCTCTGAAGTTGGGAGCATAGGCTCCTGTCATAGGGCCCTCCCACCAAGTATTGAACCTTTTTAATTCAGTTGAACCCTTAAAAAAATTTATATATACCACCAAGAACCTTTTGCTTTCAGGGTGTAAGTTATGGTTTCAAGAGGTTTGGTAAACTACCAGGTTTGAATTATGTGGTACTAACTTGTTTCATTTGCAGAACCACTGACCTGCAACAATGCCATCAAGCCTGTGATCTCTATCCCTGGATCTCCTGATTTCAAGCCTCCATGTCATAACAGCTGGACAGTGATTATGCGCCATGAAGATCCTACTTTCACTTTCAGACATTCTTGGTCAAGCTACAAAAATGGATTTGGCGATACCATCTCTGACTTTTGGATTGGTAACGTTTTGCTGGCTCAGTTGACCAAAAAGAGATTCTTCGATTTGCGACTGGAAATTTGGGCCACGGATGACCGGTTCTACAGTTCAGAGTATACCAAAGCAAAGGTGGAAGATGAGCTTAAACAATTCTCCCTTTCCACTCAAGGACATGAAAAAGGATTATTATCTTCTTTGCTACTGACTAGCAGTGTACCATTCTCTACTTTCGATGCCAATAACGGGATGGGTTGCTCTCAGACTCATGCAGATGGAGGATTCTGGTTCAACTCAACATCTTGTGCCACTGGATCATTGACTGGAGACCTAAAGACAGCTTCTTATTGGCTGTCAGCAAGAGGCACCAAGTTGTATGCCAAGAAAGTCATCATGAAGATCATTCCCAACAAGGCAAATCTGGGTAAGCAGCATGTTCTGTTTAGTCAATCTATAGCACCAACACTCAGTCTGGTGAAAATGAGAGCTGCATGCTGCTGCCACCTGGCACAAAAGTTGATTTTGTATGCTACAGCGTTGCTGTCCCAAGAAATAGTTCCAATTTCATTGCATATTCACAAAATTTCTATTCAACATTGATGTATGCCAGAGTCAGACTCGGCAATCACATTCTCTAAGGAAGTAGACAAGGCCGTCAGCAGACTCAGAAACAGCCCCGGTGTCTTCCAGACAAAATTGTGTGTGTTCCTCTTATTGAAATGATGTGGACGCTTGCAGGAGCTCGCGGAATAGCACACTAATCACTAGGTGGCAACACAAAACAGCATGTTTTCTGATCTGTGGCAATGCAAGAGCAGTCCACTTGTAGACAGACCAACACTGGCAATTTGACCTGGCTGCATATTGCTTTTTAAGAGCAATTATTGCTACAGATATTGTAATTAGTTCCTCTTAAATTTCTCTTGTTGGTTGGGGGATGTTGTCAGCATTGTTCAGATGTTTGTGGTTGTGACAACATAATTTTAGTTTAAATTATTACACCTACACCAAGAGGGTGCACTTGAACTGCCGTGTTATGCAAGGCATAACTTGTTCATAATCCATGAACAACAAAGATAATAACTTCTTGGGCTATCCTGTATACATGTAGCATGACTGGTAGGCAGATTGATGGAAAGCCAGATTAATTGATCTGTTAAAATGTTTTTCGTGTTTGCAAACAGCATGAGGAGGAAAAATATCATTTCACTTTATGAAGATATCAGGAATTGATTGGCTTGCATTTAAATTGTGAAGGTTACTGGAAAAAGGCAGTTATTCTTTTGCACAAAAGAACTCATAGTGGATTAAAACTACTACCTGTTATTATTACCAAAATTACAAATGTTGTTAGTTATAATGAATTCTGTGGTGATGCTTTCAATTGATGGCTCGCTCTTTACTAGACAACTTGGCTGCTAAGAAACCAACCGCAAGATCATCTGGCAATCCAAATTACCCAGCATCTTTAACAACCGACCTCGACATCACCCAGGATAAAGCTTCTGGAAAATGTTCTCTTGGTGTTGCTGGCAGTGACCCTGGTGGAGAGTGGACTTGGAGAAGTCACAGCCGGTTGCATCTGTTAACATAATGACGCTCACAGATTGTTGTGGTATGTTATCATTTAGCTGTATAGAGGCTGATCTACTAGTTATTATTTTAAAAACAGCCCTTATATGTGAAACTTTACAAGTGTAGTGTCACCTTAAGTTTGTATAATTTTAGCCAATGTGCAGTTCTCACTAATCGACCAAACAACAAAACATAGCCTTTCTGCCAAGAGAGTGGCACTATCTGTACCTGTGTTTCCAATGATTACTTTATTTCCCTATTTTTTCAGCGGACAATCTGGCAGACTTTGAGATCTATATCGGTAGTAATTTGGTAAATGGAAGCTTCTCCAGCAATGGCTACAAATTGTGCAAGAAGTTTCCAGGAGGAGTCCTAAGTCGGGATGTTGTAGTTATCAGCTGTACTTCGGTCATCACAGGGAGATTTGTTGCTATCCAGATGCTGGGGGCTAACAAAATTTTAACTCTCTGTGAGGTGGAGGTATTCCCATCAAGGACAGGTATTTAGCTTCTCAGCTTTGATGTACTGTTGATGAATATATTTTCTTGCGAAGGTTTTCGTGGGTTGGGAGAGTTGTTTTTAAAATAATCAGTGTGGTAGAGTCAACCCACCTCTTCAGAGTGCTGCGAAATATGATTTTTGGCAAAAGAATGGCTATTTTTTTTTTTCATGCAAAAATTACTGTGAGTATATTTTTTAAAATTTGATCACGTTATGTAAAAGCATCATAACGCAACTTAATCGGGAAAATTGATGGAGCAAATTTTCAAGGTACTTGGTCTAACTAGATGTTATCCACATTCGCAAATAATTTACCTGATATAATAGTTGATATGTTAGATATAAATAATCATCTACACATGCCAGTATATAATTTGATGTATTTTGAGTTTGAGTGTGTGTGTATATGTGTGGAACAGCACTAAAGCTTTATGTAAGGTTTTTATGTTTACAGGGTGTCAGAACAGTGAACAACTTACAACAGCTATCCTCATCTTATAGTGAAAAAGTGATATTTTACCCAGTGTTCTTACTCACATAAAGTTATGCTGAGGTGAACTGATGAATATCTGTTTTCAAGAACTGAATCACCTTACTTTGAAATGAAAAAAGGCTGTTTTAATAATAATTGATGTATTTTACAGAGTCCAAGGCTATTTACGAGTCCTGTGAAAGAAATTCACAGTGCACTCAGAAGAATACGAAATGTCGTGCTAAGAGAGGATCAATGAAAGAAATCTACTCTTGTGAATGTCAAGCATTTACCAGGGATGTCAATGCTACTTGCTATCCAGGTAAAGTGTGATTTATAAATATTATATTTAAAAATTTAAACATGAAGGTTTACTTCAAAGATTATTAAGTTCAGCCATAAAAAATAGGTGACTTATATGCCTGGTAGCAGTCAATTCTTTGCTTAATTTTAATGTGACGTGTGATAGTGATTCTTAATATATCCTTCCAGAGGCTGACATGGGACCTACTATACAAAAAATAGACTTTCCACCAGATAAGATTGTGAGAAACCACTCCACTGTTGGGTCAATCACATTAAAAATCTCCCATAATGAAGGAGCTATAATCAGCAATGTTTCTTCAGGGAGCAATTTTGACATTGATGTCTTCTTGACATCAGAAGAGCCAGATTTAGGAAATGGAAACTTTACCAAATTACCTTTGTCAGTCTTGAAAATGGTGAACAAACCAATTTTTAAGGGGGAAATGGTGTATGCAACATCAGTAGATGTCAAAGTGAATGTTACAATTGATCTTGATATGAACATGTGTACCAGTTTATCACATCTCTGTGTTAATTTGACAAAAGGATCGACAGGGTTTTACTTCGAAACCAATACTTCCAATAACATCAATTGTTTCTCCATCAAGCAATTTGCAAACTGCCAGCCTGGTAAGTAGAACAAACTGATATTGTGATATTTAAGTTTGCAGATCTGCTATCCTTTCTCACAAGGTCTAATTTGTCAGTTATGATTTTCAACCATGAGATGAATATATGCAATGGTCCACAGTATTTCCATTTCAATGCCAAATGTGCCACATATGATTATGCCCTGTGCTTTTTATTTAGTGCTTTTATTAATTTATTTTCAAGACAGGGTTGCGATTTTTATTGATTTTTGTTAAAAAATCAAAAAAATTGAATGATTTAAATCTGATTTAAATCAAATAAATCGATTTAAATCAAATAAATCATGATTTTTATTGAAAAAAATCACGATTTAAATCACTTGATTAAAATCACTGCAACCCTGTTTCCATACACGTTAGTGCCATTTTATTGATTATTCAACATTCGTAAGATATTGTAATACCTATTTGTGTATTCATTTCCAGATATAAATGTTGTCCTATCATCAATAACATTCCCTGGATCAACATCACTTGTGCGGGGAGTGATATCAGATTATCCGGTGTCACTTTCTCTTGCCCTGGACTCTTCACCTTATGGAGTTGTAGGTCCAGTTACTGGATTTTCAAACTACCAATTCCATTACCAGTACAGTGCAAACAACCTCACTACTTACCAACAGTTCTTGGCAGGTGGCCAGGCCAATGAGACTAAGATTGATGCCATCAATTCGAGAAAAGAGATTCAGAAAAATGGCCAAGTTTTGATATCAGTTAATATTACATCAAGCCCCACAGATTCAGAGTGTGAACAAGTGAAATTCATCTGCTTCGCCCAAACAACTACGAATGGTTCGTCTTACAACGATACCAATCCAGATGACAATGTGAGGTGCCTTGAATTGGTGTCTAAAAAGCAATGCTTTCCAGGTATGGGTCTATGTCTTCTATTATTTTAACTCATGACTAATGTTTGGAGGCTAAAAACTGTGGAAAGTCCGGCAGTTCATCACCAGATACTGCTTGATATTCGAAGAATTTGTGAGGTGTGAATAATGTTCAACCTAACATTCAAACTTTGACCACCACCCTTATGTTCATTTTCTTCCTGAGCTCAAAAACCTACTCAAACTTCTAAAGATAATTCCCAATGCCTGGTTCATCACTTTTAACGATCTTTGGTTGGAAAAAAGAACCCCAAGTCTAACCCAGAAATGTTCCTTGGAATATATTCTGTAATTAACTGTTTGTTCGGTAATTTTCTCAAATAAAGTCTGAAAAATAGTTTTTATGTAATTCCACATCTGTGTGTTATCTCTCCATCTAGTTGATGAAAATGAAATTGCTTGGCTGACGGGTATTAAGGTTTATTCAAATTCAAGATTTCGATGATTGGCCACTGTGAAAATGAGAAGTTTATTGTCTTTTTATATTCTTTCTGTGAGCATGTGGAATCTATCATCTGTCATTTTTTCACTATCAGAATGTGCGATGTATCATCTGTCATTTATTTGTCCATAATGTATGAGATGGTATATCATATTCTCTATTGTCTTTTGTCATTTCAGCCTTAACAATGGATGTTACCAATTTTAGTAAGATGAATGGTCCGAAAGTTGTAAGGGGATACAACACAACGATACAAGTTTCATTTATACTCAAAAATATTGATTCGCAACATGATGTTCTGTCTGTCACTCACCCAAGAAAGAACTTTGCCTTTGAGTTATCATTTTCTAATTCTGTGTCAAAACGTCGAAAGAGAGCAACTACGCCAGATGTTGGTCCCTTCACGGTAGTCATGTTCGGAAACACCTCAGATGGTCTGGCTGTCAACTCCACCAAATCCTTCTCAGGGACTGTTCAGTTTTTGATACCCAGAGACAAGTGTAGCAGTCTGCATTTCATTTGTGGTGGGGTTTCTGCTGGGACCGGGGCTAGTTACACAGTCAGTGGAGCTAATCCTATTACATGCGTCAACTTTGATCCACTCAAGAACTGTGCAGGTATGTGATGCTGTTAGAGATTACACAAAGATGTTCTGGATATGGCTCATATCGATGCACTTATTCTTTAGAAAATAGTCTGTGTGCTTTTTTGTGATGCTTCTATGGTATTGTAGGTTGGGGAGAATCAGCTGACAAACTCGCTTGGTGAGAGGTTAAACATAAATTGTTTTATTGTATAATTTAAATGTTCATAATACATAGTCCAGATCACTATATGTATGACACAGTTATAACATCCAACCGAATGGCTGCATCAAGGAATTGAGTGTAACTGAGTCTGAATCTTAGAACTAACTTACTTGAATAATTGCTGACCTTTGTATTAAGTGACAAAGAAAAAGCATAAAATGTTGACATTGATTTTTGTGTAAATGTATATTTCGAATCTTTTTTGGAGAACCGATACTTTTGAAGTCTTCTTCTGCTGAAGTCTGAAGACTGAAATTCATATTTGAATGCTTTTTCTTTCAATATTATTTTTACAAAAACTAATTTCAAAGCCATTCTAAAGCTGTTTTGGCGGAGAGCATGAATATATAAAAGTGAAAGAAGGTATACAATAAGATTGAGGCAACCAAACAAAAATTATTAGAATACATGTTTGATAAATCGTGAGCATTAGGAAGAATTGATTACTGGTGTCTTGACTATTTACAGACATTGGTGTCCATATTTAAGTAGGACTTTAATTTTGTACATTTCTCTTTTATTATCTCCATTTTAGGTGTGCCCATTACAAATCCCTCAGTGGCATCCAATGCATCAATCGTTCCAATTAATTCAACCATCAACACTCAAGTCCAGTGGAGTGCCGGGACTGATGTGGAATTTCAACTTGACTTTGGAGATGGACAATCTTTTAGTTGGGATTGGCAAACTGCTGGACATATTTACAACTTCTCATCACTTCAGATATCTATTACTCATACTTATGTTAAATATGGATACTTTGCACTGAAGCTAAACATTAGCAATGAGGTCAATTCAACAATGTTGTTCATAAATGTAGTTGTGGAACCAATTCTAGATAAAATTATAACCTTAAAAGATTTTTGGAAGCCCAAACCTGTACCGTCTGCAGTAAATATTGAAGCTGCCATAATTTCAGTCAGTTTACACCATGGACCTTTTAGTATATGGTGTAATTCAAACTTTGATGACAATGGTTCAGTTAACTCCACTAGGATGAATGAAACGAAGACTGTATCACTTGTGCCAGCAAATATAACTCACACCTATACGTTTGACAAACCTGATGCCAATCTCACTCTCAACTGTTCTAACCATGTCAGCAATATCAATTTTGTCAAGAGAATTATCCTGAGGAAACCTATTACAAACTTGACTGCAGTACCTTTCACTAATTTGATAAAGACTGGTTTTAACATCACCTCAATGCTAAGTTTAGGGACAGGGAGTCATGCAAAATTTGATATTGATTATGGTGATGGAAGCACAAAGACAGAAGTTCATCCAAACATTTATTCTGATCAGCAAACCTTAAATGTTAGTCATGTTTACGGTACTGCAGGAAACTACTCAATAAATGCCAAGGCTTATAATATCTATTACAATGATTCTTATGCCATACCTGGAGTCATTGTAGTTCAGAATGAAGTGAAAAATATTGAACTTGTTGTGTTACCTGTATTAGAGTGGACTGCTAATCCCTTGCCAGTTGTGTTAAAGACAACCGGATCTGGTCCATACCCAACCGACCCTACCTGCAAATGGCAAATGAATGGATCCACAATAATTCAGGAATATCAAGTAGAACTGACAACAGGAACCAATGCCAGCAAAACAGTTTCGATTGCAAGATCATACATTGGTCGGAACGTGTCTTTTGATGTTACATGTTTCAATTTAGTCAGCTCAGTGTCATTACGGAAATTAACAGCTGTCTATGAAAAGATTTCTGGCTTCAAAGTCACTGCCCCAAATGCTGTTATCACTGGTTCTCCTTTGATTCTATTGTTCTCAATGGCAAATGGATCAAATGTCGAATTTGAAATCAATGACGGTCAAGGCAACATTATCACACAGCTGCATCCTTCACTACTTGCATCAAGCTCTGAATATGTCTTCAATGTTTCATACAACACAATTGGAAATTATACAGTGAATGTAAAGGCAGAGAACCCACTTGGTTCTGAAACAAAATCCCACAGAATTATTGTTCAAAATCAGATCTCTGACATTAACTATTGGGCAAATGAGTCAGTTCTTTATACACCTGGAGAAGTTGATTACAGAGTGAAAATTGGTTCAACTCAAGCTCCTCTGAAGAACATCCACTGCACGTGGAAATATAATGATAGATCTGAGGATTACTTTTACTATGACACTCTTAACTCTGGGGTCTCTTTCATGACACAGAAGACTTTTGACAGGAGCTACTTGGGGCTTTTGAATACCTCAATTAACTGTAGTAATCTGGTAAGCAGTTTGGAGAAGGAGGTTCAGACGAATATGATACTTGATGCTGTCATCCTTGGTTCATTTGAAACCAATGGATCTGTATTTGTCACCAACAGAACATTTTTCACTGTAAACATCACACGCTTTGGATTTGCCCCCAGGTCTTGTTTCCATTTAGATCTTGGTGATGGGATCCAGCAAATCATGTTCGGTCTACCAGTCTGTGCTCCTGATGCCACAAATCTTGGGATCCCCTTTGAACAAACAGCTTATGGCACCACAGAACTAGACTATGATTATGAATACAAGTCTGTGAACAATTTCAATGCCAAGCTGTTTGCTTACAACCATGTCAGCAATCACACCCTCACAACTGTCGCTGTGGTAAAGGCTTGGACGTGCTTCTCACCCAACATCACTGAACTGGATAACTTTACAGATATCAGCAAACCACTGATTAAAATGAAATCTAAACCATTTAAGGTTAAACCTGTATTGCAGCTTGATTGTATGATTACTGAAGAAACTGTCGATACGTGGAAAGTCTCGTCTACTGCAAGTATAAATACCATAGTGCACACACAGACATCAGGAAGGGAATTCAATTACACTACCCGCCTCTTGCCTTATGGATTGTATTTTATGAACTACACAGTTGTCATGAAAGACAATCCAGGTACGGATAAAAGTGAAGTCATATATATCCATATAATATCTACTCCTTTGGACGTCAACATTGGTGGAAACCACAGTCAAAGCTTAGAATTCACAAAGCCATTTACTGCCAAGGCACAAAACTTCAGTTTTGACCCAGATGTTGAACCACATGACAAAACTGGATTGGTTTTCAAGTGGAACTGTTCTCAACACAACAGTACATTTCAAGTTGATAGTGTAGACATTTCATCACTTGATCCTCAGATGCAGAAAGTCCTTCAGAATCGCCAGACCTGCTTTGGAAGGACAACCAAAGACCTTGATGATACGTCAGGCGATTTAAAGCCTGACACTTCCCTGATGCTCCCAAGAACCTGGTACCATCTCGGACTCACAGTGACGAAGGACACAAGGGTTGGATCATCTGATGTGTGGTTGTATGTGAAGGACCTCTCTGCTCCTGTTATGCAAATTGTGTAAGTCAATGTTTATGCATTTTCAGCTTCTTTGTGACATGAAATGCAAAGTCAATTGACATTTTAAAAATTTTCATTATTGATGTACTGTATTTGCTAAACAGTTGTATATATTTTGAAGTTATGGCAAAAATGTTTAATCAACTTTGAGGTCATGGCCTCATGGGATAAGCTCCTTACCTGTATTCAGATTTCTTGTCATAGTTCCAGTTTTCCAAAGTCTTTTTTAATGAAAAGGACTTATTTCATTTTTATTCATGCAGATGTGTAGAGAACTGTGGGCACAAAAAAGCACATCTTAAACAAATAGTCTTCAATGCGTCATGCAGTGCCAATTGCCAGTCGAGACTTGGAGGACTGACCTACCAATGGTCATTGGTGGTCAACTATGATAACGGCACTGTGGAAACCATTGCCAACGTGACTAACTGGACTCAATATGGTGAGATATGTTCTCCATTTGCATATAGAAAATTTAACGAGTTCAGAATTATAACCTTAATTATATGTTGATATTTTGATTGGTAAGCTAATTTTTTGTCTTCATATTTTGCAGGTGCGACAAACCAAAATATCACATTCAAAAAGGCAACATTAAGAGCAGGGCATAAACACACTGTGTCTCTTGTAGCATTCACTCCTGGATCAAAACAAGGCCATGCCAGCCTGAAATTTTTGGTGAATAGTCCGCCATCTCAGGGGACTTGCAGTGTCAGTCCTTTGCAAGGTGAGTGTAGCACATAGGCATACCAGTGCCAGATTGTATCAACGCTCAACACGAGTCATTCTAAAGTGGTTAACTCATATAACTTATTTTTAACGGGGTAACTTGGAAAATAAATTAGCTATGTGTTAAGCTGACCTCATGTAATATAATGGCTAAATTATTTTTCCAGTAACCCTGTTAAAAGATAAGTTATAGGAGTTTAAAATCAGTCAAATGGTCAATATACATTATTAAATATCAATGATTCTCAAGGCATAGCAATTTTAATAATACAAAGTCCAGATCTTGAAATTTTAGTAAATGTTTGTCACAAATTCACCCATGAGACCAGGTTTGTTTGATATACAACAGAGTATTTATTTGTCTGAAGCAATTTTTTCATGACCCTTGGATCCATTGCTTTTAGTAAACATGTATCATATTTCAAATTGCTCAGATGTGCCTTAGGGTGTTTCAGGTGCTCCCTTATTTTTAAATTTTCATCTGATCATGCTTGACCTTTGCATGGTATTGCAGTTGGGTGAGTAGATCACAATTGCAAACTTTGGTGACAATTGATTAAGGCTTACCTTTACCAGAATTGACATTTGTAACTCTTGTTTGACGTACCGTTCTAACGACGTCTCTAATTCCCATTTCCCTTGATAACATGAAAAATTATGGATTTAGAGCATAAGTATGTATTGAAGATGAATAGGAAATATGGTACTACGGACATTTTGACACCAATTTGAAGACTGTAGCCCTAATACTTTTTGAGTTATGGCACAATTGTAGCAGTTTATGTCATTTCAAACGTAGAAACTACACTTCGGTCCTCGGTATCATGCTAAAACTGGCAATCATCCACTTTTTGTTACCTCCATCAATCATTGTAATTAGATATGTCATTTTTAATCTGACTTGCAATTTAATTAATATTTAATCTGCAATGTCTATTTGTTTATTTACATTTAATGTTTGTTCCATTTAGTTTGTTAATGTCACAGAATTTTGGTTTACGTCATTCATTTATACATATTTTACAATGGATTTGTATTAATTCTTGCTTTCGATGCAAGCGCAATAAGTGCATTGTTGCTCCTGGTATCGTAATAAATATTCATAAAGCGTACAATCTAGTTAAATTCCAAATTTTGTCACAAGTACTATTTGTGCTTTGAGAAAAACTGTTCGCCGGTTTCCTACTGCATACCAGGGTCTAACCTTCTGAACTTGATGGAAGCCTTGGAAGCCAGTGGAAGAGCATCACAAGCTAGTAGCTACTGTATTGCAAATATACGTAATAGTCAGTATGAGAACAATTTGAAGTCTAACTGTCCGATTGAGCCTCATTTTGGTATTACATTACCAATGCCATGGTTACAAAATCTGCTTGGCAACATTATGTTACTATGAACAGTGGTGCCATCACACCATGTGATGAAAGTGAAATTCAAAACAAGAGTATTTGTTGACAACAGCATGGATTCTCATGCTCTGCAGATAATCTGAAGCCCTTGGCGTTGTAATTGTTGACTTATCAACTGGCCTCGGTCAACAGTAGGTGACTATCACTCCCTCGGGTCAAACAGATTGAACTGTTGCCCTCATCACCAGTCAATATTTGTATATTGTTTGTTATTGTTGTTTTCTTGTTTAATGAGTGCTACTTTTGGCATGAGACTAGGAATTTGTTGCATGAGAGAGGATTGCTGTTTAAACTGGATTAAAGTAAGCCAAAAACCACCCTGATATCTCCACCGTAGCAGTGATTCCTTGTCAATTCAAGTGTGAAGGTTTCAACTGGTCCATTATAGCATTTATATTCAAACTATTTGCAGTTTTCAAACATATAATAGTTTTCAATAAAAATCATTGATTAAAATCACTGATTTAAATCACGATTTAAATCAAATGATTTAAATCATGCAACCCTGCTCAGGAGTGGTTTTTTCACCAAACCGCAGTAGCAGAAAAAGGTCAAGCATGATCGGAAGAAGTTGGGGCACACGAAGCACCCTAATGTGCCTATTATGCAGGTGACCCAACTGGACTTACATCTGTCTTATAGGCATTTGCCTTTCTGCATATTCGATAGTCATGCATTGTAGCCATGTTGCTTTTCCAGGAAGAACATCGGTGACTGATTTCATAGCTACATGTGCTGGATGGATAGAGTTTCAGCCTCCTGGAGGTGTTCCCGGACTTCGTTTTGACTTCAGAACCAGTTATCCAGGTCATTATCTTCAGTATTGAATGTTAATTTCTTTATGTAATGTCATCCCTTTCAAGTATTATAAGTCATTGAATGTGCAAATTGAAGGTTGTGTCACCTCCCGTTAATACTCATGACTGTATTAATTGATTGATTAGATTTCGGTAATAATTGTTCTGACAAAGCCTACCATTCTAATTCTTTATCAGGCTCCACAAGGACTTTTCCAATTGGCTTTGGCTCGAGTCCTCAAACAGAACAAGTGAAATTTCCAGTTGGTGCACCTGACGAAAACTTCCTTCTGAACGTTGTCGTTAAGATTTTTGACACGACCGATGACTTCTTTCAGTTCCGGTTTGATGTGACGGTAATATCACTTAGAAAAGCCAAAGATACGATTTTGAAAATAATTACATTGTCATGATCTATAGTAGTAAGGTCGGTTATATCATCACAAAAGAGTAAGCATCCCCATTTAAATCAGGGAGCACTGCGAAGTGAATTCCATTTGGTTCAATCTTTAACTATCTGAAGCAGATTGTAACATCTGAAGAAATACGTTCTTTATTTTGACCAATGACCATAATTAATTGTGTCAAGCAGCAGCCTTTAGGCCTATGTCAGTAGTCTCTGTTTTTCTTGAGGTAATCTTTATCCTGTAACTTATGTCCTTGTTTCAGTTGCTTATGTAAGTAAAAAAGTTTTAATGAAAAGGTGATGATTCAGATTCTTTAAGATCTACCAGACATGAGTAATCCTTAAGAATCTTGTGGGTCTTTAAAATCTACCAAACATGATTAAATACAGGATCATTCACTAACATGAATATAGTGCAAATAAAACTGTCATCACTGAATAATTTAGCTCATTGATTGCATTGTTAAAATTGTTGTTTTTCACAGGTGAATCCTAGACCAGAACCTATCAGTTCAGTATTGGGGAAAATTAATCGAGCAGCTGCTGGAGAACTGAAGAGTTTGTCTGCATCAGGGAATTACAAAAAGGCGGCTGCTCTCTCTTTCTCCCTGGCACAAGAGATTAATGTTCCTGACAAATATGTAAGGGTTTTAATTGGCTGTGATTTGTTAAAGTATCAATATTGATCCGTAATATATAAACAATGTTATAAAATGGACCTACATTAATTGGTCAATAACGTTTTTTTGGAGGGCATTATGGGGTATTAATCAGTTATGGCCAGAGGGCAGAAATCATTAACTTAATGCCCGAGCCGCCAGACGAGGGCATTAAATGATTTCTGACCGAGGGCCATAACTGATTAATACCCCATAATGCCCGACAACAAAATGTTATTATCATTATTATGATTTTTTAACACATTTACATCCGCCGATTTTTCCGTTCGTACGGCCTTATTATTGAAGCTAGAAATCGGAGTCCATAAAGAAGGCCGACTTTGATGTATCTAGGCTTTTAAATTTTTCAAATGCGACCATTTTTAGCCGATTTAGCCAAAAACATGACAGAAACTTGAGGTCTGAAGTAAACAACATCGCCATGACGTCACCTGTGATGACGTCACGATACGGTACAATACACCAGGGGACACTTTCGCGGGCATTATGGCTAATTAACGCCCGTGAACTGGGCGTTAATGGCCAGACAATGCCCTCTAAAATGATAATAATTAGCCTTGGTTGCTAGCTACTATAGTCACTAACAATATGTTATGGATTTGGTGCAGTCTTTTATACACCAAACAGACTTAAATTTGATATGACCTTTATTGCCCAGATTGTTACCAAATTCGTCATATTTCAGTACTCACCAGATCCTAATTCAACAGTCAGTACAGCAGACCTTAAAGAAATGAAATCCCAGGTAGGTTTTTTTTTTCACACTGTCTCTGCATGTAATATAATACAGATTGATTCTTATGAGTTAATAGATAGGAATAATATAAATAATAGAAATTGTTGACAACACAAATGTATTTCTATTTTGGTTAAGATTAGTATAAAAGCATTGTTTTGACAATTACCTCAATGGAAAAAAATTGTTATAAATTGCATATTATTGGTTCCTCATTTTTATAGAAAACACAAGTGATATGCTGTTTAATGTTAAATATCTTATACTTATCTTGTAATTCCTGTTTGCAGTTAAGGACCCAGATAATATTGGATATTTCAACATACCCAATAAACGAGCCTGAAGAACTCTTGCAGAATACGGAAGTTTTGAGAAGTGCAATGACTGTGAAGGAGGAGCTGAAAATTGACGCTTTGGTCAGTTATGAAATATTCAAATTAATACACCTCTGTCAACCAATCATACACCAGTATTTTACACTTATGCCATTCGACACCTCTGTCAGCCAATCACATACCAGTATTGCAGGGAAATAATTCCCATATTCTTTGTTGTCCAGTTATCCTAGAGAGCTCATGTTTGAGTGTTTGTTTCACGGTATAAGTCAGTTATTCACCATGGGATCAGGAATATGTGTTTATCACACCTCGGGCTAAAGCCCTCAGGTGATAAATCACATATTCACTCTCCCGTGGTGAATAACCTATACTTATTCTGCATTGTCTATATGGTTAAGTGTTGGTCTCATGGTGTAAGCCAGTTATTAACTATGGGATCAGGAATATGTCTTTGTCACAGCTTGATTTAAAGTTCTTTCTGGATAAAGTGTATATTCCCTCTCCGTCTAGAAATAAATAACCTATTGGAATGTTAGGTAATGTCCTTAATGCAGGCCAAAGGCCTCTATGTTAAGATCTAAATTTTTTTTTTGTATTTTTGATGCCATCTTTTAAAGCAATAATAATTACTGTGCAGATCCCAACTGCTTTAATATTTGTGTCCAGTTTTCGGACATCTCATAAAATTTACAAACATATAACTGAAAGTTAATTGGTATCATTCAATTTTAATTCAGGAGACTGGCACCAAAAGACTAGAAGGGCTTACAGAAGGATTTAGAGGTTTCAAGGCAAATGGAAAAGTGGAAAATGTCACCCAGATGTCAAACGGTAGGCTTTTTTAGTGGACCTCTTAGTATAAGAGGAGCCGCTTATGAGATTGAAATTCTGTCCTATCTTCAATCCTAATGCCATTTGCCATGTATCATGTCATAGGCCTCCACGTGAAGTGATCAACTTTAGGCACATGTTAATCCCATAGTAAACTCTCTAGCAAGGGAAAGCCATTCAACCCAAATGCTATAGCAATGAATAACATTATATGCATTCCCCAAGGGGGTTTCCCAAATAAGGAATCCCCCTGCAGCAGCCAGCTAATTTCACGGGTCACTGAGCAGCAAGGGTATCTCTAGCAATTACCACTTAACGAAAAACAAACAAAAAAATCCCGTATGCATTTCCCATTTAAATTTTGGGCCTTGGGGAAACATATAACTAAGTTTCTCACTGTTATCACATATTCATGATTTAATGGCAAATTCTTACTGCATGCCATGAGGTCCGCGTTAAAGTGCCTTGTGCACGTTATGTTTTTAGTTTAGTCTTGTTGGGAATGGCTAAGTGGATGAAACCTTTGGTTGCACTATAATCAATAAGCACGTTCGCAAGTTCCAGTCATGCACTTCTAATCATGTCATTTGTTGTTTAGCGGAGCAGAGCAGTTTTCTTATAACAATCCAAACTCTCATAATATATATAAGAATACCCAGGTTGTTTAAGCTACTTTGAACCAGCGTTGTTTAAGCCACTTTGAACCAGTGTTGTTTAAGCTACTTTGAAAAAGTAACTAGGTTCTGATAACAGATTACAGATTACTTTTGAAAAAACTATGACACACCTGTCAGCACATATGGCAAAGATCACCCAGTTTGCTTATTGATAATTGTCAGATTTTGGATATAACCTCACTTTGTATTCACCGAAAAGCGTTCAAGAATAGGGATATGACCTCACAAGGAACATTCCAGCACATATATGTAAGCATTTTGAATTTTCACTGTAACAATGCATAATTACTGTTTCAGATCTGGCCGGTCTCTCTGTGAAGTGCATGAGTGCTGCTGATTATATGTTCAAAGAGGCAACAAAGGTAAGTGGCAAATGTTCTTTGCCTAATAATTATTTTACTAACATCACTCTTGCTTATGATATCTAATAATATTATGATGAAACCAGTTTCTCAAATGATCAAGACTGTACAGTGGGTTGCAAAAGTATATACCCTCCTGGATATATTTTCGCCATCTATTCTATTAATTGTGACTCAGCCAATTGAGTAAGAGCTGCATATATGGCTTTCCTTCTGATGTTGTCAAGAAATGTTTATCCTTTGTTTATAAGACAACCGTTCAGGATTTTCATATTATTACCCTGTTAAGGCATCACAAAATGGAACTTTGGGAAATGACACCTCCGTCAATAACACACAGGTAAGCAGTGATTTTTTTGTCAGAAACTAATGCTCCATTCTCACGGGAGATGACGGTGAGCTTTTTGTTGCCGGCGGCGCAGAGGCAGACGATTTCTTTGAAGATTTTCAGTTAGGACGGCGCGAAGGGCAATTATGTAATCAATTAAGGCTAATCGATAACCATGCAACGAAAGGCCCGGCGGGGTTCTTTTTGTTCCCTGCGGGGAAGAAAAGTTGTACGCCGGCCCAAAAAGTTCGCCGGGGGGAAAGAAATTTCCTTCTCCTGCGGGATACTTTTACATCGCCCCGAGATATAAAAAGTACCCCGCAGGGAACCTATAAATGCCCCTGCGGTAACCTATTTCACCGCGGCGGACTATATTTTTACAGCGCCGTGTATTGCTTTTACGACTGCGGGAATGGTTTTGTACTCCGCGGGGATGTCTGTAGGCCCGAGGGCATATCGCCGGGAATGAAAAGCATCCCGCCGTTGTCAAGGGCACCCCGGCGGAGGAGGGCGCTGCGAAAGCCAATAAAAAGGGCCGCAGAGGGCCGCCTTGCTTCACTTGCTGCTTGACCTTTGAAGAGGGCACTCCTGGATGCTGGACAGACATGATGGCTGATGAAGATGCTGGGGAAGACCTTGACGTTGCTGTTGTTGCTGCTGTTGCTGGTGCTTATTATCTAAGAAGAATTAGGAGGAGGAGGAGGAGGAAGAGATGGTGGATTCGGAATTGGCTGCTGCAGAGGGAACAACATGGCCATTTCTACCAGCTGATGCCTGAATTGGCCAACAATGATTTCTCTGGCTACTACAACTTCTGCAGAATGCCTCCTGAAATTTTTGCTGAAATCCTGGCTGCTGTGGCTCCTGCAATTACAAAACAAGACACCAACATGAGGAGGGCTCTGGAACCTGGATTGAAGTTGGCAGTCACCCTACGGTACCTGGCGACAGGAGAGAGCTACAAGTCCTTGGCCTATGGTTTCAGAGTGGCTCCCAACACCATCTGCAATTTTATCCCCAGTGTCTGCATTGCCATCATGCGAGCTTACGAAGATCTGCTGACCATGCCAATGGATCCAGCATCCTGGAAGGAAGTTGCCAAGGGCTTCGAGAAGAGGTGGAACATGCCCCATTGCATCGGAGCACTGGATGGGAAGCACATTGCCATCAGATGTCCTCGGAAAGCTGGGTCAATCTACTTCAACTACAAGGGCTTCCATTCCATTGTGCTTATGGCTTTGGTGGATTCTGACTACAAGTTCCTCTACGTGCAGGCTGGATGCCAAGGAAGCTCATCGGATGGAGGAGTCTTCCTGGACACAAGGCTGAGGGACCTGCTGGAAGAAGAAGGACTTGGGCTACCCCCTGCTGAACCTCTACCTCGCACAGTTGGGAATCCTTTTCCATACTTCATCGTTGGGGATGAGGCCTTCCCCCTGAAGACCTGGTTGTTGAAGCCTGTTCCAAGAAGAAACCTTGACATCCCCTCCCGAGTCTACAACTACAGAATTTCCAGAGCCAGGAGAGTGGTGGAGAATGCCTTCGGTATCCTGTCCCACAGGTTCAGATGCTTCCTAACTACAATGCCCCAGAAACCCGGCAGAGTGGCAGCCATCACTCTGGCAGCCTGCACTCTACACAATCTTCTGCGAGACAGAATAGGAATTCATCGAGCCATGGACAACGACGTAATCGACAGAGAAGATCCTGCAACCCATGAAGTCACTGAAGGACTGTGGAGAGGAAGACCCTTGCATGACCTTGGATTCGCTCCAGCATACAGTCAGACCAAGAATTATTCAGACGCTCGCTGTTTTGTTATTATTTTAAGGAATTACCAAGTAAACCAATGAAACATCCAATTGAAAACATCCTTAGCATCACATGTAACCTGCACAAAACAAATTTATTGCGAATTGGCAAGAAATGTGGTGAAAAGAGCTACTTTTGTTAACTCCAAGAACCAAAAATTATTCAGACGCTTTAACAAAGTTGCAGAAAGTGAACTATTTACTATCATTTGTCAGTATTTATGTCAAAATAATGTTCATAAACTACCTAGGGACCATGATGACTACATAGAATGAGAGGTGTGACCATCAATTGAGAAATAAGGATTAATACTGGAGATAAACAGTATGTCAAGTTTATCACATTGTCATTCACTCTTTAACCTCAAACATGCCTTGTATTGATTCAAATTGCTTTAGTTTACCTTAGAATTGTATTCTTAAAACTTTGAGTCACAATATGAAGCATTGGAGGCTGCATACTAAGTTCAGTGCACTTTTGTATTTATTTGTCTAATTTTACCAAATCGCAAAAAAGTCCAAGTGGCTCCAAAACCTAACAAATTTTCGGAAAGCCAGATTCATTATCTATTTCAAGCTATATTCCATGCATGGTCCGAACAGCAACTCAATTGGGCACTTTTAACTTCATCTGGGAAGGGGGCAAAAATGTGGTTCTTCGGCCTCAATGCTATTCCAATGGAGATTGCTCCATGAAAGCACACTATAGTTGTAGTATGGCACACCACTTGTAAACAACTGGCGTAAATGGGCTATCCTGTATACACTATAGAGTTAACAATCTTAGGAAGGCCATGCGACTTTATTTTAAGTGATTTGATGGATTGCAGTGGGTCAATGGGCAAGGATTCATAGAGCGGTTGGAGCCAAAAACAAAACGAAAATACTAAAGTGCATAAAATTGTTCAAGTAAGCCTGTATTTCGTCTATCTCAAGGAAGACTCAGTCAAATCAATTTGACTGAATTTTGAAATATTTCGGAAAAATAAACTAGAGGATCTCTAGCACCAAATGGCACAAGAAATAAGCCCAAAGGGTCTATTTATCACCACACACCACTCCTTCAAACTCTCGGAATTTTGGGACATTTTTACCTTGTTTTACTGCACTTTTCCATGGAAAACTGACATCTTTCATGGCCCATCTCACTCAACTCAATTGATTTGACCTGGTCTTCCGCAAAAATACTCAAGAACCCAATTGATTTGGCCTAGCCTTCCATGATACAATGTAAGAGGACAATCAGTCATGTCTACATACAAACTGGTTTAACCTTTTATGCTTATGCATCATTTAAAAAAATAGAAAGGTTAGTCTTATGTAAAACTAGGTTTCAGTGGTTTGACTGAGTCTTCCACAACAGAATCTGAATTGCACAATGGGAACTTATGAGGTAAAAAACAGTTAAACCTGCTTTGACTGAGTCTTCCGTTGAATTATTCCATCCAAAAGGTTGTTTGTTGTTCCACCTAAAAAGGTTAAATTGGTTTGACTGAAGCCGATTCTATGAATTTACACAAGTCTAGTGGAAGACTCAGTCAAAGCTATGTTTTGGCTGAGTCATCCACCATTTTCTAGTGGAAGACTCAGTCATAACATAGCCCTTGACTGAGTCTTCCGCTAGATATTGGCAGATTCACAGAGTCGGCTTCAGTTAAACCACTTTGACCTAGTATGGAAATTAAAATAATGAAGAAGCTGTCTTGCAGCTTCCTGGAATAATCAGTCAAAATTACTTTATTAAATAAATTATACATTTTTTAAACATCATTTATGTTTCTGCACGATCACAGCACCAAGCCAAACACAATGATATAACTCTCAATGAAATCAGTGGAGGGAAACAGAAGTTATCTGCTGATTTGTTTAGTTTTCACGATTTCAGGTGTGCTGAAAATTGCAAAATTTCCTATGACTGAGTCTTCCATGAGATAGACGATTTCAATTTTACATAGAACAATTAACAATTGTCACTTTATGATATTCTGAAATATTCCCAATTGATATCTGACAGATTTCTGCCCATTAGTGAAGAAAATGTGATAAACTGAATCAGATGTTTATCTCACGTATTCATCCAAATTTTCTTAACTGATGATCACGCCTGTCATCCAATGTGGCCACAATGATCCCATGGTAGTTTATTAGCAATATTTGGGATAAATATTGGTAAATAGTTCAATTTCTTCAACTTTGTAAAAGTGTCTGAATAATTTCTGGTTCCTGAAATTGACAAATTAGCTAATTTCATCCGATTTTGAATCAGTTTGCAATAAATTTGTTTTGGACTGGTTACACTTAATACCAAAGATGATTTTGACAGCATGTTTCGTAATTTACTTTTTAATTCCTTCAAGATAATAACAAAACAGCAAGCGTCTGAATAATTCTTGGTCTGACTGTATATGTAACGAGCATTGTGTTCCATCTATCTATCTGCCTATCTATCTAGCTATCTATCTGCCTATCTATCTGTCTATCTATCTGCCTATCTATCTATCTATCTATCTGTCTGTCTATCCAAGTGCAATCCCTGCGAAGTGACGATAACTGCTTTTTGTTTTCTGCAGTGTATATATGTAACGAGCATTGTGTTCCATCTATCTATCTATCTATCTATCTAGCTATCTATCTGCCTATCTATCTAGCTATCTATCTGCCTATCTATCTGTCTATCTATCTGCCTATCTATCTATCTATCAGCCCATTCTCCACCCAGAATGAAATACGTACTTCATTGACTTTTTGCACCTAAATATAAAGACCGGTGTTCATTCTGAAGGAACAAAAAGGACGTCCTTCATTCTCATGTATAGATCATAGAACTGTTGAGAATGAACACCGGCTTTCATTTCTTTAGATTTCTACAAAATAAAAGCTAGTCTTCATTCTCTCAAAATCAAAATGAAATTGAAAGATGGTCTTCATTGCAAAAGCAAATTAAATACTGTATTTCATTATTTAACCTATTGGTGAAAATAAAGGACAATCTTCATATTTTCATTCAAACTGTAATTACTCAAGACCAGTAGCCAGAATGAATATCACTCTTCTTAGGAATTAGTTTATTCTTGCATAAATGAAAGACCGGGTTTTTTTTTTCAGCAATGTCAATATTGAATCCTATAGCCCTAATTTCCAAACTTTTGGTAAGTTTGTTGAAATATAGTCAATCCATGGAGGTGGATCCAATAATTTTTGTTGGGAGGGGGAGGCAGATGGCAGTAAATTAATCATTGGTAATGTTTTTTTTTTTGTTTTTTTTTGTAAATTAGAAATACTGTCACACTTTTGAAGGGAGACAGTTGTGGATCCAGCCAGTGGTCTGGGAAGGGGGGGGGGGTGCCCACTGGATCCGCCACTTGGGGGGGGTATTAATTTTAATGACCCTCCCTTTGCAGCTTAGCTATGATATTCCATTCCATGGCTGTTTCCTTTTGGTTGGGGCAGAGGGGGGGGGGTTAATTGTATCCATAAATGTTGTTAATCTTATACATTTTTTCATTATGACATTTTAAAAAATATCATGACTTTTAAAAATAACACAGGCCTATCAGTAATATATTGTTTAACATATTTCAAAAACTTTATAAAATAGTTGTATTATTATAGTGTTTCCATTACCCCTTCACTGATTATGTAACCCATTGAATGCATCATTGCTCAGGTCATTGCTCAGGTCATTGTCAGAATATTATAAGCTATTATAGGGGCAGTGTCTTATCACTTCTTGCAACCCTTCCATTGTAATACATGTATAATAGCAGTTATTATATAAGTATAGCTGACCTATTTACATATTTGTAAGTTATATTCAATATTAATAGACTGTATTACTCCTACAGAATTGAACAATTAATTTTGCCATATTTTACTTATCATCAAAACTCAGACCTTCTCAAATTGGCAATAAATAATTCACCAAATTTGGTTCTACTTCATTTTAACAACCATATAAATACCACAATAATGTTGATTTTATAATTTTGTACAATGTACATTACCTCAAATAAACCTATTAGCAGTTGATTAGGTCTGCCTATTCAAAAGTCTCGTCTTATAATGTGTGATAGCTTTTAGTCATGTTTAACATGCTATAACCACCAAATCAACTAAATTGTATTCTCCATGCCTTAGATAGTTACTATTTCTTCAAGAAAATAAAGAAATTATTTAAATGTCATAACCCCCCCCCCCAGTGTTTTATTTAGAAAGCATGCAATCAATGGTTTTCCTGAAATTATAATACTAACCAGGGTCCTGTAAGTGATCCAGATCAGTGGGCCTAACTAAGAAGTTACCATGCTTTTACTATGCACAGTACTTCATCATTTCTTGTACAATAAACAATACAGGCACACCCAAATATAGGCCCATCTCAAATAGAGGCCTCCTCAAATAGAGGCCCTTTCTGAAGTCTTGTAGTAATACTGTAGGTTTTATGGAGGAGGTGAAGGGAGGATTAGTGAAGGGGGGAGGAAAGGAGAAGGAAGAAAGGAAGGAGGAGAAGGAAGGAGGAGAAGGAAGGAGGAGAAGGAAGGAGGAGAAGGAAGGAGGAGAAGGAAGGAGGAGAAGGAAGGAGGAGAAGGAAGGAGGAGAAGGAAGGAGGAGAAGGAAGGAGGAGAAGGAAGGAGGAGAAGGAAGGGGGAGAAGGAAGATAGCAGGGAGGAGATTAGGGAGGAAGGGAGCACTGAAGGGAACAAAGGGAAGAGCAGATTTAATATTATTAAATTACCTACAATAATTATTATTCTAAAACGGAAAAAGGTTCTGTTATTTCAATAGCTATAATAACCAAATTATTAAAATAAGTTTGACTGGTAGAAATAACATCCCAGAATACAGTTAAATGCTAATTTGATTATGTTAAATTCGACATAAATCCGTAGCTTCAATCAGTATACATGTAAGTCCCAGCATCCATTAGAAGTTCAATTTTACATGATTGAAGGTTTTATTTCGGGAAAATAAGAGTCGAAGAGGCCAATTCAGCAGACAGCAGGTTCATTTTGGGTACTTAGCCATACTATAGGCGTCCTAATTAGACTACCAAGTGCATAAATACAGGACATAAAGCCCCAATCATCCATTCATCCCATACTATAGGTATATCTATATCGGAGAATGAATGACAATCTTTATCTTGTAGATGTACCTTCAGAATTAAATACAACCTTCATTTCCAGGTGACAAAAGTCCATAAAGAACGTATTTCATTATATGTGGAGAATGTGTTGCTATCTATCTATCTATCTATCTATCTATCTGTCTGTCTATCTATCTATCTATCTGACTATCTATCTATCTATCTATCTATCTATCTGTCTATCTATATTAATTAAAGTGGTGAAAAAACTTTAATTAAGAAAGCAGAAATGCCACCTGTACTGGTGGAGCAGAATGTGAAAATGGGCCAAAAAAAAAAAGAAGGGGAATAGCACCTTGCTTTTATGAAGGTGTTTAAAATTTAGAAGGGCCAGGACCGGATTTTTTTTGGGGGAATTTGTCAACTTTTTTTTTTGGGGGCTCTTTTCATTTTTGCTCTTGTTTGTCATCGCAAGAGTTTTTTTAGTCAACATAAGATGTGTACGTGGCCAGCTCTTTTTGGAGGATTTGGTGGCCCTTAAAAGGGCCTGGGTTGTTTTTTTTTCTTTTTTCAGACGACTTGAACAGGCATCACTTCCTTGGAGAGGGCAGGTTGACTTGGCTCCACTGGAACGACAATGGAGTTTGATGTTGCTGCTGGTGGACAAGTGTCGGCTGCTGCTGCTGCTGCTGTAGAGACTGCTGCTGCTGCTGCTGTAGAGACTGCTGCTGCTGCTGCTGTTGAGACTGCTGCTGCTGCTGTAGAGACTGCTGCTGCTGCTGTAGTGGCTGATGCTGCTATAGAGGCTGCTGCTGCTGCTGTAGTGGCTGCTGCTGCTGTAGAGGCTGCTGCTGCTGTAGAGGCTGCTGCTGCTGCTGTAGTGGCTGCTGCTGCTGGCCAAAAGAGGGTCCGGGGTAGCCAAGCTTCTGGGGGCTGTCAAGCATCAGCTGGGTGAAGCTTAAAGATGACTGCTGCAGGGCTGGAGTCTGGCTTCGAATTGGCTGCAGGGACTGGAACTGGCTGCTGCTGCTTGGCTGGGACTGCAACTGCTGGGGTGGATGCTGGGACTGCATCTGAAGACTTGTCGAAGGCCTTGTTTGCTGGGGCTGCTGCTGAGTTGTTGGAGGCTGCTGCAAGTCCTGGTTGACAAAGGATGGAGCAGGACCAGGAGGAGGGATGTATTGCTGCTGCTGCTGCCCTAGGATCATCTCCACATTCACTTGCTGCATCGTCAGGATTTTATCTTGGACGTCCGCAGTTATAAAGTAGCTGTTCGTCTGGCTCAAGGAGTGCAGGAGGCGAAGTCTCAGGGCACGGTTCATGTTCTTCCCAGATGTGAAGATACTCCTGCACATGTTCTGCAACTGGTGTACTTCTGGATCCAGCCTGTCAGCAGTTTGTGGGCACATGTCACAGAATGGTCCTGCCGGCTGAGGTGGTGCTGCTTTCCTGGGCCTGTCCGAAGTGTAGTGACCGGCAATTGAAGTGAGGGCAGAGGCCATCTCCTGGTCTGTGTCCTTCCTCTTCTTGGATGGCTTTCGTCCTGGGAAGACCTGGGACTGCTGCTGGGATGGCTGGGACATCTGCTGGGACGACTGCTGGTGGCTGGCTGGGAGGCTGTCATCCAGATCGGGTATAGGAGTGCAGTCCATGGGGGCATCAGAATCGGACGACAGGCGGTTACTTCCTCCTGGTCCAGTGAAGCTGGAGATTTCCATGGCACCCTTCGGAATGATGGAGGCCCTCAGGAATTCGCACTTCGCCAGGATGTACTTGTCTCGGTCGGACATCTTCTTTCTGCCAGATCCAGAAGCTTGAGGTCTGATGAGCTTTCCGAAGGTAGTCCTGATGTTGCTCCTCCATTTGTTGACTTTAGCAGCTGTGATTTCATTCCCCACTAGCAATGTAAGTTCAGCTGCTTTCTCTGCATCCAGTCTGTCCTTCTGTGCACTCTTAAAGGTGGTGGAGCCCTTGGAGTACAGGTCCGTGTTCTCCCGGTACCAGTCGATCAGCTCATCCTCCTGCTGTTCTGTGATGCCCAGTAGATCCCTGGAGTTTTTCTTTCTGTAGCCCTTCTGCTTCTCCTTGTGGACAAACTGGCCATCGGAGTCCTGGATCAGCTCAACCTCAGATCCAGTGTTGTCAGAATCTTCCGTCGCCTGGTTCTTCCCCTTGTTGCCCTGGGACTTGGCAGCAGTCTTCTTGGGAGTATCTTCCTCTGTGCTGGCGTCGTATTCGGACTGCAGGGTCTGCTGGTGTATTGCAGATTGCAGATTTGGTACGGAGTCATCATCATCAGCAGGAGTATCATGTGGAGGTGGAGGTGGAGGCTGGGCTGCAGTCTTGGCTCGGGTCTGGGCTGGAGTGACAGGCTTGACTGGAGGCTTGGCTGGAGGCTTGGCTGGAGACTTGGCTGGAGACTTGGAGGTGGCTTGACGCTTGCCTGAAGGAGACTTGCCAGGAGTGCGAGGCCTTCCCCTTGGAGCAGTCTTGGTGGGAGACTTGAAGACAGCAGCATCAGCCGACTGGGTGCGCTTGGTTGGAGACTTGACAGAAGCAGCAGCAGTGGAAGGCTTGCCACGCTTGGTTGGAGACTTGACATCAGCATCAGCAGACTTGGGACGCTTCTTCTTGACTGCAGCAGCATTGGCAGGCCTGCCACGCTTGGTTGGAGACTTGACAGCAGCAGCAGCAAGCTTGGCCAGGACTTGATCTTCATCTTCATCATCATCATCATCTTCATCCTCTTCATCAGGTTGTTGTTGCAGCACTTTGGGTGGTGGGGCGCCCTCGAAGATGGTCTCACTAGTCACTGTTGATGTCGCAGTACTGGTCACTGCCACAATGCTGTCCGGCAAGGTGAACATGCTTGGAGAGAATGTAACAGCTGCATAGTCATCCCCTACGAATGGAGCTGGTGAACCAACTGGAGTTGAAGATGGAGTGGTCAGTGGAGTGCTGGCTTGACTGTTGCCCTTGGTTGGTGCCCTCAAGGTCTTCTTCCCTCTTCCTCTGGGTCCCATCTTGAAGCAGGATCAATCAGAAATGAAGCAGGATGAATCAGCAATGAAGCAGGATCAATCAGCAATGAAGCAGCGATTCAGCAATGAAGCAGCAATTCAGTAGGCTGTGAAGCAGAGTGTCATGGAGTATAGATGCGTTCGTCTTGAAGTTCAGAGTGGTTATGGTGCTCTAGTGGCTGCTCTTCTATTTATATGCGAGGCGTGCGCCAGTGCGTCTCCAAGGTTGACCCCCCATTCGCGCCGTGGCACAAAAGGTCGACGCCGCGATGCTTTCAGTACCCCGCGGACAAAGGATTTTGCTAAAAATAGCCCCTGTGGCGCCACTCTGTCTGCTCCTGGAGGGGGTCCAGACAACGGCGCGAAGGTTTTGCACACGTCCCGGAGCATTTTCCTTGACGGCGGAGTGCAGAAGAACCGCGGCGTTGACCTTTTTGGCGCCACGCAGAGAATCCCGCTCGTTTTACAAATCCGCGGGAAAGTTATTACCCCTCAGTGGCGCGAAAACTTCGACGCCGTCTTGCTTTTCTGATCGCGGCAGTAGGGGGCAGTAGGGGGAAATTGGGGGTTCTGGAACAGATTTACTGAGGAGCAACTTTTAGTCTTTGGAGACTCTAAGACAGCCCCCCCCCCCCCGGGGGGTTGTATGGGCATAACCCATAGCTGCCAGGCTTAATTGCTCTCATTTATAACCGCCAACCATGTCAGAATACATATGGGCATAACCCATGGCTACCATGCTCTAATTTACTGCAGCCAACCCAATTCAGGGGTATAACCCATGGCTGTAACTCAGACCAGAGCCTTGTGTTCAAATTAATTTATAACAAACAACAAACACAAGTTTTTCATTTTCAACACTTTATTCACATAACACATACATTCATATTTCAAAGCTTTATTCCAAATGACATTTAAATATCTACAATATCTTTAGCATCCACCCATGAGTCAAATACTTTAAGCCAGTGGAGCCATGTCACAAAATATTCAGTTTTATTCTTTCGACGTCTTTGCTTTAATATCTTGTCGATTTTCCACAGCTGGTCCTCCTTGATCGTCACTTTCTGAAGTTCAGGCTGGTAAAATGTCCCGGCGATGTCCTTGCCATTGAAGTCCTTGATCCTATAAATTGGTAATCCGCCTCTGTTGTATCTTTCTGACACTTTGAAGACCTCTCCTGTCCATCGCTGATCATATTCTCTTTGGAAGGTTTGACGTAGGTAGCTCAAGCGAACGTAATCACCCAAATTATATTTGAAATTTGGACGTTTACTCTTTTCATCTGGCCAGTACAGATTCATCCAGACCTGGGTCGCATTTTCTTCTGATACATCAATGGGTGCCATTTTGATGCTGCTATGTACTGTAGAGTTGTAGCTCTTAGCAAAATCTTGTAGCAGATGGACATACTCTTAGGTCTGCTTGCTGGTCATGTAATGCTGAATCTTCGATCTTATTGTCTTGATGGCACGTTCTGCTATGTTTGTGTTGCTGCCTTGTGGCATTGTTTAACTTTGTTTGCTGATCTAATGGACTGTATGTGACAGCTCTTGTTAGCTGTTGTTGGTGCCATTGGGTTTCACAGTTTTCCTGGCATTGTGAGGACTTCCACTTTAGTTCCTCAGTCTGGAAGAAACCTTGGCAGTGAAAAGATAGCAACAAGGTAATGTCTTGCATTTGAAGTTATACATTAATAATTAACTTGAATATTGTAATATTGTAGCTTTACATAACACCCAATTACCTCCAATTCATATGCTTATATTTGCTCTTTCCATTATTTTCAGTGTCACGCTTATGCTTATGCTTACCATGCTTATGCTTATGCTCAATATACCTGTGCTTGCTAATGCTTTTGCAATGAGGAATATGCTCCTATGCTCATGGATTGATTCATGAATAAAGCTGTGACATTCAACTCTAAAACTGCCTTGATGTTGTCATACTACTTGCGGGCTACATGCTACATGCGCCTGTAGCTACAGTGACACTTGAACACAGTAGTATACACATCAATCATCATATGCTCTTCTCAAAAGATCCAGACTCAACACTATCATGGCGACATCCACTAACATCCAGGATTTACCATCAGAGAAATCAGAGCATGTCTCCACTGAAGTGGTATCTACGGAGAGCCAGCAGGATGACGACCCTGCAGATAAAAGCCACGGAGATAAAAAAGACTCTGAGAAACCAACTATTGAAGGTGGCCAGGAGTCCACCCCGGATAATCATGAAATACGAAATGGAACCGTTGTACCTGCAAATACTATGCAAGACGGAACCGATGCACCTGAAAATACGACCACGGAGGAAGCCTCGAAGGCTGAACCCCCACCTCAGATGGGACAGGATATTACTCCAAACGATGGAGCAAAGACTCTTACAAAAGACTCTTCTGCAAATGAACTTTCACTCCATGCTGGAAGTCATTCTTTATTGTTATCTGAACATTTTGGAAAAGATGCAAGACCAAAGGAACATTTACAACTTGATGCTGGTGAGGCGACGAAAGAGGTAAGTGGTCCTTCTAGTCTAAGAGTTAGCGGACGAGTTAGAAAGTACACAGAAAAGGGATTGGCATACCAAATTGAGGTATTAGTTAAGAAATTGAGAACAGCTTTAAGATATCATGAGCAGTCGTGTGACAAATATGAGCAAATGATTGATGCTAAAGACTATGTTGCTTCAAAATTACTCCAGGCACGAATTGATCTTGAACTTGCAGTTGGTGATGTTTCTTCAGCATTTCATGAATTAGGAAATTTGTCTGTTGAAGAACAAAATGAGTTTCAAGTAAAATTTGATGAATGCACTAGTGTTAACAGGTTTCTGTTGGCAAAGGTCAACAATGCTCTACGTGTTATTGAAAGTGTGAATGCAAACACATCAAGAGTCTCTGATCACCATAGTGTTAAAACCCATGAAAGCAGATCTAGAAGTAGCAAATCTGGTCATTCAAAAGGTTCTCACAGTGGAGGTCATTCAAAGGGTTCTCATAGTGGTGGCTCTTCTAGATCAAGTAGATCCAAAGCTTCTAGTCGTTCTATTGTTTCAATGAAACTTGAAGCAGCATCTAAAGCAGCTGCACTCAAAGCAAGGCTTGACTTTCATGAGATAGAAGCTGAAAGCAAAGTCAAGCTTGAAAAACTTACTCTCTTGCGTGATATTGCAGTTGAAGAAGCAAAATTGAAGGTCATTTCTGAATACCCTGATGCACCTGGCAGACCAGTTAATGCCATGAGCACTGAAAACACTAGTCCAATACATGTTGATGATTTGCCTGCCAAAACAATGGCAGTCTCTACTTCTGTTCCTCCATCAGTTACTTCTTACAATTCACTGAATCCTCCCACATCTATCACTGCACCTGTTTCAACAGTTGCTGCAGTGCCCAGTGCTTTGGTGTCCACTGCAAATACTTATGTTTCTTATTCTAATCAATCATTTACACCATATGTTGTCCCAAGTCCTGCATTAGGAACTTTTGCATCAGCACCTGTTCCTTCAGCCAGTTCCATGTCTGCTCTTGCAAGGAGTACCTATACTTCTCCACTCACTGCTGCAGGCGGTACAATACCAGGTATATATGCCACGGCATCCATGCCCGCAGGTGGTACACAAGCAACTGCACTTGCTCCTACAGTAGGTACTTATGCTCCCACACGTGCTCCTGCAGTAGGTACTTATGCTTCCACCCCTGTGCCTGCAGTTGTTACATATGCTCCTGCACCTGGTCCTGCAGTAAATCTCAACCACAACGCCCCTGAGTTCCTCCCATCAAACATCAATGGTGCTTTTTCGGGTGTTAGTTCTGGAACTGTTCCCAATGGGGTCCATAGTGTGATTCCATCAATCTCTTATTATCACACAAACAGACTCCCACCTCCAGAACCTCGCAAATTCATGGGTGACCCACTCCAGTACCCAGCTTGGAGAAGTGAATTTTTTACACTCATTGAAAGTCAGTACTTTAACCCTCATGAAAAGGTGGGTTACTTAAAACGTTACATTGGTGGTAAAGCCCTTGAAGGTGTCGAAGGTTACCTCAGCATGCCATCTGAAGATGGATACAATGCGGCCATCAGGTTAATTGAACAGCGTTTTGGTAACAATTTTGTAATTGCTCAAGCCTTTAAATCTAAGATTGAGAAGTGGCCAAAAATTACTGGACGTGATGCTCCTGCTTTAAGAAAATTTTGCGATTTTTTGCGTCAATGCGAAGTTGCGGCCCGAACTAATCTTAGCTTGCGAGTTCTTGATGACGACACACAAAATAACTTGATGCTGTCCAAATTACCTGATTGGTTGAAGTCCCGCTGGGCTCGTATTGTGTATGATGTCACGGAGCGTCAGGGCAGATACCCATGCTTTAATGAATTTGTAACTTTCCTAACTCGAGAATCTGACATTGCTTGTAATCCAAGTACCATGGTACTACCTCTAGGAGCATCCACAGATGCACGGTCTAGTGAGTCACATGTAAAGGGGGCCTCTGGGACAAATGCTAGAACACTCAACACCTCCCTTGCCAATGATAAATGCTTGTTTTGTGACAAGAGTAATCATGCTCTTGACAAATGCTTCAAATTCCGAGAAAAACAAATTCATGAAAAGAAGGAATTTATTATCAAAAATCACATTTGCTTTGGATGTTTCAAATCAGGTCATACATCCAAACAATGCAAAGACAGGTTGGTGTGTTCTATCTGTACCAAGCGGCATCCCACTCCTCTTCACGGAGATGTCAAAGAAAGTCGGTCTAAAGATTTTGGGTCAGGGCACAAATCCAAAGGGGACGGTGATAAAGCTGCTGTAAAGAACTCAGACAGTTCTGGCAAAGAATTGTCAAAAGGTCATATTTCACTGTTTGCGAAAAATGAGGCATCATGCAAGAGTACAATGATTTTGCCAGTTTATGTCTCCCATGAAGACAATGCTGATGATGAGTTACTTGTATATGCTCTATTAGATACCCAATCTGATACGTCTTTCATATCATCTGCTACATATAACAGACTGTCTGTAAACGGTGTAGATACTACATTGCGATTGTCAACTATGACTGATGATGGTGGTATTCTGCAGTGCAAGCGTGTGAAAGGCTTGTCTGTTCGAGGTTTCAACAGTGCTTTAAATGTAGCTTTACCGGTAGTCTACACACATGAGAGTATACCTGTTTGTCGTGATGCGATTCCTACCCCAGAAATGGCAGCAAGTTGGCCATACTTGCATTGTATTGCTAATGAACTCATGCCCAAATCTAATTGCGATATAGGTCTTTTGCTGGGTTACAATTGCCCTAGGGCCTTAGTGCCTCGTGAAATCATTCCTCCAGAGAATGATGGCCCATTTGCTCAAAGAACTGATTTGGGTTGGGGAATTATTGGCTCTGGGATTGAGTCTAGTAGCGGTTCTGTACATGTGTGTAGAAATTCTTCTGGTCTGCACATAGCTTTGCGTACCTCAAGTAAGGAAGTTGTAACACCGGAGTTCACACCAAGCGCAGCTGATGACGGATGCAATCCATTTGAAAAAGGACTCTCACATGAAGACCAACGCTTTTTGGATTTGATGGAAAAGCAGATCCACAAGACAGGGGATGGGCATTATGAAATGCCACTGCCGTTTCGAGATCCGGGTAAGTTGATGATTAACAACAAAACTCTAGCATTTCAAAGAATTAAGCCTCTTGTAAAACGATTCAAACGTGACCCACTGTACCATCGTCATTATGTAACATTCATGAATGATCTTTTGCAGAATGAATATGCAGAGAAGGTTCCCGAGAGCGAACTTGGCTCTGAAACGCCGGCTTACTACCTTCCACACCATGGAGTGTATAATGCTTCCAAGCCTGGCAAAGTCCGAGTCGTAATGGATGCAAGTGCGAAGTACATGGGAGAGTCGTTGAATGGCAATCTGATGACAGGACCCGATCTGTTAAATGGACTGGTTGGAGTACTTTGCCGTTTTCGACAAGGATACGTAGCCTTTAGTTGTGACATCAAGGGGATGTTTCAACAATTCAGAGTGAATCAAGAGCACAGAAACTTTCTCAGATTCCTTTGGTTTGAAGATGGAGACTTCGACAGAGATCCAGTTGTCTTTAGAAGCAGAGTTCATCTGTTCGGAGCAGTCAGTTCACCTGCGGTTGCCAACTTTGGATTGCGAAAGGCGGCACAAGATGGACTTGAGCAGTACGGTCAAGGTGTCGTAGATTTTATAGTTGAAAATTTCTACGTGGACGATGGGCTGAAATCTCTTGACTCAGAAGGTGACGCCATCGCCATGATAAACAGCAGCAAGAGACTATGCCTTGACAGTGGCCTTTTTCTTCACAAATTTACAAGCAATTCTGCTGCAGTCCTGGAGTCTCTGGATCCTGCAGATCGATCAGACAGTACGAAGGACCTCGACTTGCGACATGATGTTCTACCAATGGAGAGAGCCCTGGGTATCCGGTGGTGTATGCAGTCCGACACTTTCAAGTTCAGAGTGGTGGTTGACAGTAAATCCCTGACACGGAGAGGGGTATTGAGTACAGTCTCGTCCATCTTCGATCCTTTAGGATTAATTTCTCCTGTTGTCCTGGAAGGGAAGATGATCCTGCAGGAAATGTGTAGAAGGAAGTTAGACTGGGATGATCCTTTACCTGAATGTCTGCACACTCGATGGACAAAGTGGCTTGCCAGTCTACCCAGTTTAGAACAGCTGTCCATTGCAAGATGTTTCAAGCTTGCTGCATTCGGAAATGTGACGAAGGCCGAGTTACATCACTTCTCTGATGCCTGTAATCAAGGATATGGTCAATGTTCATACCTGCGACTGATGAACGATGACAGCCAAGTCCACTGTTCTCTTGTGATGGCCAAATCTAGGGTAACTCCGTTGAAAGTTGTCACCATACCCAGATTGGAACTTTCCGCTGCCGTTCTGTCAACTGAAGTATCAAAGCTCTTGGAGAAGGAACTACAGTATGATGTCATTCACACGTTTTGGACAGACAGCAGGATAGTTCTTGGCTTTATCAACAATGAAGCCAGGCGTTTTCATGTATACGTCGCTAATCGGGTACAAACAATTCGTCACGTCTCTGAGCCAGAGCAATGGCACTACGTCGACACAAGTGAGAACCCAGCAGATATTGCATCAAGAGGTGCGACTTGTGAAGAACTTTGTACTTCCAGTTGGTTCAAAGGTCCAAACTTCTTGTGGGATGCAGATTTCCAGCCACCAGATGCGACAATGGAGTTAGATGATGTCAATCCAGAAGTCAAAAGAGTCGTCTGCTTTGACACGACACATGTGGAAGTGGAGCCTTTCCCCATTAAATTCATCAAATGGAATCATACGAAAAGAGTGCTGGCTTATTGTCTGCGATTCGTGAATAAATTGAGGAAGAAGACCATGGAAAGTTCATCACTCTCAGTTGCTGAGCTAGTTGTGGCTGAATGCCTGCTCATCCGACATGCACAGAAGATAGGTTTTGCAGAAGACTTGGAATTACTGCAGCGCAACAAAGCTCTACCGAAGTCCAGCAAACTCTCGGATCTGGATGTCTTTCTCGATTGTGATGGCTTGATTCGGGTTGGTGGACGCATGAAACATGGATCAGTAGCCTACGAGATCAAGCACCCTGTTGTGATGCCTAAGGAGAGCCCAATATCGGACCTCATTGTACAACATTGTCATGAGAAAACCGCCCACCAAGGACGCGGTATGACCACAAACGAGGTACGTTATCAAGGTTTTTGGGTTCAAGGTCTCAGTTCCAAGGTTGCAAGTCTTGTGCACAAGTGTGTAATTTGCAGGAAATTGCGAGCAGCTTGTCAGGAACAAAAAATGGGTGAATTACCTGCTGACTGCCTTGAGGCTGGTCCGTTGTTCACATATGTTGCTGTGGACTACTTCGGTCCATTCACAATTCGCGAAGGGCGACGTGACGTAAAACGCTATGGTGTCTTGTTTGTGTGTCTTAACTCGAGGGCTATTCACATTGAGGTTGCGAAGACATTAGAAACCGATGCATTTATCAATGCTTTGAGAAGATTTCTGAGTGTAAGGGGTCCAATTCGTGTCCTGCGATCTGATCGAGGTACCAACCTCGTAGGTGCTTATAGGGAATTAAGAGAGGCTATCTCTAACATTGATGACCAAAGTGTCAAAGAGTTTGTGTTGCGACATAATTGTGATTACCAGGTTAACGTCCCTCATGCATCGCATCAGGGAGGATTATGGGAAAGACAAATTAGGACATTGAGGGCAGTTCTCAATTCGTTGATTGGTTCCAGTGGTCATCTGTTGGATGATGATGGGTTTAGAACTTTCATGTCTGAAGCTACTCACATTGTTAATAGCAGACCCTTAACGGTCACCTCCCTCAATGACCCAATGTCCCTCCAACCCCTCACACCCAACCACTTGTTGACGATGAAGAGTAACGTAGTACTTCCTCCACCTGGTGTCTTCAAAGATGCTGACACCTATTGTCGCAAAAGATGGAGACGAGTCCAGTACCTGCTTGACTCTTTCTGGTCTAGATGGAAAAAGGAAGTCCTCACACTCTGGCAAACCCGTCAAAAGTGGCACAAGCCAAAGAGAAATCTCCACGTTGGAGATGTGGTCCTTTTGGTTGATGATCAAATTGCCAGATGTCAGTGGAGGTTGGGTAGAGTTGCTGAAGTCTATCCTGGTCAGGATCTGCTTGTCAGAAAGGTTAAAATCATGATTGGTGATCCGGGTCTGACATCTAAAGGTGTCCGTAAAGGAGACTTAAAATATTTGGAAAGACCAGTGCAAAAGCTCATTTTGTTGCTAGAGAACCAAGACCAATGAGTGAGTTCTTGATCAATTGTATCGTGTTCTTCTCTTTTATAAATTGTACTTCAATTATTTGTTTGCTCACAATTGCTGCATATGATAAGGTGTCAAACTTTACTAATTTAAATTTAAGTTAATTATTTAAGTTTCATGTTCTCTAACTCTAGGCTTAAGGTCCACGCCGCTGGTCTCTCGCCGTAAGTGTCAATTAATTTATTTGGATCCTCTTGGATCATTGCTGATCATTTTGTAAATTGCGTGACAATTTGGAGGGGTGTGTTGCTGCCTTGTGGCATTGTTTAACTTTGTTTGCTGATCTAATGGACTGTATGTGACAGCTCTTGTTAGCTGTTGTTGGTGCCATTGGGTTTCACAGTTTTCCTGGCATTGTGAGGACTTCCACTTTAGTTCCTCAGTCTGGAAGAAACCTTGGCAGTGAAAAGATAGCAACAAGGTAATGTCTTGCATTTGAAGTTATACATTAATAATTAACTTGAATATTGTAATATTGTAGCTTTACATAACACCCAATTACCTCCAATTCATATGCTTATATTTGCTCTTTCCATTATTTTCAGTGTCACGCTTATGCTTATGCTTACCATGCTTATGCTTATGCTCAATATACCTGTGCTTGCTAATGCTTTTGCAATGAGGAATATGCTCCTATGCTCATGGATTGATTCATGAATAAAGCTGTGACATTCAACTCTAAAACTGCCTTGATGTTGTCATACTACTTGCGGGCTACATGCTACATGCGCCTGTAGCTACAGTTTGCCTTGACTTCATTCTGACTCGTAAAGTGTTTAATCCCTTGAGCTTTAAGATAATCCAGAACAGTCTTTGCTAAGAATTCTTTTCCTTTGTCGCTTTGGATGCGTGATGGCTTTCTTCCTTCTTGAAGTATATCCTCGAGGGCTCGTCTGAATTCTGCTCCAGTTTTGTTCTTCAGGGCTCTTAACCACACATTTTTGGAGAAAACATCAATTACCAACAACACATAATTGGTGTTATTGTTATATTTAGCATACGACATCATGCTCATTAGATCCATCTGCCACTGGTCATCAATACCAGTCACCATAACTTTGTTTCGCTTGAATTTGCTGTTGACTGGCCGATGCATGCTATAGACCTCTTGTTGTTGCAAGAATTGATGTATCCTAGAATGTGTGATATCTTCTCGTCCATCTCGTATTGCAGTTTGGTACAGTTTCTCAACACTGCTGAAACTTCCAGCATGTCCAGGATTGTAATAACTCTCTTGTAGGTAGTCCTTCCAGTCTGGCATCATTGTTGCAACTGTTGAAATATCAGCAAGTATGTCAGTTTTATAGATTATCATTGTCTTCTTCCTGTGAGTCTTCTTCCTGGGAGTCTTCTTCACTTTCTTCCTCCAATTTCGGCATGACTTTTGGGTCTATCCATGGCTTGTACTGTTTAATGGCCAGTCTTGCAGCATCTATCCAGTCCAGGTTTTCATGGTCATGCAATTCTTCCTCCTTAGCCATGACCTTTTGATGAATCTGACCGTTCTCGTTTATATCCATCCAATGCTTAATGAAATTAGCATAGGCATCTCGGAGGTCTTTTCGTATTTCCTTGATATTATCATTAATCGTCTTAGCTCTTGCTTTCTTCTCTGGGTCACCCTCCTCAATGTACAGTCAGACCAAGAATTATTCAGACGCTTGCTGTTTTGTTATTATCTTGAAAGAATTAAAAAGTAAATTACGAAACATGCTGTCAAAATCATCTTTGGTATTAAGTGTAACCAGTCCAAAACAAATTTATTGCAAACTGATTCAAAATCGGATGAAATTAGCTAATTTGTCAATTTCAGGAACCAGAAATTATTCAGACACTTTTACAAAGTTGAAGAAATTGAACTATTTACCAATATTTATCCCAAATATTGCTAATAAACTACCATGGGATCATTGTGGCCACATTGGATGACAGGCGTGATCATCAGTTAAGAAAATTTGGATGAATACGTGAGATAAACATCTGATTCAGTTTATCACATTTTCTTCACTAATGGGCAGAAATCTGTCAGATATCAATTGGGAATATTTCAGAATATCATAAAGTGACAATTGTTAATTGTTCTATCTAAGTACAATTGAAATACAGGCTTACTTGAACAATTTTATGCACTTTAGTATTTTCGTTTTGTTTTTGGCTCCAACCGCTCTATGAATCCTTGCCCATTGACCCACTGCAATCCATCAAATCACTTAAAATAAAGTCGCATGGCCTTCCTAAGATTGTTAACTCTATAGTGTATACAGGATAGCCCATTTACGCCAGTTGTTTACAAGTGGTGTGCCATACTACAACTATAGTGTGCTTTCATGGAGCAATCTCCATTGGAATAGCATTGAGGCCGAAGTACCACATTTTTGCCCCCTTCCCAGATGAAGTTAAAAGTGCCCAATTGAGTTGCTGTTCGGACCATGCATGGAATATAGCTTGAAATAGATAATGAATCTGGCTTTCCGAAAATTTGTTAGGTTTTGGAGCCACTTGGACTTTTTTGCGATTTGGTAAAATTAGACAAATAAATACAAAAGTGCACTGAACTTAGTATGCAGCCTCCAATGCTTCATATTGTGACTCAAAGTTTTAAGAATACAATTCTAAGGTAAACTAAAGCAATTTGAATCAATACAAGGCATGTTTGAGGTTAAAGAGTGAATGACAATGTGATAAACTTGACATACTGTTTATCTCCAGTGTTAATCCTCATTTCTCAATTGATGGTCACACCTCTCATTCTATGTAGTCATCATGGTCCCTAGGTAGTTTATGAACATTATTTTGACATAAATACTGACAAATGATAGTAAATAGTTCACTTTCTGCAACTTTGTTAAAGCGTCTGAATAATTTTTGGTTCATGGAGTTAACAAAAGTAGCTCTTTTCACCACATTTCTTGCCAATTCGCAATAAATTTGTTTTGTGCAGGTTACATGTGATGCTAAGGATGTTTTCAATTGGATGTTTCATTGGTTTACTTGGTAATTCCTTAAAATAATAACAAAACAGCGAGCGTCTGAATAATTCTTGGTCTGACTGTAGGCTTGTTGTTCATCTTCAATATGCTTCTTCCATTTTCTTTCACTGATGTCTGCTCGTATTGGTGTAAAACATTGATGCTCCGATAGCTTACGACGCTTCTTCAATGGAGGTTCATCGGATGGCATGTCATCTTTTACTATCTGTGGTTGCCCTTCTTGAAACTTCATGGGGCACCATGTCTTCAGATGTCTCTGCAAATCATGAATACTCTCCAGTACCATTCCACAGTCGTCATAGGAAATCATGTCGATGTGATCTCTTTGAAAGCTATCCTTCAACTGACAGATTTTGTCTTCATCAATGCTATTTATAGCCTCTGTGTTGGGCGCCAAGATGCCATCCTCTTCTGCATCAAAAACATTTGCTTGAAGGCGATTGTTCTCTGCAGTTGCCTGCTTGAAGTCAATCAGCAGATATCCATGGGGTTTCGTTGTTGCATCTTCATAAGTCTGCATAAAATTCTTTGTCTTCATTGGATTCATTTGTCTGGCAAATGTCATGATGGACTGAAGGTCATTAGGATTCTTGAACAGGATGACATAATGACTGTTGCGTCTCTGTGTTGGACTCTTGCTGTAGTAGAGATTTTGGCATAGCAATATGACACTCAGGGATCTGTGGTGTGACCCCGCATAAAATATTTCATTCATCCTTGGATCTTGTCCACAGCTTGCCATCAAATCATCCACAATAAGTAAATTGTTGATCTTCGGATTGAAGAATGTAGGATCTCCGATTTCTTTAGGTATTCCTTGTATGAATTCAACTGGAGGCATAACTGTTTCCTTGATGATGTCATACAGAGGCTGCCACCTCTTGTATAGCCATACAATTCTCTGTGGTGGAGAGTGTATTGCTGCACGATTCTGCTGTAAAATAGACTTGACTAGGGTAGATTTTCCACAGGCGGTCGGTCCAGATACAATCATGGTGAAAGGATGTTCCAGTACAAAGCTCATCTCCTGGTGTGATGCCTTTGAATGCCTCCTCTTACAGTGACGTTCCAGATTGAATCTTGTTGTAAATGTATGCCCACATGTAGAGCAGTTAAACTTTGCCATATCGATGTGAACTGTTTGCTGGCTTGCAAAGAACTGAACAGGTAGCCATCAAGACAGAGTATTTATAGGATTCGGCGCCTGAGCAGGCCAGAACACTACCATTCTGGGCAGTCAAGAGAAAAAAATTGCTCCAGAGAATTTGGAGCAATTGGAGCAATCCTCCGGAGCAAATGGAGCAATCGGAGCAATGCTCCGGAGCAATCGGAGCAATGCTCCGGAGCAATTGGAGCAATCCTCCGGAGCAATTAGAGCAATGCTCCGGAGCAAATTGAGCAATTGGAGCAATGCTCCGGAGCAATCGGAGCAATGCTCCGGAGCAATCGGAGCAATTAATGCTCTGGAGCAATGCTCTGGAGCAATCAGAGCAATGCTCTGGAGCAATCTAAGCAATGCTCTGGAGCAATCGGAGCAATGCTCGGGAGCAATTAGAGCAATTCTCTGAAGCAATGTGAGCAATTGGAGCAATGCTGCGGAACAGTTGGAGCAATGCTCTGAAGCAGTTGTTACAATGCTCTGAAGCAGTTGGAGTAATACCCAGAGCAGTTGAAGTAATCATATCAATGCTCAGGAGTAGTTGTAGCAATGCTTTGATGCAGTCTGAGCAATGCTCTGAAGCATTTGGAGCAATACCCAAGGGCACTCAGTTACTGCTTAACATTCTGATCCTCACTTCTTTAGAATGAGATTTTGGAGTGCTGTATAATTCACTGGAGCACTCCTCTCTGCCTGCTCTGCCTGGAACACCAAGTTCTGAGCAGAGCACTGACACGAACCAGAGCAGATGCATCACCCACAGGTGAAAATAAATTGATTTAGGATAATATATTCCAATATTGACAACCATTATAAATCATCAAATCTACATATTCTTCCTCTAAAATTAGATTCCACAACTTAACATTATCAGCCAATCACAGCTTAGTGACCACAACCAGCTTTGATAAACATGTTGAAGTGAATACTTAAATAGCCCACACATAATTGATCATCATTTCTCAAAATCATAGTGATGGGTATTTTTCAAAAATTAACCATCGCAGTCATAAAAGAATAGGTAGTCGTATGTTATTCGTCTTGAGCAGAGCTTTCTAATGCTTTTTTCGGGAATGTTCTAGGCCCCCCGGTTGCTGAGATATTGGCAAAAACTTTCAAAGACGCATCCCGCAGCTCAATTCTGCTTTTTACAACAGCCCTGCAAGTATGACGTCATTACGCTAGGGGATTCCCCACATCACTAAAACAATCAACTAAGTCATCATTTCCAAGTACTTTAATAACCAAATAGTGAAATTAACTGGCGGTGAAACGTCTCACACTGCCGACGGTGAAACGTCCCAGCGGTGAAACGTCCTGCTACCTTCCCCACGACGCTCTCACGCATTTTGTGGATTGCTCACTGTTTCTGTCAATTTTAGACACATAATCTTCATGGACAGTGTTTACACTGATGCATTACGCTTATCAAAGGATTTTCTACAAATATACACTATCGTTTTGGCCATGGATAGCCCTGAAACGACCCTGCGATGGCAAAATCTCAGGAAAGTACCATTCGGAAATGTGTCAAAATGACAGTGCTTGGACTTAGTAGGTAAACAGTGGCTATCAAGGTGCCGAAATGAATGTTTTAAAGGATACAGACTTAAAATCTACATACAATTAGCAGCCATGGATACTTTACTAGCTGTGTGTGAAATGACAAAGCTCTACAATATCCAGGAGGGTTGTACCAATGACGTTTGTGGACCATGTTGATCTGGTCAAAATGACAATGCTTACCATTATGTTTGCACATTATTATGGAGCTGTCAAAGCCATGTGGAGCTATATTCGATAATATGAGATGACTTGTTGGAATCGAAATAAACAAATCTGCATGGAATTAAGACCCATGGATTTGCAATACTGGATGACATTGGAATAGTGTACTTTTGGAATATTGTGGACTATTTGCATCTGTGTGCACTGGTAAGATTTCATTGAACTGACAATCTGTGATGTTTGTGGATTGTGTTTACTAAGTCTGGATGACTGTGGAATCCTATGAATTTGTGAAATTTTGTGGACTCAGTGTATTTATGCATTTGTGTGGATTGGAATTGTCAGCCTGTGATCTTGTGTATTGCATCAGTCTGAGCAATAACAGTTGTGTATTGTATTGTTAATAAATAACCATTGCAACAGTTGTTGTCATTTTGCCTCATGAATTCTAGTGGCAGACACCAGATATATGTCAAACTGCATGAGTCATCAATGGTCTATTTATAGCTCAAAGCTGGTGTCAAGCTCATCAGAGCTCATCAATCACTGATATCTGCTAGATATTCACTCTATATATATACTGTCTCCCAAACCGGTTCAAACCAGTTTCATGGTGATTGGGAGGGGGGAGGAGGGTCTGGACAAGTCTGGGCATGTCTGAAAAATGGTCTCCCAAACCGGTTTAAACCGGTTTGGAGTGGGGGTTGGTCTATCTACCTGGACATGTCCAGACATGTTCATCCCCCCTCCATGGGGGGGGGGTCTCAACCTGGGCATGTTCAGACATGTTTAGAGTATGACTCATCATTAGTGGGAGTGATGAGGCTGATATGTTAATATGTTTTTGTATAGGGCGCATGAATATTGATGAATATTAATGAGTTGGCACTACTTTTCTGGGAATGGCGTAGGAACACTAATGTGATGTGGCTCACACTATATAAGGAGCTGTTCTGCTCAGTTTGCTTAGTCTTCTGACAAAGTTGGTGGAGTGCACATCAATATGCCTAAATCAAAGCATACCTGCTCACAGTGTGATGAGACTTTTGCAAGCAAATATAACTTGCAAAGGCATATGAAGCTCAAACACAAGAAGGAAGCTGATGATGATCAACAAATAAAGCACACTTGTCAACAGTGTGATGAGACTTTTGCAACTAAATATAATTTGCAAAGACATATGGCGTTCCCAACAAACACAAAGACGTATTTTAGACGTTTTTTGGACGTCTATTTTTGGTTCTGTGGACGTTTTGTTAAAAGTCTTTCCTGCCTCCATTTGTAGGGGCCAAGGAAATTGCCAAAAAAGTTTTTTGAAAATGTTTTGAGGCTCAGTTTTGTAAAAGTTTTTTTTAGGTTTTTCAGAACATTTTTCAGAAAGTTTTTAAAATGTTTTTATTAGGACTTCCCAAAACATTTTGGAAGAACACATTTTAGCCGTTTTCACCTGGCTAGCCAAAACGTTTTTATAATGTCTTATTGTGGTTTATTGGTTGAACCCTTCTACCTCACATTGGCCGACATACAAAGATATTACATAAAATAGAACTCGCTAACACAATTAACAGTCTGAAGCTTTAATACAAAAGCATGAAAGAAAATCCATGCAAGGTAATATGAAACATTACATCTTGAACAAATACATTGCATCACCTGATTTTAAACATACCATAAATATTATTACTTGAAGATCTATCTATTGAATTCTTTCTCTTATAAAGTCTATTTCCTTTTTAATTTAGTTGGTACATTTAAATCACATCGAGTCAGTGACTTTCCTGATAGTCCTTGATATCAATCCATTGGTGTTTTCTTACTCCAAACATCTCATGAACACTTTCCAAGTAGTCATACATTTTTTTACACATCCACACAGGGTATCTCCAGATTGAGGGCTTCATTATGAAACTCCAATAGTCCATTTGTCAAAATTAATTCAACAAGTTGTTTGTATCCCTCAGAGTGCATAATGTTTATAGCATGGTGGCTGAACCAACATACACCATATTATAGTCCTTCATGCCAAAGGCAATGTGTACAGTTTTTGCAGCTTCACAGCTTCAAAGGTATCTCCAACATAGTAGACTTTGAGAACAGTACATTACAGCTCTCCACCCGCCAAATGTAATATTTTTGAATGTATAAAATGCTATATCCCCATCTTTTGGCTCTTCTTGACTTGAACAGGATGTGACAGTTCAAATCACAGGAACCAGGATGTAGGTTAATAGTCCTGGGTCTGATAATGGTGAGAAATGAGCGTGGACCTTTTTTATACATCTAAAAGAGGTTTTCAAAGTTGTCCACACAAAACATGTAGAAGCGTAGGCACAGAACAGCTAAAAGACGTCCTTCCAAAACATTTGAACAATGTCCAGAAGTAACTTTTTTGAAGATCTTTTCCTGTCTGTCAATTGGCAGTATTTGAAAACCTTTTTTGCAAACCAAATATTAGTGTATGCACAGAACGTCCAAAAAACGTCCCTTCAAAACTTTTCAACAATGTTTAAAATCAACCTTTTTTGAAGATATTTTCCTGATGGTTTTATTGTGGTGTTTGAAAACGTTTTTTGAAAACCAAATGTTAATGTTGGCATAACACTTCAAAAAGATGTTTTTCCAGAAGTCTTCTACAATGTCTGATAGTGACATTTTTGAGGATCTTTTCTTGACTTTTAAATTGTGGTGTTAGAAAATGTTTTTTTGTGAACCAAATACAAACTATATGGCAAAACGTTTTATAAACGTCTAAAAAACGTCTTTTAAAAAAATAACCAAAAAAAAACCATACAAAAACGTTTTGGAAACGTCCTGTGTTTGTTGGGTTAAAACACAAGGCTGATGAACAACCTGGAGAACTGGATGAACAACCTGTGGAGATCCATGGTGATGCATCAGATGTATTGGATACTGAAGATGAATGCGATTTTGATGAATCTACCATAGATGGAGCTGTGTTAACAAAGATTTCCTACCATGTCTGGCGTCAATTAAGGACAAGATGAAGAAACACCTGGAGAGGACCCTGAGAAGAAAAAATGGAATTAAGTGGCATGCAGTTATCAAGGTGCAATTTGCAAGGACCATGGGAGATGAAATACAACACACTACTACATACTTCAATGGAAAATGTCATGCGATTCTGAAGAAAGAAGACATTGAAGACACCCTAACTGCTTCCTTCATGAAGATGAACAGCTCTTTTATAGAGTTTCAAAGAAATGGATCAAGCTGGACATTGGATATGATTGAAGAAATGACCATGAAGATTGCTGAATATAGACCACTGCGAGGATCGACCTACATACCTACACCTCCTCATCTGCATAAGAAGAAGGCGATTATCAATCCTCAGAATACTGACAACAAATGCTTTGCCTACAGCATTCTCGCAGGACTGTATCCCGCAAAGGATAACCCACAAAGGATTACAAACTACACCGGACATATGGATAGCCTGAATTTCAACAAGATACCATTTCCTGTTAAACTAACTGACATTACAAAATTTGAAAAGAAAAACAATATATCTGTAAATGTGTTTGGGTGTGAAAAATCTGAAATATACCCCTTACACATAACCACAGAACGTTTTGCTAGACATGTCAACCTTCTGCTTTTGTGTAATGGAGAAAAACAACATTATTTGCTGATAAAGTCATTGGACAGACTACTCAGTGATCAAAACAAACATAAGGGTGCAACATATTTTTGCCATTACTGTTTACATGGTTTCACAAGTGAAAAGCTGCTTAAGAATCATATGCCATATTGTGAACCTAATGGTCCACAAAAGATTGAGATGCCAGAAGATGGAGAGAACATGCTTTATTTCAAAGATGTGGCAAAGCAATTGAGAGCCCCATATGTGGTTTATGCAGACTTTGAAAGTATTGTTAAGAAAGTATCAGGCTGCAGTCCACCTGATGATCAGTCTTACACTGTGAAAAATGCAATGCATGAAGCATCAGGCTTCACCTACAAAATTGTTAGTTCCAATCCAAAGGAAAATTTTGAACATGTTACCTACCGTGGCCCAAATGCAGCTGATGTATTTGTTGATCATATGATAAAAGTAGAAAAGGAAATTCTAGGTAGACTTGAGCATATTGCTCCAATGGAAATAACTGAAGAACAACAACAATCATTCAATGCAGCAAGTCAATGCCATATTTGTTCAAAACCTCTGAATGGTGACTCTGTTCGTGACCACTGTCATTTGTCTTCTTCCTTTCGCGGATCAGCGCATGCAGCATGCAACCTAAACTACAAATTCAAGAACAAAATTAATGTGATATTCCATAATCTTTCCGGGTATGATTCCCATATTTTAATGCAAGCTATAGGTAAGCATAAAAACAGAAGTTCATTGCATCCCCCAGAACATGGAAAAATACATAATGTTTTCATTAGGATCTCTGCAATTCATAGACTCCTTCCAATTTTTGGCCACATCACTAGAAAAACTTTGCGAGAATCTCGCCAAGGAAGGTGCAGAGAAATTTCCGAATTTGCAACAGTTTCTGAAGTCTAAATTTCCCAACATCAATCCCAAGTGTATTTCACTTCTACTTAGAAAGGGTGTTTACCCATATGATTACCTTGATGATGAGGAAAAATTTCAAGAGACAAGGCTTCCTCCAAAGGAATGCTTTTTCAATACTCTAAATGAAGAACACATTAGCCAAGAAGATTATGATCATGCACTGAATGTTTGGCATGCATTTGGAATTTGTAGCATTGGTCAATATCACGATCTTTATATGGAAACAGATGTATACTTATTGTGTGACATCTTTGGAAATTTCCGCAATGTGTGCCTCAATCACTATAAGTTAGATCCTTGTCACTTTTTCACATCTCCTGGGCTGGCCTGGGCAGCATGTTTGAAAATGACAGATGTAAAGTTGGAGCTACTCACAGATATAGACATGCTGCTATTTTTAGAAAGTGGCCTTCGTGGTGGTGTATCTTTTGTGAATCAAAGATATGCTGAAGCGAATAACAAATATCTTGCTAATTATAATGAGAGCAAGCCTTCAAACTATCTTGTTTACTTAGATGCAAATAATCTATATGGCTGGGCAATGTCTCAATGTTTACCAACCCATGGCTTTCAATGGTTAAATCAGGGCGAGGCGGACTCACTTGATGTGTTGTCTGTAGCAGATGATGCATCTGAAGGATACATATTGGAAGTTGATTTGGAATATCCTAGTCATTTGCATGACATGCATAATGACTATCCCTTAGCTCCTGAGAGAATGAAGATAACTGACAGTATGTTATCACCATATGCAAAGTCAGTTCTAGAAGATCTTAATCTTCCATGGAGCTCAACTGAGAAATTGGTGACTAACCTTGACAACAAGGAAAATTATGTCATCCACTACAGAAACCTGAAGTTATACCTTGAACTCGGTATGAGACTGAATAAAATTCATAGAGCTCTGAAATTCAACCAGTCAGCTTGGCTGAAAGATTACATAGATTTCAATACAGAGAAGCGTAAACTGGCGGACAATGACTTTGAGAAAGATTTTTTTTAATTGATGAATAATTCTGTTTTCGGAAAAACTATGGAAAATCTCCGTAAAAGAGTTGATGTTCAGCTAATTCACACTAAGAAAATGCTACATAAACAAGTGGCAAAGCCAAATTTCAAAACATTCAAAATTTTTAATGAGGATTTAGTTGCAGTTGAATTAAAAAAGATTAAGTTGCTTATGAATAGACCTATTTATATTGGTTTCACTGTTCTTGAGCTATCAAAAACACTCATGTATAACTTTTGGTACAAGACACTCAAAGAAAAATATGGTCCTGGGGTTTCACTCTGCTTCACAGACACAGACAGTTTCTGTGCTTTGGTTGAAACAGATGATATCTACAAAGACATGAAGGATGATTCAGATCAATATGACTTCAGTGGCTATCCTGTGGCCCATTTTTGTCATGATTTAACCAACAAGAAAGTCATAGGAAAATTCAAAGATGAAATGAACTCTGATGTTTTGGAATCATGTGTGGCCTTAAAATCAAAGATGTACAGCTTGCAGAATGAGTCTATGCAGAAACATACAGCCAAAGGGGTTAAAAAATATGTTGTCAAGAACAAACTCAAGCATAAGAATTACAAAGATTGCTTATTGAAGAAGCAGCTTCAACGTCATAAAATGACAATGATTCGATCAGATCACCATCAGTTGCAGACAATAACAGTTAATAAAGCATCACTATCTCCATTTGATGACAAGCGTTACATAAAAGAAGATGGGTTGACAAGTCTGGCATACGGTCACTATGCCATATGAATGTATATATATTGTGTAAATAAAGTGCTGAAATGTGAATGTATATATTATGTAAATAAAGTATATGCAATGTGAATAAAGTGTTGAAAACGAAAACTTGTTTATTGTTTGTTATGAATTAATTTGAACACAAGGCTCTGGCCTGAGTTACAGCCATGGGTTATACCCCTGAATGGGGTTGGCTGCAGTAAATTAGAGCATGGTAGCCATGGGTTATGCCCATATGTACTCTGACAGGGTTGGCTGTTATAAATGAGAGCAATTAAGCCTGGCAGCTATGGGTTATGCCCATACAACCCCCCCGGGGGGGGGGGGGCTGTCTTACAGTCTCCAAAGACTAAAAGTTGCTCCTCAGTAAATCTGTTCCAGAACCCCCAATTTCCCCCTACTCGCGGCGTCGAACAATTTTTCTGGTCTGCTCCGCCGCAGATTTTTTGAAAATTTGTACTGGTTGAAACTTTTTTTCTGCTCCGTGGCGATTAGAAGCGACGGTAAGGAGCAGGTTTCTCGTCGGCGCGCAATCAAAACATGTCCGGCGGGAACCTAAAATGCCCCTGCGCGATACGTAAAAAGAGGAAATATCTTTCCGTTTTTCCTGGAAATACTTCGACGCCGATTTAAATAGTTCTCCGGGAGCCGCCGTGAGAATGGAGCATAACTCTTTTGTAGTTCTTTAAAAGTACAGTTCTAATAATCTGCGGAAAGTTGTACTGTGAACATCCTGGAAACGGAACTGCAAGACTTGAACTTTAAATAGAAACAATAATGCTAAATGAGACATAATTATATCCCAATCAGGTGATCAGCACTTTTATGTTCCATTTATGGTAATAAAGTATCCGAATATGTGTAGGAGATGTTTTAAAAGGAGATTCAAGCCTTAACTTTACTACTATTTAGGCCTGTAGAGGGTAGATTTTAAGGTGTAAAGACAAAATTGCACGATACTTCATGGGTTTTCAGTCATCATACCCATGTCCAAAATTTCTTAGATCCACCCACTTCCAGTGTCCAGAATAAACAAAATATTTCATAACTTACTGTAATTTATTCCAGGCAAACGAAGAAAAGATGGTCCTAACAGGGAAGGTATACTCTTTTAATTACCATATCATGAAGAATTCTCACCAGGGACTTGGTGTGGCACTGCTGACTGGTGCTGTGTGTCTATAAATAGTTCACTACTTTGCGCACTCCATCTTGACGCAGTTGTGTGAAGCACCCCAACAACTTGGCCTATTTTACTGATACATTAATATATCATCAGCACCTGTATCTCTGCTCAAGTACTTCATCTGTACCATCATCATCCTAAAATCCACATTTATTATAATGTTATTACCAATTCATGCCTGTTACCACTTGACCACCATGGAAATAAGTTTCAAACTTTTTGTGCTATCCAGGGTCTCATTATGTATATTGTATTTAATTTTAATAGACCAAATATATATATCAATCAATCAATCAATTAATCTTAATTGGACTAGAGGATGCAATCGTAAGCTTATCTAAGGTGGTTGGATCTTTGCAGAACACACATGACACCCATTTAAATTCTTCTTTGAGAATTTTTTATGACTTCTCTTATAGCTCTACACGACATAAACTCATGCAGTATCTCTATACTGAGCATGTCTATGCGTCATTGCGCATTATGTTTTATAATGCTAAGTCTATACATAAGTCAGATTTATTGTCCCTAACTGGTGTGTCTTTGGTATGTGATAATTATGCTGTGAAGAACAAATCAGTTCAATCATAGTATAGATAAGTAACCGCCTGCATTTCACATACAGTCAGACCAAGAATTATTTAGACGCTTGCTGTTTTGTTGTTATTTTGAAGGAATTACAAAGTAAGTTCTCACAGAGAAATAAAACATACCGTCAAAATCATCTTTGGTATTAAGTGTAACCTATCCAATACAAATTTATTGCAAACTGATTCAAAATCGGATGAAAATAGCTAATTAGTAAAATTCAGGAACCAGACACTTTCACAAAGTTGTGGAAAGTGAACTATCTAACAATATTTGTCCCAAATATTGCTGATAAACTACCATGGGATCATTGTGGCCACATTGGCTGACAGGTGTGGTCATCAGTTACGAAAATTTGGATGAATATGTGAGATAAACATCTGATTCAGTTTATCACATTTTCTTCACTAATGGGCTGAAATCTGTCAGATATCAACTTGAAATATTTCAGAATATCATAAAGTGACAAATGTTAAGTGTTCTATCTAAGTAAAATTGAAATACAGGCTTACTTGAAAAATTTTATGGACTTTGGTATTTTCGTTTTCTTTTTGGCTCCAACCGCTCTTTGAATCCTTGCCCATTGACCCACTGCAATCCATCAAATCACTTAAAATAAAGTTGCATGGCCTTCCTAAGATTGTTCACTCTATTGTGTATACAGGATAGCCCATGTACGCCAGTTGTTTACAAGTGGCGTGCTATATTACAACTATAGTGTGCTTTCATAGGCCCCATTTAAGCATGTAACTCCTGGAACTCCTGGACGTCCCGCAACTCCCGTTGACTCCCACTAACTCCGGCTAACTCCCACTAAGTCCTGCTAACTCCCGTAACTCCCACTAACTCCCGCTAACTCCCATAACTCCAACTAACTCCTGCTAACTCCTATAACTCCCGTAACTCCTGCTAACTCCTGCTAACTCCCGTAACTCCCACTAACTCCCGCTAACTCCCGCTAACTCCTGCTAACTCCCCTAACTCCTGGTAACTCCCACTAACTCCCGCAACTCCTGGTAACTCCTCTCAACTCCCGTAACTCCCGTAACTCCCTGAAGTCCAAAATGGAGGCTCCGTTTGGGAGTTACATGCTTAAATGGGGCCTGCAGGGAAAAACATTTTTATCATATATCGTTAAACTCGAACTAGAAAGGAAAACAATTTTTTTTTTCTATCTCTCCCGTTGCAACACAAAGAATTCAAAATGGCCGCCAAAACGGGCATCGGTCAGCCTAACTTTCTTAATTTTGGACTTAGAAAGTTGTGCAATACCTCTATTTCAGATAAAATTGGCATGAGGAACTCATTTTCCAGCTTTTCACCACCCTACAGAAAGTGAGACAGTGAGGAGTGAGAGTGAGAGTGAGGGTGAACAGTGGGGGGGGGGTGAAACACAACTGAGGCAATATGTCAGAATAAAATTTATTTTTAGGGTTTCGTTTGGCGCTTCTAAATAACCTACAAGGAGGTATAGCAGTGAAAAATAAATTACAGTCTAGGAATGGTGACCAAGAGACCTACATAGGAAAAATACAAAATCTGAAATTGGTCCTTTATTCCAGGAGAAAAGGGGGAAAAAGCTCCACTTTTCGGTTTTTTAGAAATTGTCGTAGCATCTAGGAAAACGTATTTACAAGCCTGAGAAAGGTATCAAAAGTTGTCTCATATCCTTGGCTTCATCCACTCCGTGTTTCATTATTGGCCCCTCACTTAAAACGAAAAATGCCCATTATGTCAATTTATGAGACTTTTTGAGGTGAAATCTGTAACACCTGCCTCCCTGGTTTTGAGTCAATGGTGAAATATCTCTCCAGATTACTTGAGAAGGCTAGTAGGACTGTCTCTCATGCCAAAATGAAGAAAATTTGAGTATTTTTAACCGAGAGAATGCATAAAATGTCTTTTGCGCAATTTGCTTGAAAACTAGGTCACAACCAATCATATTGGAACGGAAATGGCGTGAGAATGTTCCCTAAAGAATGGCCTTCGACATGGTACCTTTACATTGTCTCTGTGACATCATCATTTTGAGCGGTGGTGAACGACGTTTTTTTTATCAAGTAAATTGACATTTTTTCAATAAAACATTAGATAGGATGGTTTTACCAATTCAAAACCCTGAAAAATGAGTTCATCATGCCATTTTTATCTGAAATAGAGGTATTGTACAACTTTCTCGGTTCAAAATTAAGAAATTTGGGCTGACCGATGCCCGTTTTGGCGGCCATTTTGAATTCGGTCATTTTCTCAAAATGCTAAAGGATATGCTCTCGTTACTCGCCATGTATGTTTTATGGAGGGTCTAAGGACCCCGAATCCGCAGAGAAAAAACTTTATCCATCGGTGCAGTGCCATCTGAGAGGCCCTATTTAAGCATGTAACTCCCGGAACTCCTGGACGTCCCGCAACTCCCGTTGACTCCCACTAACTCCTGCTAACTCCCGCTAACTCCCACTAAGTCCTGCTAACTCCCGTAACTCCCACTAACTCCCGCTAACTCCCATAACTCCAACTAACTCCTGCTAACTCCTATAACTCCTATAACTCCCGTAACTCCTGGTAACTCCCGCTAACTCCCGTAACTCCCACTAACTCCCGCTAACTCCTATAACTCTCACTAACTCCTGCTAACTCCCCTGACTCCTGGTAACTCCCACTAACTCCCGCAACTCCTGGTAACTCCTCTCAACTCCCGTAACTCCCGTAACTCCCTGAAGTCCCAAATGGAGGCTCCGTTTGGGAGTTACATGCTTAAATGGGGCCTTTTCATGGAGCTATCTCCATTTGAATAGCATTGAGGCTGAAGAACCACACTTTTCCCCCCTTCCCAAATGCAGTTAAAAGTGCCCCAATGAGTTGCTGTTCGGACCATGCATGGAATATTGCTTGAAATAGATAATGAATTTTGCTCTCCGAAAATTTGTTAGGTTTTGGTGCCACATGGACATGTTTTTGTTTTGGTGAAATTTGACAAATAAATACAAAAGCGCACTGAACTTAATATGCGGCCTCCAATGCTTCATACTGTGACTCAAAGTTTTAAGAATACCATTCTAAGGTAAACTAAAGCCATTTGAATCAATACAAGGCATGCTTGAGGTTAAAGAGTGCATGAAAATGTGATAAACTGGACATAATGTTTATCTCCAATATTTATCCTAATTTTCTCAATTGATGGTCACGCCTATCATTCTATGCAGTCGTAATGGTCCCTAGGTAGTTTATGAACATTATTTTGACATAAATATTTACAAATGATAGTAAATAGTTCACTTCTTACAACTTTGTCAGAGTGTCTGAATAATTTTTGGTTCATGGAGTTAACAAAAGTAGCTTTTTTCACCACATTACTTGCCAATTTGCAATAAATTTGTTTTGTGCAGGTTACATGTGATGCCAAGGATGTTTTTGATTGCATGTTTCATTGGTTTACTTGGTAATTCCTTAAAATAGAAACAAAATAGCAAGCGTCTGAATAATTCTTGGTCTGACTGTATTGGCTCTGCGCCTCTGGTATTGTGGTCTTAAGACCAAGTATGAGCCCTTGGGATCACATGACCCCTTGGCCGATATATGGCTCTCAGGGCCAACACGAGGGTTGATATGTGAAATGCCATATTATAATATATGCAATGTAAGAACTTCTGAGGCTTAATAATTATGTGTCACCGGGGGGTCTACACTGGTCCAATAATTTAAATACCGGCCGTACCAGTACAGTCTGGTCGGTTCCCGAACCAGTTTTCAAAGCAGCACTTTCGGTTGGTTATATTATGCCATATCCAGCTAAAACAAGCTGTTTATTGCCAAGATTTGAGAGAAAATGTCCGCAAAATCATGAACTGAACTCAAGAAAGTCGTCATGTTGACGTCTGCCCTAGTGCGAGGTCAACTTTCCGGGCCAAAAATTCAGTTTTAGGCAAGAGGATTTCTGTAAAATATGGATCGGCCCAAATTTGCGGACCGACCGTACGAATCATGTATAGATCGAGTGTATCGATGATATGTTCCGTATCGATTTTGTGTAACAAGACCCCTACTAAAGGGTCACTTTTCCCTACTTAACTCTGACTTTTTCCGTCGTTTTTCTTCTTCCAGGTTCAAAATGTAATGGAGAGTGTTGTCAATGTAGTTCACAACATATCAGGCAGTTTGGCTGAAGACATGAAGCCTGGAGACAACGACGAAGTGATGGCCTTCGATGAGGTCACAATTCTCGTCTCAACAGTTCTAATAGAAGATATCAAGAATGGAATGGAGAAAATAACAAAACAGGGGTCCATGAAGTTTGGTGATCCAAGAGCACTGCTGGGAGATGATATGCCTGCTTGTCTTGAAAGTCAGGTAAAACAACTATCCTTGGTGGGTGGGTGGTTGGGGCATAGGCCTATGATAGGGCTTTACTGGCTATATTCGTGCACTGATATGCTGACTAGTCTGGATGTGGTTTGAAGAGGATGAACCATCGGTCTTGCATAGATTTCGTTGGCCAGGATCCACCGGAATACCAGTAGGGGAGACCCGGGCACGCTGGTCCGCTTTTTTATTTTTTGGCTCTCAATCAAAAACTTCTTTAAATATTTGAAAAATCTTTTGACTGGCTGTTTTCTGGACATTTACACTACCCTTATGCCAAACCTCGTCAATCTACCTTGTACATTTGTGGATAAAAATAAGTTTGAAAATTGTTGTTTTTTTTGTGAGCAAACACCACATTTTGTTCTCACAGACCACAACAAACACTTGTGTGTCATTGCAGAATGATTATATCGGGATATTTACCTAGATAGTTTTAATAAGTCTTGTTTCAGATACAAGAGCTGGCACAATAGCCAACTGAATTGATTTTACCCTCATATTGTACAGGAATGACTTAGGTGCTCTATTGATGTTTAAAAAGTACACAGCTAGCATTTTGCCGATTATTTTTTGTCAGTCAATCCAGTTTATAATGGTCCAACGTGCCAGGGCCATGCTGTTCCAAACTGCCCCGTCCTAACCTCTTATGAAAATGTGCATGCCTTGCTGACAAGGTTGAATGTGAACTCGGGAAACTTATATCAAACTTTACTTAAGTGGTGATAGTTTTAATTTATGAGACTTGTCTGACTAGATCCCCCATATTTCAAGAAGGGTAACCTATAGCCATCAAGACTTGGAAAAGTCACTTTTTATGCTGAAAATCAGGAAATCTGAAATAGAACTCGCACTTTTCCTTCAATGCTCATGAAATATTTTGGGTAGAATGCATACCACTAAAGGTCTCTTCATCGGGGATTTGGGGTTACCTGCGCATGTTTTATGAAAAAAATATTGGGGATGGTCCAACGTGCCCCGAGGTCCAAAATGCCCCGGCTCCCCTACACGTTTTCCTACAAAATGGTGTTTGCAATCAGAATTTTACACCAATGCTTGCAGGTTGATATTTATATTGGTTGTGTATGTAAGTAAAAGAAGTGCCACAGGAATGTGTTTCTTTAAAGTTAGTTGGGTAATTTAAATTAAGTCAAACATTAAATTATATTATTGTTATTATTGAGAAACATATATATATATTATATAGATAGTGGATGGTGAGGAGACCAATATTGAGTTTTATTGGCCGAAGCAGTAATATTGGTCGAGGCCGTAGGCCGAGACCAATATTACCTGCTAAGGCCAATAAAACTCAATATTGGTCGACTCAACATCCACTATTTGTTATATTCTGCACCAAAATTTTCAGACTTATACATATTTGTAAAATAATGGTTTTTCTAAAGATATTTCTTTTTTATATGACATATACTTAATTTTTCCCATTATTTACAATGAGCATATTTATAAAATGATAGATTGACATTTCAAGAAGTTGGATTTCCTCCTACCCAGCCCTCCCTTAAGTAATAGGCAATTAAGTGCATAGTTGCTGCTGAGAACATAGGGGCACACCAATATCACTCTCCACACACCAATAACACTCTAAAGACACCAATATTGTCATTTATTGGCTTTTCATGTGACTCATCTCCTGCTACATGATTGGCCTTAAAATTTTGATGCAGAATATAATTATATATCTAAAGGGAATTCCCTCACCATATACTTTATTAAATATTTGTTTATTTTCAGCTCTTCTTCACAGAAATCAACCCTTTTATTTATGGAAATGGGAGTGACAATAATGTCAGCAGCTCTGTCTTGGAAATCCGAATAGTTAGTTGTGACCACAAATTACCAAGCGCCAGTGGAAACTCTAATAGAAGGAAGAGAGCTGTATCCAATGAACTTACCCCAAAAGTCCATTTTGATGTCTATTTAATTCCTACCAAACTGCCCGATCCAATAGTAGTGGTCAATAAGTCACATTATGATAAATTAATCTTCCATGAGCTCAACACAAGTAAGCCCCTTAGACCTGTCCAGGTATACATCAAACACAACTTGACTTTCCCCCTGAGGCTGAGTATAGGCATAAATGAAAAACCTAGAGAGGACAAAAGTTTTCTCAGTCACACTGTCAACGAGACGCTGTCTGTGCTGCTTTCTGTTGAGGAACTTTCCAACTTCATCAATGAGTCCATGAATGGAACTGTCCATGTGGCTATAAGGAGTGAAGGTATGCCGTCATGACATTTCTCTCAGGGACCGTTCAGAATTTATGACTGGAGGGGGGATGGGAGTTTTGGCTGAGGGCCGAGGGGGTACTATCTTTTCACACATGTTTCAAGGGGGGTATCAATATTTGACAACACTTCCAAGGGGGGATAAGAAATTTTAACAAAGATAACATGTTAAAAAAAACACGCATTTATAGACTCATTTTATTTGGATTTTTTACGCGCAAAAGTCCGCGAAATGACGCAAATCTGTACGCGTGCCCATGTATAACAATATATATGTTTGTATTGTTTTGTATGTCGAGGGGGGGGGGTACTAAAAATATGCGTGAAACCTACAATATGTAAGGGTGGGTACTAAAAACCCACATGAAACTCAAGGGGGGTATCAATTTTTGGCGGGAAGTTCCTGCCAAACTCCCACCCCCCCAGTCATAAATTCTGAACGGTTCCTTGTGCCTAACTGTGTTTATTAAAGGTCTTATTTAAAGTTAATGACACCCTGAAGTACAACTGAAACAGATGATGATTCTTGGAGCTGACCTGGGTGCTATAAGCGAAACTTAAACAGAGTCGCATCCCAAGGGGCAACATTGTAAACATGATGTTGCTAATTGGTGGAGGGCTGGTCTGTTGGTCACGTGTAAATGTTTGGGAGAAAATTATGTTGCCACAACGTGAACATGACATTGAGGTTTTTTTACATTAGTGCCACGATGTAGCAAGCTAACTTCGAACCCTTGACATTGCCTTACAATGTTGTGAAAACGTCGCAACAACGTTGCATGTTAACGTCACATCTTTGATGTGCTTCACAATGCTTTGACAACATAATTTCTACCATACAATTCTATGTAATTTGATGGAGACAATAGCATTAAACTAAAAAACAAAGAACTCTTTATTTCTTCTTTTTTTTGCGTTTTTATCAAATGCCACTCATTGTATTGGTCCGTACCTGTACACGTACTGTACAGACAACTCCTAGACCAGCTTTTGGCAAAATAATTAGGTCTGTCTCATACAGAAGTGTTGAAGGTACTGGACCATACCGGTCCAAAGCGTTCCTGCCCTCGACGCTGAATTTTAGGGTGAGTGGTGTTTCCAATGAGAGCGAGAATTCTCGAGAAGTCTCGAGATTTTAATGGCTCAGTATTTTCTCGTCTCGCTGAGCGATTCTCGAGAATTGAAATGTTGATCATTGTTTAACATGGTGTCCATGTGTTTAATGTTTACAATGGTTGCAAAGAATTGGGTTGTTGTTTTGTTTTGCTTGATATTATTGTTATTGTATGATCTTCTTACTATTATTCCAGTGTGCAACACTGCCCCAAATTGCAAAGATGATGAGGGCATCCTGTCCTATTCTCTGTTTCTCTATGAAATTGAATGCCAAAACTGGGACGAATCAAAGGAGATTTGGAATGCAATGCCCTGCAAGGTAACTATTTACCTGATCTTTGGAAAGGTTCAATGGTGACTTTGGTATTGGCTATCTCATGGATGCCGGTCAATTTATCTTTTTGATCTGATTTCGCAGGTTTACAGTGAAACACTTTGATATAGGAAAAATCCTTGCAGGTTCATGTTGATTTTTGCATTCTGTGAGTCATGATACACCATGATTTGTCATGATCATTACATTAGTATTGGAAAAATATATGCAGCTGATGATTCATGATCACTACCATGTAATATAGTTGTAAATGTGACTAAATATGTGAAACACTTTGACATTTGATGATGAGTCATCATAGGCATGATTTGTCATAACCACAGCCCATACGCTCAAGAGATTTTGTTCGTCAGCTGTTGAGAGCACCAATGCCAGTCCAAGGCAACTGGAGGCCAACAGGATGATGCCATGGCAGGAGGAGCGGTTACAGATAATATAAAAATATACTTCCATCATTAGCTTGGGTACTGCAATGTTGAATCGGCCTTGGCTTGGATTGGTGCTTTCTGTAAGGCCAGACATAATTGATCTTTAGTTTCTCTAATCTTCTCAAGGCACTTTTTCTAAGATAGGTCGGTAGAACTAAAAAGGTGAAATCTCAGTTTTTTATACATGTCAATTTGATAAAAATTGTGGGTATGATAATTTTTTTTTTCCATAGGCAAAAAATCGGTTGGTTTGGTCGCGCTGAGAAGCGAAAAATTAAAAAAGTCTGGCCTAAATGACAATAATGTCCTTTCTAGCCTCAGTAAAAAAAATCATTCCTTCTTTCTCTTATTTACAATGTGTTGTTCGATCTTGAAATCAAGTTTTGTATAGCGAGTGCTTGAAATAAATAACTGACTCTGGTACATGTATCACAGTGCAGTACTTTCTCTTCCAACCCCCCCCCCCCCCAATATGTAATGGTTGACCCCAAATGTTCTTACTGTTCAATTTCCTGACTCTTCCTGGCCTTTCCTTCTTATGGACACCACCTGTTTCTGCATGTAGTTGTACCATTCTATACACAAATCCCTTGCTGACACAAAGGCTTTCAGATATCTCTTGTACGCTTTTATCATGCAAATATTTCAGATAAATGACTCTCCATCTCAGCTCAGGTGGATACGCCTTCATTTTGGCAGATGAATAGGAAATTGTCATCATGAAGGAAGACCAATCACTGCCAGAGCCTGGTTATGACAAATCATCCAAATGATGACCAATCATCCCATGTCAATATCTTTCATACACAGCTTTGGATCTTACAGATTCACAGCTATGGCATGTAATCTCGATCATGAATCATCAACAGCATATATGCTTCCTATACTGATGCAATGATCATGACAAATCATGGTGTATCATGACTCACAGAATGCAAAATTCAACATGAACTTGAAAGGATTTTTCCTATATCAAAGTGTTTCACTGTAAGGAGGAATGTGCTGTTCGTTTGTCGATAATATCCCGATGGATTAGTAATATATCACCTCACATGTCTTATCTCCTTATCTTAATATAAAGATAATAATAAGGGCTCTGGATGTACTCACTGACATTCTGAAAGCAGGGGAGAAGAATTAGCTCCCTGTGTCATGTCGTACAGACTTTGTTTAGCAAAATATCTAACACAACATAACAATAAATGCAATTTTACCATATCGTACCAAGTGTCCATTAGTCTTCAATGATTTCTAAGACCCATTTTCCATTATATTTTATTTATAAAATGGATGCTCCTCTTTTTGAGTGAAATTCACTTTTTATTTAAGATTTCCTCAATTTGAATCTTCAGGTGGAAAAGGAATCAACACCAGAAAAAGTTGCCTTCAAATCAAACTTGTTTGGATCTCTGGGCACCGGACTCTTCCAAGCGCCAAACAAGATTGATTTTGGAACAGTTTTCAACAATTTGGGTGCAAAAATAGTGGAGAATATGGCGGTGGTAGCTACTGTGATTGGTGTGATTCTGCTTTACATTGTTGGGTTGATCTGGTGTCGAAGACTGGACGAGGCAGATTCCTTCAAGGTGAGACGAATCAATTATGAATTATCTACTTGATGATAATAAATCATTATGTAGGCTATGTATGAAAATTGTCATTGCAAGGTGACTTAATGTTTAAAAAAGAGCATGCTCCTAATCATAGAAATACATAGAACGGACATGAGGCTGTATGAAGCCACCTCAAGATGAGGTCAGCAAATCCACCATATTGGAACTGCCCTGAGACATGACGTCACAATAGACTTATTATGATGTGACGTCATACCATTGTTATAAGTGACATCACAGTTATTGATGACGTCACGATACCATTGTTTCAGGATACAGGGCAGTTCCAAGATGGTGGATTTGGTTGCTTCATCTGCCAGAGCCTCATGTCCGTTCTATGTATTTCTATGCTCCTAATGTATTCCCTAATGGAATTCACTGGCAGCCATTTGTGTTTTGAAATTTACATTCAAGACTAAAATAAGAAATTATGGTTCTACCTGACAGAACAATCCTTATCAGAAAATCAGTCTGTATGTAAACTTTATGTTTTTTGTCCATACGTAAAAAGAACAGTGCTATGCATTCTACAATGCAGTACAATGCTCACACAAATTAAGGGAGCAAGGTGCTCCTTCATTGTTGCATTGTTGTTATGCCTGTTTCATTGAGAGGTCAGCTGCAGAAATGTAATGAAAAATAATTGGCCAATCTGAACTCAAACACTAACCCTCTCCATAAACCTAGCCCTAATTGTAACGCTAAATTCAGACATTGCCCTTAGCCTGTATTCATGTCTGATGTGTTCTACTGTGTTCTCCTGTGTTTTGTCATTGAATTTCTGTCACAGACATCATTGTCTTTGTTACTTTTAACACTTCATGCACATTTAGTTGAAACAACCATAACTGAAACAGGAACTGAAAATGATTAGCCTACTGCCACGCTCCCTCTAAATAATGTACAATATGTATATCAATGTATGAAGTCAGAGTGCAAATGACATTCTGAACAATGTATTTGTAATACAGCGGGGGACTCTGCCTCTCATTGGAAATGCTGTGGGAGCCGAATACCAGTATGAAGTCCATATCTACACCGGATTCAAGAATCATTCTGGAACTCAATCCAAGGTCTACATTGATATCTTTGGTGCCTATGGCTCAACAGGGACAATGGAGATCACTGATATAGCAAATAGAAAGGCAAGTTACTCTAACATGTAACTTTTTTTATGAGAGGGAATTATAAGTGATCAAAAAACTTTTCATTAAATTTTACATTTTAAGAATTGTGAAATATATATTACTATTAGTCAGTTGGTATCATCCTGTCTATATTCCTAGTTATTTAATTTAGTACTTACCTTTTTCAGAATTTCCACAGAGGAGAGTGCAATTCGTTTATATTGTCATCTGCGATAGACCTTGGAAAGCTATACTCCATCAATGTGTGGCATGACTGTTCAGGAGGAGACTGGTATTTGACTAAAGTCATTGTAGTGGACACTCAGAAGGATGAATGGTACAGAAGTATAATTATACATGTGTCTGCACTCTAAAAAATTTCAGACAAAATTGGTTTTTTAGATTCAAAATGGTTTTTTGAAAAACCAAATTTCAATGCAAAAAACCAACATGGATTTTGTAAAAAATCCATGTTGGTTTTGCATTAAAATTTGGTTTTTCAAAAAACCATTTTGAATCTAAAAACCAATTTTGTCCTGACATTTTTTAGAGTGCGGAGCTGTTTTATTTTGTTTTTTATATTTATTATGGCCCTTTTGACACACCCAAGATTGATGCAAATATAAAATAGCTTGTCTGAAATTTCAGGTACAAATTTGCATGCAATGATTGGCTGTCTGAAGACAAAGGGGACAAGAAAACTAACCGAACCCTGGACGTTTCTATAATGGAGTCACATGTGAATGCTGGAGTCCTCTTGAGGAATAATTTGCCACGAAAGTTCTTTGATGACCACTTGTGGCTCTCAGTAATTTACCGAAAATCACGATCAAGATTCACCCGTGCTCAGCGTCTGTCTTGCTGTGTTGCTTTGTTGTACCTGACGATGATCGCAAATGCCATGTGGTACAAAGCGCCTGACGAGCAACCTGGCGCAATCCAAGCTTTGAACCTTGGACCAATCACAATCTCTGTGTCGATGTTAGCTGCGAGTATTTACAGCAGTCTTGTTGTTGTTCTGCCTGTTATGCTGATGACGTTTCTCTTCATGAAATCTCGAGAAAAACCCCTTCACAAGGATGACACCCTGAAAAAGGAAGACTTGGCCAAGTTGTACCAGAGTTATTACCATGACAGAAGTAAACTTGGAGCAACAGGAACAGATCAAGCAAAGAGAAAAGAGAATTATTTTTCCCTTCCATACTGGTGCGTCTATTTTGGCTGGATCCTAGTTTTTCTGTCAGTGGCAGCAGCAGCGTTCTTCACCATCCTGTACAGCTTCCAGTGGGGTGGAGTCAAGTCGACCGGGTGGCTCATCGCATTTGTCTTGTCCTTCTTTGAGTCTGTTCTCATCATACAACCTGCCAAGGTAACCCTATCACAATTCCTAGCCGAACAATCAATTGTTATGGTATACCATTTAACAAATGAAATATAATAATGGCATACACAGTTTTAAAATACATAGTTTTTTTGTACTGGCCACCTTGGTTTCTCTCGGGAAGGGGTGCTGGCACAGTTGGTAGTGCACAGGATCCTGGATTTAATTCTACTTGGTCTTGATTGATGTTGGACAGCTTCATCGTCCTTTGCCTCATATATTTATTTTCTTGTCCTTATTGACAAACCAAGGGTAAAACCCCAAATGACGGAGGACAGTTCAACTGCCAATTATTTTCAAATGACCCAGGTGGTTGCTGAACCGGCGCCTCAAATGGGTCAATACAGCCCTGCTTAGTTCTTTGATCTGATAGAAAGTCTCATAACAGGATTTGCATATTCTATTTCCAGGTTATACTTTTGACAATGATTTTGTCCTTCTTCCTAAAAAAAGATGTTGATGTTGTTGAGTATGAAGAAAATTACGGAGAAATGCAAAATTGGTACGACATCTACAATGACAAAGGTAAAGTTTTTTTTTCACTTCATAATGCCATTTGGGCCATTTCAGCACTTAATAATAATAACTTTTCAACATGGTGTTTATATACATGATCGTGGTTATCACTAAATAATTATATATATAAGACTTTATGAGAATTAAATGCTGACAACTGTGTTGACAGGCTGTAAGGGGGCAAACATTTAATATCCAGGGGGGAGACATTTAATATCCAGGGAGGGTTGGTGCTTTCCTCGGTGGGAGATTATATATTTCAAGTGGTGGCTGCAGTAATTATTAATATTGAGGGTGATAAGTCAAAATTATCAGTGTACCTTCATGAGCAAAATCCCAGCTGGATGTCGTTTCAATGAGACGTTAAATTGGCGGCCCTTGTATCAGTGTCTATGCTGGGCAAGTAAAAAATCCCTCACATGGGGTAAATGTGTAACCCTCGCGAATGCCCAGAACTGGGCTTAGAGGACTGCACTTACCATATCTATCTATTTTTCTGTCTATCATCTCAAAATCAAGCTACTTAATATTATCTGAGCTGACTGAAAACCTCTTTAATTTCAAAAGTGGATAAGAGTATTAGCTCTTGTCTTCGTGGATTTTTTAAAACCTATTTGCTTTAAATAATAATAATTTTGAAAATGAGATTCTGCTTGTTCCTGTACCTTACCTTTCTTCTTTTATTTGAGAGAATTTCTTGAAAAGTTGAATTCTGTCAACTAGTTGAAATGACCAGACGAGTTCCTATTTAGTGAGTCATCTTTTCATTTTCAACTGACTCCTGGGTCTGGAGAAAACTCCAAAGCCTACCTGCCCCCCAACATCTGTTGTTGGTCTGCCTAAAGCGACTTTCAATTGCTGAGTTAATTTCAGAAATCGGCAAGATTCAAAGGAAGCACACAAAAGATGACAATGACATCATGCAACTGCAGCGTCTAGATGGCAAAGTTGGTTCCATGTTGAAGGAGGTTGTTTCAAACTTCCTGATAGTATCTGTCATGCTGTGTGTTGCCTTCATCAGTTTTGACAAAAACATGTATCTGCAGAACGCCAATTTGAAATCCCGTTTTGTGGAGAATGTCGAACCCGAGGTAGGCATATACTATATTTTGAAGATTCTGCGGCATTTTAAGACCAAAGAGTGATTCCTTTATGTTGTTGAGAGCAAAAGTCATTGCACAGCAGGTCCCATTTTTTTCCTTTGAGATCAATGATCAATTTGTTGCTAAGATACGTTACACAGTTATCGCACAGTACCAAGTGCAATATTAGTAACCGAGGTGTCAGAAAAACTGATTTTGCACTCAGTGCTGTGCAACAACTGTAATATCTTGTGGTTTTTTGTGGAAAATGTAAGGAAAATGGCTTGAATTCTGATGTCTAAACTTCTATTTGAGTTTCTTTTGACCTGCATGCTTAGGATGTATCTCGTCATAAATCAAAAACTATTTTAACCACAAAAAAAAAGTTTCTCACATATAATATACTTGATTAAGGATTTTGTCAAGAATTTTTTTCTCAAAAATAACAATGTCTCTGTCTCTAAATCTATTTATATCGTACATTAAATATGCATATTGTTAAACTTCAACATTTTGTTGCAATAAATAAATATCATTATTATCGTTATATCATTTTTAAAGAACTGTTTGAATGGTTTTTGAATTTTACGTTGCCAAGAAATTTTTAATTGTTTTCCTTTTTCATGTCAGGTTGAACATTATCTCAACGCATGGTCCTGGATTGAACAGATACTTCTTCCCAATTTATATTATGTTAAAAGCTACAACGGAATGGCTACCTCAGATTATGACAAGCGCTTCATCTCAGATCAAGTGGCGCTGAGATTTGGTCCCCCGAGATTACGGCAGCTAAGGGTGACGCCTGGTAGGTAGTACTTAATACATTCAGTGCATGAATTTGGTAGCATATAGTGTGTAAATATAGTTATATGAATCTTGTCGACAAAAAGGCCAATCCTCCACAAAGTCTAAAAAGGGTGTGAATCACTTTCCTACGAAATTTATATCGGATAATGTCTACTGCTATTGTTACATTTTTTATATTAAGAAAAAATTAGAAACCTCAGTAGGACCAATTGCTTTGCTCTAAGCGCGTTTCTGCACTGGGACGCAATATACTAATCCTGCCGGTTTTGTAAGTTTATCTCAATCAGCTCAAACAAAATCATTTTCATTAGTTTCAAAGTATCATTATAATTGTGTGGGCTCCATTTTAGATAAAGACAAAGTTATCATGACTCAATTATAGTAATTTCTGTTTTTATGTAATATTATATCCACATTTGTTCTTATCTCGTTTTTAACAGAAAACTGTAAAATACAGCATGAGATCATGAGCATATCCAGACGGTGCATCCCACAGAGGGTCTCAACAGATGGGGACACAAATAGTTACCTCACAAATTGGATTGTGTCAGTAAATGGTTCTGGAGACCACCCTTCCATTCCTGCCAATGTGAGTGATGCATTCAGATATCGCAGTGGGTCGGAGATGAAGGTATTGTCGTACTGGGCTGCTTTGGAAGTTTTACCAGGAGGGGGTTACGTGGCCAATTTAGGGAATGAAAAGGTAGCAGCAGAGAAGTTAATCAAGCAACTGAAAGCGATGCAATGGATTGACCAACGTACACGGGCTTTGTTTGCTGAATTCAATGTCTACAATGGAAACACTGAGCTATTCACACAAGTCATCCTTGCCTTTGAATTTCCCGCTACTGGCGGAGTTCACACGACCCATACCTTCAGCACAATCCAGTTGTACAGATACACTGGGCCCATAGGACTGTTCTCTCTAATCATGGAAATCACCTCCCTGCTTGTGTTTCTTGTCATGTTGATCTACTGTATCAAAAACATTGTGACCAAACGCTCTGAGTACTTAAGCAGTATGTGGAGCTGGTTGCGTATAACAGTTCTCATACTTTATGTGGCGGCAGTGGTAGTTTATGCTGTGAAGATGAAGTGGACTATCCAAGTCATTGAGTACATGATGAACAACAAGGGTTTGTAGTTTTAATTGACTTTTAATTTTATCAACGTACCCATACAACTTACAGGTAACATGAGCAATCCCCTTTCTTATGTACAGTGTTCACTGAAGGCCAAAACTTTATGAACACTATGTTATTTAACTTGTTTTATCATTGAATTATTGCTTCCTCAAAAATTCTTGTGATTGCACTAATTCTTATCTGGTCAACAGAAAACAGTTCATGGCAAAAAGAGGGATATCATAGTAAGTTTGCTATAGATAGAACTCCATTTTCTATGTTGGTCTCGAAAATACAAGTGAGTCAAATGAGCAACTGAAAATAGCTTTGGAAAACCTGTCCAGAATTTCTGAAAACTTAGGCCTATTATTTCTGAAAACTTTTTCTCGTGTGTGACCCTAAAACCCTGTGGCCCGTTTTCACCAACGTGGTATTAAGAGTTGAGCCAGGTCTGAGCTAAGACCTGGTCTTGCTAAGCCAATCATTCAAGCGGAGCAGGATCAAGGAATTTCAGTTAAAGTTGAATCCCACAGAATATAGCTGCTCCACCTATTGTACTCCACAGTTCAACAAAAATGTCCCAGCTGGTGGCTCCCCCGCTTAGTCAAATTGTTCATATGCCTTGGAAAAGCCACAGATCTTGAGACAGGGTTGGGCTCACCCGAAAGCTGCTGGCTCAGCCAGGAATAATGGAACTAAACTATAAATGCACACATTTTGGGTCGATATCGAGGCCTATAATTCAATCCAACTTACATAAAAATCGGAGAAGGAATCTTTGAGATATCCAAGTTTATTTTAAGGGGGACTTATTTTTGTTGAACTGTTTTTCATAATTTTCACATATTGTACACCACGTAGCTCTCAAAAAACATTGGTAACCCCCCTTCAAAGACATGTTTTTCAATAAAGTGTATTTTCAGCTATATTCCTTTAATTTTTCATAAATATTTCATGGATATTGTTTTAGTGACGCTGCTTTTTGTCATAAATCCCACACTCTTTTAGTACTTTACTATGTTTTAATGTAATGACATAAGATTTTGAAAATATCATACTTCGAAAATTATGTTGGATAGCTCCCCTATTTTTTTTAACGTTGGAAAGCTTTCTTCTTGAAGAACTTTTTGGCAAAGTTTCATGAATATCTCATGGATTCTAGATTTCTTGCTAAGTGTGGGATTAACTTTAAGTTAAAGCTTACACATATTGTGATAACAGATCAGCTGTTACAAACACGATGTCTCAATTTCCCAAACAAATGCAAAGATATGGCTGCACAAAAGAGGGAGGGGCTTGGACATTTTTATAATAGATAATTGCTCAACCAGTCTTGGTGAAAAAAAAAACAGAGTTCAAAACTACCCCCTTTCCCATTAACCAACCTATCATCGCTATAAAGCAACCAAACAACACAACCACTTATGCTATGACTGTATTCTCAAAGTATCATAGTCTCGCGCACAAACATTAACTTTCGTATATTTACTTTTTTGTCTATATTTAAGACGACATTCAAGGTGTTCATCACAGTCAACATTACCAACCTGCTCTACCCGAATCAAAATGAGTTCAAAATTGGTAATCTAGATTTCCCACCAATGAGCAAAATGTGACGAGAAGTCACATTTTGGTGACATCTTGGTGTTGAGGTCTCTGACCTGCTGTAGCGACATATTTTGAATTGCATCATCTAGACGACATAAATTTCAGTAATATTTATTTGATTGCTGGCCCGAATTTTTAGCTTCATGTTATGTTGTTGTTTTTTTGCCAGTTCATTTTGATATCTATAGGATCTTTGCTCTATGATTTACCAAAGTGTGTGAAATGATTAAACTGGCCTCATTTGCATAACATACATGTGTGAAAACTTGTGCATTGGCCAGCTTTGGAGGTGTGTCTAACCTATTCACTGGGTGGAAACAAAATACTTCTTTTTTTATGTGGTGAACAAACTTTTATTTTCCAGTTTCATGTGCTGAACCTTTTTTTCAATCAAAAGTCCAGCCCTCCGCCCCCCTCCCCTCATGTATTATAGGGCTGCAACGGTTTATTGCGGTACGAATAAACCGCGGTATTAGAGCTCACAATACACCGTACCGTAATTGCGACGAATAATTCGGTAAACCGTAGTTCCGATTTCTGCCGCTAGGGGCGCCGCGGTCGCGCAATTTTAATCAGCTGACACAGCTACAGCATGTACAGTGAGCAGCAGGGCAGTCAATTGCTTTCAAGTAACTGGTATGTTCAAGCTGATGCTGATTGATCTCCACTATTGATACAATTGTAATTGATATTTTACCCCCTTTGACACCTGACAATGTCATAATCAAAGGAGGCAGAGGTGTGAACTTTAGTGAAGACTGAAGTGCAATTTAAATTGAATAGGCCTACAGCCCTACACTGTACAGTTAACCTTTGGGAAAAGATGAATTGTTGCTGAGAATGAAACAGATTGTAATTAGTTCACTGGCCTAGCATATATAAATTCTCTTTAATGAATTTATTAAATAAATATTGGTATACCAGTATTGGCCTAATATCACATTAATTAGTTGAGTGTAACTTCACTTCATTCAAGACACACGAGGCTAGGATTCCCACCCAGAGAAATCGTGGTGCAACTGTGTAATTATCTGAGGTAGGCACTGTGAAAAATACAGATTTGCCGATATAAACTGAACCGTAAAAAAACCGAACCGTGAGTCTCAAACCGAGGACCGTACCGAACCGTGAGGAAGTGAACCGTTGCAGCCCTAATGTATTATCTGGTCAGCCCCAAAGGGACACCAGTTTAACAGTTTGACTTCACTAATCTGTAAGTTGTCTAACAATGAATTGTCAACCGCTGAACCTTGACTAGTCTATAGACTAAACTCAGTTGGTGAAAGGGACTTCGCTAAACCAGGTAAAAGGCTTTTAAGACCTGATATTATTTTACCATTAGATGTTTATGAAACTTCTTTAAAGATGCTGACAAGGCTATGCTAAATGCCTCCACGTTACAGAAAAATAATTTTTATGGTTTGTTGAAATCACTAATACAAAACCTCAAATGGACTGAAATCAACTTGCATTTGCAGTGGCAGATGTGTACACGTTGAAAACAGTCTAGTATAAAAATCGGTCGTCGCCTAATCCAATTTCAATGCAAAATCATTATTGGTAACACTTAACTTTTCAAACCTTAATGAACTTTAGGAACAATGATAAAATTACATCGGACATAATATTATGGGGTCTTTTGGGTCACACAAAACACACATAAACGCTTCAAAAATCATTCACAAATTCTTTAGTGGTTATCCACAAAAGCAATGGAACCTTACAAATTATTTGGTGGGATATTCCAGCTGTAGACTCAAGTGTCCTTCCTTATGCTTAGTTCTCACGACAGTGGTTAAGTGACGGCGAAGCTGTCTAGGTGCCAGGAAATCATATTTCGGCGTTTCAAATCATTTTTGGACAATTATATAATCAATTAGAGGTCATACATCATCGTAGATGGTTCCTAGGACGACGAGGAACTCGTTTTCTACGCCGAATCTCTCGTAATTGGAGCCGTAGCAACCCCCAAAGAGGAGCAGGACTGTGTCGGCGAGTTGGCAGGAGCTTCGGTGAAGTTCCATTGCTTCAATGTTAAACTATCTTCGCCCAAGGAGTCTCTTGCTTCGCCCTAGCATCCTCTTGCTTCGCCCTAGCATCCTCTTGCTTCGCCCAAATATTCAATTACGCCCAAGCAAATAGTTGTTACGGTGAGGCAAGTAGCTGTTTCGGCGTTTCAACAGCTTGTTTGCGACGGCGAGTTGTGCTGTTTCGTCGCCGAAGTTGTATTGACTCAATGATAAATAGCCTCGCCCAAGCACTCTCTAGCTTCGCCCAAGCTGCCTCTACCTTCGCCCAAGCTGTCTCTACCTTCGCCCAAGCACTTTGGGGTCTTTCAGGTCTTTTGCATCGTGACTTCTTGCTTCGTAAAGATTCAACAGTTTGAATCTTTGGTGAAGCAACTTCTTGCTTCACCAACCTGTCACGTGACTTCTAGGAACTTTTGGCGAGGAAGTTTAAGATGCGCCGTAGACAAAATTATCGTCGCCGAATTGTTGAATGTAGTTTAACCACCTCCCACTTTCCTGGAAAAGCAAGAAGCGCCACGACAAGAACCCTCTGATACGTCTCCGTGTGAACTAGGCATTAGTGTTCGAGCTGTATGAATACTTTTGGGTAATTCCGTAAAGTCTGATTTACGGATTTGAAACTTTGCAGCTTGTGTAGCCCTACCATTACACTTTCGCTATTTCATTGTTATACAGGGATGAGGCCAGGTATCAGACAAGCCATCAACCAAAGCTCCAAGTGTGACAGGAGCTGAGCTACAAGGCAAAATGTCATGGTGTCGGACGTACTTACACGGTGTACATCCGGCCTCTCCCTGGTAAACAATGAAAAGCTGCAACTGTAATATGTATATCTTTTGCTTTCAGATAAAACTGTTAGTTTCCAACATGTCACATTGGGCGACCAGATCTTCCTGATTCTGTTTGGTCTTGTGATATTCCTTCTAACACTTGGATTCCTCAACATCCTTCGTTTCAACTTGACGATCGCAGTTCTGAGCAAAGTCCTTTCCGCTTCTGCCAAAGATCTCACTATGATGGCCATGAATATCTTCATTGTTGTTATGGCATTTGCTGGTATGGGTCATACAATGTTTGGCCCTTACTTGTCAGGCTACAGGGATCTTACGAATACGTTGACAACACTTAGTACCAACTTCCTTGGTGACTTTGATTTTAAAGAAATATCTGAGAATACAGGGACAGTTGGAGAAGTATTTCTCATTGTCTACTTGGTCGTCATGATGTTTATAGTCATCAATCTTTTCATCACTCTGCTATGCACCTTCGTGGACGCCATAAGATCAGACTCTTCCGTCGTTCCCAAGGACCATAAGATCGTGGACCACTTCTTGAGCATGATTCATGGTTTTTTCTCTCCTAATAAGGATGAGAAACTGTGAAATGCTTGATTTAGTGAAAAAATTAATGCAAATAATATCATCAGCAGTACATAACTATATATTGACTAGGATTTATGTAAAATATTAAATAAATGTCAGTCATAGATTGAAATTGATTGGTGTAAACCTTCTTACATTGTCAAGTTGACAACAAGCAGAAGCAATTGGACGAGAAAGTGTAAATCTAATTCGCACATATAGAATTTAATGTAGTATCAATAATAATATTTCATATATTAATAAATGTTTTGACTCATATATGACCTTGTGATGTTTTTTAAGATCTTCAGGCCACACCTTGTCCCATGCTCCTCCTTGCCAAGGGCAGGAAGGGCGATTGACCCTCTGCCCTGTCCCGGCACCTTCGCTAGATATTTTATTGTGATTAAATGCTGTATAGGGGGAACGGGGGCACATTGGGACGCTTTGTAACGTCGACTAATTTTGGTCAATGCTGAAAGCACTGAAGAACTCAGAAGTTTGCCTGAATATCACCAATACTATTGAGCTTAAATGCAAGGCATAATAAACTAGACTGCACCTACCCTTTTGGAGCCAGAGAGTCGTAAAAACAAATGTCCCAATATGCCCCGGCGTAGCAAGCCGGGGCACATTGGGACATCAATTCAAAAATCATTTTAACACTCCATTTGCAATGTTCACTGAGCATGGTTATCCACTATCTCTATTCACTGTGGCCTGAACATATGTTGTGTGCTGTCCCAGGTCATTCAGTTGCCTTTGACACTTAAACTCTGCCATATTTTAAAAGTGCGTCCCAATGTGTCCCCAATTCACTGTCCCAATGAGCCCCGATATGACTTTAACACCAAAATGCTAATTTCTCGGACACCAGTGAGTGTGTTCATCATGATAGCAATTCATAACTGTTCGTTACGAAATATAAAATTCATACAAGCACTGAGAAAGCCTCATTGTTCATGGTTTGTCCACAAAATGTTTTGAATTGAACCCGTCCATATTTACTTTAGTAGTAGGAAAACAAACTTTTGCTCGCCATGCATGTGGCTGTAATTTGTCTATAAAACCATGGAAAAATCAGGATGTGAAATTACAAGATATGATGGCACTACATATCATATACCTTGCCAGGATCCAAGAAAACCCCACCGTCCCACAGTGCCCCGCGTCCCAATGTGCCCCTGTTCCCCCTACACAAAATCTGCTTTAATTTGAGTTGATATGTAGTTGAATATTAGCCAATAATCTTGTGGTTTTGCCACCAGACTCTTTATTTCAAGAACAAGGACTACAGGTGACCATAAAAATCCTTACTGTATATTCTTGTAGTATTTTAATTTCAAATGGATAATTCATCAAAACCTTTCAAAATTGATTGAATTTGTAGCTGAAACCAAAATTTTACTGGGATCCAGAATTATCCATTGCATCAAGTTCAGGTGTCACAACTGGACTGCACAGTGCTATTTGCCCAGCCGGAGAATTCTTCGCAAACTCACTCTCACTTTTTTAATTCAAAGAAGTAAACTGATACCCCCTAACTTGTATGTATACCATGAACTTGGGCAATTCTCTTATTGGATCCCAACCATCGAAACAGCTGCCATTTTTTAAATGTTGTAGACAGGCCAGGACGTAGTGGAGTTAGTAAGGTAACGATTGTCAGCAAAAACTGCAATGTGTCACTTTACTGATAGCATCAACAGTACTAGCTAGTGCCTTTAAATTTTGGTGCACTTTATCATCACCGATTATCCTCTTCAAATAAGAAACCAAAGAGAAACTACTTTGTGAGCAGAATCCCCATGTTTACATGAGTGCAAGGTCTGTATCCCTACTCCCTGTTAAGAGGCTGTGCCTGTAAAAATCATGCGGGGGTGGCAACGTGGTCCGTGGCGGATCAAAATGATATTGGCATGGATCGTAGTATCAACAAAGTTAGAAAACCTATTGGCGAAATTACGGGTCAAAAACGTTTATTTTTGGATTGACAGGCCTTCAAAGTTTTTCCCCCCTCAGCCTCAAAAGGAGTATTTTACATTAAAATGATAGTAAAAACACACCTTGTTTGGACCCCCACAGCTCTGGTTCGCCGGGGAGTGGCACAATAGCGATAACACATTTTGTTTTCTTATAACTTGAAATTTGAAAAAATATGAAATTAACTCTGGGACCTCTTCACCCCATATATATATGAGCTTATTCGTATATGTATAAAATGCCACTTTTTTGGTCACTTTTGGGGCTTATTTAAAAAATGACGCTATCTACCGGAAACATCCCAAACATACTATTTCTGCCTTTCTTCTGTTTAAATTCAAGTTAATCTTGTTAAATGAAGTGCCAACTTAACTTTGGAATTCAATTCATATGCAAAATGTCTTCCAAGATGGCCACCATGGTCAATGTTGTGATGCCGAGTAGGCAGTAAATCAGCAAAAAAAGCCAATTTTTCTCCGAAAATTGCCAAAAGTGCCACTCATTTTAAATGACAGAAGTCAACAAGGTCTAAATTATCTGACCATGGTGGAAGTACCATAATAGTAATTCTTAAGAGTGTTATAAACAATGAAATTTAATTTTGTGTATTACAGGTTGCCATGGCAACAATGGTTATTGTCTGGTTTTCTTACAGCACATAGCGTGATCATTGAAAATTACCAAACAAATGACATTTGTGGTATCTTATATCCCACTTAAGTGGATGGTCAAACAATAGCTGGAAAATCCAACTCCTCCCTCCCTCGACTATGGGATTGTTTGGTTCAAACAATAGCAAATTTTATGAGATCCATAATATTTCTGCATATTCAAGATGGCTGCCATTGGCCATAGTGCTTTGCAGAGCTGATTCAAGTATTTTTGTGCATTTTTTTAGCCGATGCCCAGGCCCTTAGCAATACAGGATATGTGAAGTAACTTACTTGCCACAGGCGGATATATGTTCACCACCAAGAGTCCACCAGGTGGATTTGTCAATGGAAATAAGGAATCATGTGTGAAGACACATCATCAAAGTTTGTGCACTTTTGGGGAAACCCTGGGCTAAATTTAGACATGTTGGGGAAATGTCAGTGTGACCTTGCTGCAGCTGAGATTCCCAGAAAAGGCCACAACTACATTGTGGCTCTTTTCATGGAGCAGAGGAGATCCTTTAGAGCTGCCAATAGCACAGATCATCTGTCAGATGGTTAAATAAATATAATAGACAGACAGAAGATCTGTAGACAGGTATATAGGTAGAAAGGCTATGAAAGAGATCAATCATGAAGAAACTTGCAGCATAGAATTGAAGCTGTGAATGGAATTCTCATCCACTCCTCAACAAATCTCTTTTAAAAATCCCATTATCTAGCAAAACAAATTATAACTACAAATATTGGCTATATTTTTTTCCGAAAAAAATTCTCTTGTTCTATGTTTCAAGGATAATAACTTCAATGTTGCATCATCTGACAATTTTGGAAAGCAGATTTATTTCTTTACATATATTTTTGACTTTGAATGATCCTGGGGTAGAAAAATCAAAATGGCCAAATGGCGGCCATATTGGATAGTCTCGCCATTTTGTCGTTATTCCGCATTTGGGTCATAAAGTTGTGCGATACATCAATTTATGGTGATTTAAGGGTGCTAAGTTCAATTTTGCAATTTATTTTAATATCTAGTGGCATTTAAAGCCCAAAAAAGAGGATCACACATTGTAGTCATATTGATAAGGCTCATACTTGAATCTTTATACAGCTACACAGGACAGAATGTTATGTAATACAACTTGCTTCAGTGGTGATTTTAGGAAGCAGAGTTAATTTTTGCAATTGAATTTATCATGAAGTTGCATCAAGCCCAAAAAAAGTAACATCTCTTTGCTAAATTTGGATAGTTGATTTATCTTTTCTGTAATTGCGGTTTTGTGGGCCACAAAGTGACCAATTCCTTTTTCAGGCATTTGATCTTACCACTCTGTGGTGGCAATGGCGGCCATTTTCGCTTAAGAGCTGTCTTGTTATTCTGCACCTTTATTTAGTCTAAATAGCTTCACAGCTTATATTTATTGTTCAAACCATATCGAGGATAAATAAATTTTGATTCGATTTGATTTTAGTGCAATAGTAGGCCCAATTGATGTATTCTTTTACCTGTAATTCAAACATTATTAGTCCCCAGTTTCTCCTATTTTGCGTGTATTATCTTTTGTATGACTAACCATGGGTATCTTTTAAAATTGTGTAATAATAGCGAAGATAAAATATGTAATATAATATATTATTTATAGCCAAAATAAAATGTGTAATATTATATATTATATTCCCTTTCTGAATTGGAAAATTTGAAGAGATTTGGAGAGAGCACAGGGTGGCGACGTGAAACTTTTTTTTTTTTTTTTTTATATTATGGAAATGGAAAACTTAACCAATTCACAATATATCAATAGGGCTGAGAAACAAAAGCATAAAGAATGTTATGACACATTTTGGCTCTTATTATCTCTTTTTTCTCAACATGGTCACCCAAAATTAAAGGTGCTTCTAAAATTCTAAAAAAAAGTTCTCATGTTTTGAGACATTCCTCCATAAGGGGATGACTACACTCCGGTGGGAGAACTTTTTGATTGACTTGCAAAATAGTCTTTCCATGCTCTTTCATCAAGGCTTGCTGAGAGTCAGAATTTTTACAGATCACACATCAGCGGATCTAACTTTTCTTAACAATTGCATTATCTTGGCTCATACGTGTAGCAGTGTGACAAAAGTCTGGGACCCCATATAAATGTTCAGGCCACTGTGCCAACCTTCTATGATAAAGTTGGTAACTTCTTGAGGCTTGACATCCATGTTTTACACAGATTTCGAGTTTTTTTGGCCAGATTTCATAAAAATCGTCTTAATTAGGCTTACATTTTTTTTTCTCAATGCAGCTTGACCTAGAACTTTTTCATGTACACAAGAAAAATGATACTAAAAATATGTTTTTTAATGGTAAAACGTGCTCCGCAGTTCGGGCACATTGGACCGCTATGTGGGGCACGTTGGACCACGGAATAAAAGTCCAGCAAAGTCGAAGAAAATAATAAACATCTCATTTTATTCTCAGAGCACCACACACAAGTTTGTGTGTCATTGCACAATGATTATATCCGAAAAATATTTGCCCAGATGATAATAATTTAAGTCTTACATTATATTTCCTAAAAAAGGCTCTTGTCCATGGGCAATATACAAGGCTGCCTGGGCGATGCTAGAGACTACCTGGTTGATGCCAGGGTATTGCCACAGGCTGCGGCTGGGCGATGCTACTTTAACATTAAATAAATGGAATTACCCACAACAATCTGTAACCTTTAAATAATAATGTAAGGGTCCAAGAATGGCTTTTATTATGCTATAATGTGACTTCCTGGTACCTATGGAGTTTCTTTGTTGACACAAAACCACTGCCATGAGAACTTAGCATCAGTGTCATTCATGTTTCTCTCAAGATTTAGTGACATGAGATCCGTACATTGCTGGGTGATAATTTGATTGAAGTTTCACTGATATTAATCTTGTATAAATTTATGATTTTCCTTGGTTAATACAAAGATAGATGGATAGCGCAGTACATACAGCCATTTAATTGCAGTTTTTGGCATTTGCGACAGTTGCTTGATGAGATAGGAGACTTCTCAACATACATGTAACACATTTATCACATTTGAGGGATCTCTTACTTGACCGGTGTAGACACTGAGGTAAGGGCTGCCAATTTAATGTCTCATCCAAGTGATATCCAGGTGAGCTGGGGTCCTGCTGTTGCTCTTGAGTGTCCACATATAAAATTTTATACTCTGTCTGAGTCTGAATTATATGCCTAGCATTCTCTGAAAGTCGGACAAAGCATAATAAATCTTCAAATCAATAGTGCTCCATACATTGAATAAGTATTGAAGATATAGATAAATAGATAGATATTCAATACAACAGCCAGTGTTCATCTATTTGTTGCCCCCCCCCCATTTTAAGCCAAAATTGGGGTAGGCAGGGATCCCCCCCCCTTTCAAGCCAAGATTGTGGTAGGCAGGCATGGTCATTCAATCCCGAGATGAAGATCCTCCTTTTGAACTGACTTAGGCCTTTCGAGCCACACCGCTGGACGTCCCCCTTTTCAAAACCTCGATCTGCCCCTTTGACCAGATGACCACACCATGAAATATGGTTGCCACCTATCATACTTTCTTTCTGCGGTGTAGGTGCAACTGAACGAAGTCCATCCTAAAATCACCACACTCTTCTAGAGTTCATAAATCAATGCTTCTGGAAAGTTTCTGACGTATAAGGATGTATAATGACTCAAGGACAAGCCTATCCAACATGGCTGCAATCTGTAGTCTTCCTTTTTGAGCTTTAGATGATACTGAATGTTGAAATAACTACCAAAAATGAACTTAGCACCCTTAAATCATCATGAATTGATGCATCACACCACTTTATGACCCAAAAAAGCGGAATAACGACAAAATAGCGAGACTATCCAATATGGCCGCTATCTGGCCATTTTGGTTTTTCTACCCCAAGATCATTAAAATCAAAAAATATGTAAAGAAATAAATCTGCTTCCCAAAGTTATTAGAAATGATGCAACATTGAAGTTATTATCCCTGAAACATAGTAAAAAATCAAAAATATACTTGAATCAGCTCTGTAAAGCAATTTGGCTGATGGCAGCCATTTTGAATATGCAGAAATATTATGGATCTCATAAAATTTGCTATTGTTTGAACCAAACAATCCCATAGTTGAGGAAGGGAGGAGTTGGGTTGTCCAGCTATTGTTTGACCTCCTACTTTGGTAGGATATAAGATACAATAAATGTCATTTGTTTGGTAATTTTCAATGATCAGGCTGTATGCTGTACTTGAACTTGAACTTGAACTTTATTTGTACCAAATTGAATACATACATATAATATAATCATAAGGCACAGCAGGGCCAATACTTTTGACAAAAACTGCGAGTGACTCCTGCTTAGTACTACAAAACAGCATCTAATTAAGCTTTTAGATAATTATAATATTATAACACTGATTACGTTCTCTGATTACATGACCATGAATTTAAAACATTAGAAAAAAAATAGAAATTGTATCTATCATAAATCTAAAAATAGAAAAATACAATCTACGTGGATATACAATCTTGTGACAAGGATTACATTTTCTGAGTACATGACCATACAATTAATACAATAGATAAGAAATTAAAATTTTATCTATCATAAATCTAAAAATAGAAGTAGACAAATTGCGTAGAATGCTGATGGAGGTAATAGAGTCAGATTACGGCATAAATCGATTGCAAATATAACAGTTTCTTATGGTACATGGCAAGGAATATTTATTGATGAAAAAGGTTTTTAATTTGGACATAAAGATATGAATAGAGGCTGTACGATGAGATTTAATATCCTCAGGTAAGCTGTTCCAGGATTGAGCAATTTTGTAGTTTAGGCCTTGTTTACCAATTTGGGATTGAACTGAGTTTATGTGGATGTTTGCTCTTCCACGAGTGGAATGATTATGAGTTGTTTCGTTTGCTTTCAAAGTATCTTTAAAATATGATGGTAAGTAATTGTTCAGGGCTCTGTAATATAAAAGACAAGATCGGAACTGGTATAAATCAGCTAGTTTTAAGCTTTTGTATTTATGAAAGGAATGAAAGGAATGAGTGGTGTGAGAATTGTATTTCTTTTTGTCAATGATTCTCATGGCCTTTTTTTGTAAAACTTGGATTCTATTAATTGTTGAGTTACAGTACAACCATCTTAAAATGGCTCAACATAGTGATCCGTAGTGATCCACAGCGGTCCAGATAAAGAGTGATCTGTAGTGATCTGAGATGATATAACTCTATCTATAGCGATATACTAATCCACTTTTAGTGAAAATCTATCATGTCAATTATTTAAGATTACAAGTCAAAGGACAGATAAAATCCATCTAACAATTGAACGTATTGATTAAGAAAACACATCCAGAGGTTATTTGGCACAAAAAAGTAAATTCATTAATATGAATTTTGATTAATAGATGCAGATCATATCAGATCACTCCAGATCGATCACTCCATATCAACCAAGATCGCCATGGATCACTACAGATCGCTAGATAATTATCGATCCAAATTGACGAGCCATTTTATGATGGTTGTACTGTAGGTGAATTTCCCCAAGCTATTAAGCTGTAGTTTAAATACGGTACCACCAGTGAGTTGTAAATAGTGAATAATATATTGGAAGGAAGTTCATGTTTAAGTTTATTCATAATGCCAGCTATCCGAGAAATTTTATTGGCTGTTCCATCAATATGATTTTTCCAGTTCAGCGTGTCAGTAAGAATAACACCAAGAAATTTGATTCGTTGAACTCTTTCAATTTTAGAACCATTAAGGTAAAAATCTAAATTAGCCTCATTTACTGAGCTCCTTGGTGTATGGAAGATCATGAATTTAGTTTTCGAGACATTGATAGATAATTTGTTTGCGGAGAACCAGTCACTTATTTCTTTAAGGTGGTCATTGATATTCTGGTTAATGGAGGGAGTTATGGATTTTTTGAAGGGAAATATAATGTTTGTGTCATTTGCAAATATTATAAACTAGAAAAGCCCATCAGGGCACAATGTCAAGCACTGCTATATAGGTCTAAATATAGGTTCATGAAAACTCAGGGGGCATAACCAAAAATATTGAAAATGGTTCAGTTCCAAAACATTGATGCACAAAGGGAAAGCGAATAATTGTAATTGCAATTTTAATCCAAGAAGGCAAAACAGATCTATACACTCTTTTGATGCCACACAGCTTCTGTTAATTTCTTTTCCGACAAAACAGCTCCCTCTGGTATTAATTCATTAAAAGGCACAGAATTTGACAGAAAACAAGAAAAAAAACTTGAATACATTAATAAAGATAGAATAAGTCAGTGTATTATAAGCAATTCCTACACATATAGTAGTTTGGGAGACAAAATTGCAACTAAGATAGGTTTTATTAGCCAAAACACTATTATTATTTTCTCCACTTGGGGGCCACGACGCTACTGCAGTGATCACATGACCATGACGTCATCACCCATAACAGAGCGTCTCCATGACGCTATGGAGACGCTCGCTGTAGGCAGGACTGTTGGATGATTGAAAATGATGGAAAAGTGTGGAAATAACAAATTTAGGGTCCGTTGAACTACCAAAAGTGCCTCTGGTGTCTCTTTGGGACAATGTAAGTACCCTGTGCGAATTTGGCAGTCGTAGGCCGCCCAGATTCCTCAATCCTAAAGGTGAAAGAAATAGCTGAAGAAACATGAATTATATAAAGATAGATAGATTGCGCATTAGATGCTGTTTGAGCGATATCATTGATATATAATATAAACAATAGCGGTCCCAGTATTGAGCCCTGCTGTACTCCAGTGGAAATGTGTAGCGTATCAGATCTAATCATTTTAAAATAAGTGAATTGTTTTCTGCCATATAAGTAATTTGAAAACCATTTGTAGGCTAGAGTACACTTTATCAGAAGTTCCCCATGATGATGCCAATGTTGCCCCATATCACTTGGCCTTATGGGGTGTGATGGGGCCTTACTGATGCACATTCCTCACTAATTAATTTATGAGGCTTTGCTGATCGTTATGGCTTATTGCCCCTTGTAGCCCCTTGTCACCCTTTGTAGCTGAAAGAAGGGGTTAGGCAGCTGGGAAGGGTGGTCAAAGAGACCCATACTGCTGCACAGGACACCTGGGGTGCATATCTTAACTTATCTACTAAGAAGATAGTATCTCTTCATTAAGGAAATACCTATCAATTCAGAGATAGGGCACCCTCTGATAAATTTGGTAGATTGTCACACTGATGAAGCCAACTTAATTTGATAATTTAAGAGTGTCAGATTAAATTCCAGCTGCCACATGTAAACACCCAAGGCCTGTGTCTAATAATTTGTGCTTTTTTAACAGTTTAATCTTTAATATGTTTAATAATGTTATGTACATTGTCTTTAGATATATGCATCCCGGTCTAATATATCTATCTATCTATTCAACTAGTCAATTAATCAATTGATCCATTATCCAATCAACCAGTCAACTAAACAACATGTCTATCCATCTGTCTAGATATCTAGATCTAATATCTGTCTATCAATCTATCTATCTATCTATCTATCTATCTATCTATCTGTCTATCTATCTATCTATCTATCTATCTATCTATTGATCTATCAAAAAGATAACGTTAATTTAAAATAATCCATCTATTAGTCTATCTATTTATCTATCTATCTTCAATAAAACACTTTCTTAGATCAATCACTCAGGCACAACTCAACTTTAACTTCAGTCAACTAGTCAATTAATAAATTAATAGATCTGTTAACCAAACAACTAGTCTATCTATCTATCTATCTATCTGTCTATCTATCTATCTATCTATCTATCTATCTATCTATCTATCTATCTATATATCTATCTATCTATCTATCTATCTATCTATCTATCTATCTATCTATCTATCTATCTATCTATATATATATCTATGTATCTATCTATCCATCTGTCTATCTATCTATCTATCTATCTTTGATACATTCAATTTTTTAATTTTCCACCAAATTGAAATCAAGTGTAGGGTGCATTATGACATAATAATTATGATAGGTGGTATATGCACATATGATAGTCCAATATATATTTGCAAAATGATAAGATGCCTTAATAAATACTCACATATGTTTACTATAGGCCCCCCTGACGCACTGTAGGAATTAGGTACAGGCAATTATATTCACCTCCCTCCCTCCTTCCTATATTGTCTGCAGCTGCCAGCTTTAGTAGCCAATTGTTGTTCAGTGCCCTTTGGGGGGCGACCATTTAATGATGGAAGGGAGGGGGGTTTGGAGTTGTCCTGTGTTGGAAATTGTTTAATAGTATTTCATGGCAGAGCCAGCCATAATTATTTATTTCAAGCACGTGAAGTGCCCGAATATTGATTCCCAAATCAAGCAACGCCTTATTAAGAAATACCACCTCCAGAAATTATTTATTTCAAGACTACCCAAAAATAATTTATTTTTTTTTTCACCAAAACTGAGCACGAAATTATTTATCCAACAAAAACTCAAAGCCCCCTGTAGAAGAAAACACATAATTGTCGTTGTGATTAGTTTATTCAAAACATTCCATCTTCAAATAAACAGTTACAATTCGTATAGTGGTATATCCAAGCATCTTTGAGTAAAGTATATCTGTATGTCTTTTCTAAATCTCTGAGTAAATCTATATGGCAAGCGCGCTCTCAATACAAGGGTTATACCCTCAACATCCAAGTGCGTCGTGGCGTACCCTGATTGGTCCGAGGGGTATGACGCACTTGGGTTTGGTATGTATGACGCACTTGGTTGTGTAACTTGTTTACTTCACATTCCTATATCTTTACTTATACAATCAGTTATATGAGTTAAATATACTAACTTAATATAGATTAATTAATATGGCATACCTTGATTAATTAATAAAATTAATAATTTAGGAGAATCCTACTACAATTTCCTCCCCTACAAAAGGAGTGTTTGGCTTACAAACACTACAATATAAGCCAAGTAAATACAAGATAAAATACAAATTAAACACTGCAAACTTAATTAAATTGCTGCTAGGTCAATGAAACACATCATTGAAACACATCATTTGAATAAATACATAATACATTTAAATGCAAAGATTATACATACATTGTTATAATAGTTATACATACATATATGTATATGTTATAAGGTAAGTTATCATTTATATAAAAGAATTAAATATTGGTAATTTGCCAATTTTATAATGTTGTTTGAGTGGTGACAGAAATGAAAGGTCTTTGATCAACATAGTTTATCTAAAAGATTGCTGATTCAGTAGATGTAATATATAAACATAGTCAATATACCAAAATATAAAATTATTTGAAATCATTATTGAAGAATATAAAGATCTTGTAGTCATGAAATATGACATAAAAAGTTATCATTTTAACTTGACATCTCAATCAAATATGTGAACATATTATAATAACATAATAACATCATAACCATAATATGACAAATTATGCTATGATTATAACATAGCATACAGCATAATAAATAATATGGCAGTAACATAAAACATCATGACATAGAAAATATGATGGTAAATCATATAGCATATCATAATAAATCATATAGCAAATCACACAGCAATTAGCATAATAAATCAATGCTAATACATGGCAAACATTATGGCCAATATCATAGCAAATAGCATGATAAATATCATAACAATTTAATGCAATAGATACCATAAATCTTAAATACTTGAATAAATAACAATAGTCGGTTCATAACAACCTGAACAAGACTAGAGCAGTCGGTTCATAACAACCTGAACAAGACTGGCTTATTTCTTGCTAGCATTCAAACAATAATTCAACTTAAACTTACATTTTACTAAATATTTAGTAATAACATTTGACCAGTTTAGGTCACCAACGTGGGCCCTATCTATGATAACATGCAGAATTTTCTTCTGGCCAATCTGCCATCCTGCACATTATCAGGCAACACGCAACAATAAAAGCTAAGCTTTATAAATTATCTCTTCATCAGAGTGTTCAAGGTAATCAAAATAACATAGATTGTCTGAAATGTACTCATCAAGCTACCTTCAAGGTAAAGACACAGTGAACTGCTAAGCTGCAAAGACTGAGGAAGAATTGGAGGTTTGTTGTTCAATTTCACATTCAGATTCTTTAACTTCAATTGGTGCGCAATCAACTTCTTTTTGATCAGATCTGGTGACTTCATAGTTTCTTTTGTTTATCTTAAGAACTTTCCAAACAATAACTAAAATAGTTACTGCAATAACCAAAGCAAGTATTGGTGACCAAACATAAGATGAATATTTTCCCAATGGTGAAGGAGGATCAATTAAATGTCTAAGATGTCTTTGGATATGGTGTTCCAATTCAGGAATACCAACTTCATGTTTAACCAATTTTTCGAGATGTTTAGGTATTTTATGAAAAGCCATTGATACATGAGGACCAATGAGTTTTTGATAAGTTGTTACATTGTACTGGATGAATTCCTTAACATTTATGAAATCAATGTGAGGAGTGCTATAGTAACTTGCTGGTATTGCCAAATTTTGACTTTGAGCCTTGCAACCGATCGGTATCTCAATGATATCTGCTGGAGGAGCTGTCAAAGAAGTGAAAGATTCTTTATTCGTGCATATTACTGTGAACTTTTGTGTCTGGTTATGAATCACTAGCCATTTTGTTTGCGTTAACCAGTGACTTTGTGGTAAGATAAGATTGTTCGGAGTCAATTTAACTTTACAATTTGATATTGAATTATACAGAAGGAGAAAGGTAGAACAATCATTTGTAACTTGATCAGCAAATCGAATTGGTGATCTGAAATGACATAAGTCAGTTTTTGAATTGACACATTGAGCATACTCAAATTCAGTAAGATATACAATTTTGGTATGATCTGGAGACAAAGCTAAGTATTTGTGTGGTATTTCATAAGTTAACAAAATTGATGAATCATTTATTGGGGTTGGCATATGCACAATTTGGTAATAGTTAAATTCAGACATTAATGACTTGAGAGGTATTGAAATGACAATTATGGGTCCTTTTGCTGAAGTTGTAAATCGAACAGTTAAATGATGGTAATAGTGAAACAAATCTCTATTAATGTCATATGGCAACCTTAAATCTTGTGGTAAAGCTTTCTCAATTTCCTGTAACATTGATCGAAATTGATCTAGTTGGAGCACATTCATGGTTAATTGTCCTTGAAGAGTATCATCTATTAAATTTTGAACATTGTTTAAATGTAAAGTTGCAGATTCAACATTATGTAGAAGAGAATTCATTAATAAAGTCGGATGTGCCAAACATTTGTAAAGAATTTTGGTTTGTCCTATCTTCTCAAACATTTCTTTTGTAGTATTATATACAGTTTCCTGAAATGTTTCAAATGCATCTGTAAGTGAATTGACAGTATCAATAACATGGTTAAGCTTATGCTGAGTAGCATTAACAACGGTGAGACTATCTTCAACTATATGCACTAAATCTTCATCACTCTTGACTAAGCTTGTAATTCTTTGATTGATGGCTTTCAAGTCATCTTCTGTGGCAACTCCAGTTAAATCACTGAGTAGGTTACCAAGAAAAGGAATTAAAGATCTCTTTTCTCTTGTGTATTTTGACATCATCTTGTTTATTTCAATGAATTTATTCTTTAATTTTGTAACACGTTTTCTGGCATACTCAATCTGATTGATTATTAATTGCATGACAGGTTCATATTGTTTTCCTTGATTATGTCTATTGACTTCCGTATTGCAAAAGCGAACATATTTTATCTATCTTTGATACATTCAATTTTTTAATTTTCCACCAAATTGAAATCAAGTGTAGGGTGCATTATGACATAATAATTATGATAGGTGGTATATGCACATATGATAGTCCAATATATATTTGCAAAATGATAAGATGCCTTAATAAATACTCACATATGTTTACTATAGGCCCCCCTGACGCACTGTAGGAATTAGGTACAGGCAATTATATTCACCTCCCTCCCTCCTTCCTATATTGTCTGCAGCTGCCAGCTTTAGTAGCCAATTGTTGTTCAGTGCCCTTTGGGGGGCGACCATTTAATGATGGAAGGGAGGGGGGTTTGGAGTTGTCCTGTGTTGGAAATTGTTTAATAGTATTTCATGGCAGAGCCAGCCATAATTATTTATTTCAAGCACGTGAAGTGCCCGAATATTGATTCCCAAATCAAGCAACGCCTTATTAAGAAATACCACCTCCAGAAATTATTTATTTCAAGACTACCCAAAAATAATTAATTTTTTTTTTCACCAAAACTGAGCACGAAATTATTTATCCAACAAAAACTCAAAGCCCCCTGTAGAAGAAAACACATAATTGTCGTTGTGATTAGTTTATTCAAAACATTCCATCTTCAAATAAACAGTTACAATTCGTATAGTGGTATATCCAAGCATCTTTGAGTAAAGTATATCTGTATGTCTTTTCTAAATCTCTGAGTAAATCTATATGGCAAGCGCGCTCTCAATACAAGGGTTATACCCTCAACATCCAAGTGCGTCGTGGCGTACCCTGATTGGTCCGAGGGGTATGACGCACTTGGGTTTGGTATGTATGACGCACTTGGTTGTGTAACTTGTTTACTTCACATTCCTATATCTTTACTTATACAATCAGTTATATGAGTTAAATATACTAACTTAATATAGATTAATTAATATGGCATACCTTGATTAATTAATAAAATTAATAATTTAGGAGAATCCTACTACAATTTCCTCCCCTACAAAAGGAGTGTTTGGCTTACAAACACTACAATATAAGCCAAGTAAATACAAGATAAAATACAAATTAAACACTGCAAACTTAATTAAATTGCTGCTAGGTCAATGAAACACATCATTGAAACACATCATTTGAATAAATACATAATACATTTAAATGCAAAGATTATACATACATTGTTATAATAGTTATACATACATATATGTATATGTTATAAGGTAAGTTATCATTTATATAAAAGAATTAAATATTGGTAATTTGCCAATTTTATAATGTTGTTTGAGTGGTGACAGAAATGAAAGGTCTTTGATCAACATAGTTTATCTAAAAGATTGCTGATTCAGTAGATGTAATATATAAACATAGTCAATATACCAAAATATAGAATTATTTGAAATCATTATTGAAGAATATAAAGATCTTGTAGTCATGAAATATGACATAAAAAGTTATCATTTTAACTTGACATCTCAATCAAATATGTGAACATATTATAATAACATAAGAACATCATAACCATAATATGACAAATTATGCTATGATTATAACATAGCATACAGCATAATAAATAATATGGCAGTAACATAAAACATCATGACATAGAAAATATGATGGTAAATCATATAGCATATCATAATAAATCATATAGCAAATCACACAGCAATTAGCATAATAAATCAATGCTAATACATGGCAAACATTATGGCCAATATCATAGCAAATAGCATGATAAATATCATAACAATTTAATGCAATAGATACCATAAATCTTAAATACTTGAATAAATAACAATAGTCGGTTCATAACAACCTGAACAAGACTAGAGCAGTCGGTTCATAACAACCTGAACAAGACTGGCTTATTTCTTGCTAGCATTCAAACAATAATTCAACTTAAACTTACATTTTACTAAATATTTAGTAATAACATTTGACCAGTTTAGGTCACCAACGTGGGCCCTATCTATGATAACATGCAGAATTTTCTTCTGGCCAATCTGCCATCCTGCACATTATCAGGCAACACGCAACAATAAAAGCTAAGCTTTATAAATTATCTCTTCATCAGAGTGTTCAAGGTAATCAAAATAACATAGATTGTCTGAAATGTACTCATCAAGCTACCTTCAAGGTAAAAACACAGTGAACTGCTAAGCTGCAAAGACTGAGGAAGAATTGGAGGTTTGTTGTTCAATTTCACATTCAGATTCTTTAACTTCAATTGGTGCGCAATCAACTTCTTTTTGATCAGATCTGGTGACTTCATAGTTTCTTTTGTTTATCTTAAGAACTTTCCAAACAATAACTAAAATAGTTACTGCGATAACCAAAGCAAGTATTGGTGACCAAACATAAGATGAATATTTTCCCAATGGTGAAGGAGGATCAATTAAATGTCTAAGATGTCTTTGGATATGGTGTTCCAATTCAGGAATACCAACTTCATGTTTAACCAATTTTTCGAGATGTTTAGGTATTTTATGAAAAGCCATTGATACATGAGGACCAATGAGTTTTTGATAAGTTGTTACATTGTACTGGATGAATTCCTTAACATTTATGAAATCAATGTGAGGAGTGCTATAGTAACTTGCTGGTATTGCCAAATTTTGACTTTGAGCCTTGCAACCGATCGGTATCTCAATGATATCTGCTGGAGGAGCTGTCAAAGAAGTGAAAGATTCTTTATTCGTGCATATTACTGTGAACTTTTGTGTCTGGTTATGAATCACTAGCCATTTTGTTTGCGTTAACCAGTGACTTTGTGGTAAGATAAGATTGTTCGGAGTCAATTTAACTTTACAATTTGATATTGAATTATACAGAAGGAGAAAGGTAGAACAATCATTTGTAACTTGATCAGCAAATCGAATTGGTGATCTGAAATGACATAAGTCAGTTTTTGAATTGACACATTGAGCATACTCAAATTCAGTAAGATATACAATTTTGGTATGATCTGGAGACAAAGCTAAGTATTTGTGTGGTATTTCATAAGTTAACAAAATTGATGAATCATTTATTGGGGTTGGCATATGCACAATTTGGTAATAGTTAAATTCAGACATTAATGACTTGAGAGGTATTGAAATGACAATTATGGGTCCTTTTGCTGAAGTTGTAAATCGAACAGTTAAATGATGGTAATAGTGAAACAAATCTCTATTAATGTCATATGGCAACCTTAAATCTTGTGGTAAAGCTTTCTCAATTTCCTGTAACATTGATCGAAATTGATCTAGTTGGAGCACATTCATGGTTAATTGTCCTTGAAGAGTATCATCTATTAAATTTTGAACATTGTTTAAATGTAAAGTTGCAGATTCAACATTATGTAGAAGAGAATTCATTAATAAAGTCGGATGTGCCAAACATTTGTAAAGAATTTTGGTTTGTCCTATCTTCTCAAACATTTCTTTTGTAGTATTATATACAGTTTCCTGAAATGTTTCAAATGCATCTGTAAGTGAATTGACAGTATCAATAACATGGTTAAGCTTATGCTGAGTAGCATTAACAACGGTGAGACTATCTTCAACTATATGCACTAAATCTTCATCACTCTTGACTAAGCTTGTAATTCTTTGATTGATGGCTTTCAAGTCATCTTCTGTGGCAACTCCAGTTAAATCACTGAGTAGGTTACCAAGAAAAGGAATTAAAGATCTCTTTTCTCTTGTGTATTTTGACATCATCTTGTTTATTTCAATGGATTTATTCTTTAATTTTGTAACACGTTTTCTGGCATACTCAATCTGATTGATTATTAATTGCATGACAGGTTCATATTGTTTTCCTTGATTATGTCTATTGACTTCCGTATTGCAAAAGCGAACATATTTTCTAATCTCAAACAAATGATCAGAAATCACGTTGATTGGTTGTGAATATATTTCCAAATTCAATGGCAGTGCGATCAGCCATCTGCTCTGACTTGTAAATTTTGTGGCTTCATGCTTGACGAAAATATTCTGTTGAGTGGCCAAAGCTTGATAGATTCCAATACCAATCAGAATGGTAATGAGAATTCCTGCAATGTAAATTAACATATATATAATACTTTAGCAATAAGTATCATATGCTTACTATTATTTCTCCAAATTCAATTCATCTGCAACCATGTGAAACAATTCAGCTAAACGTTTTTCAATGCCAGCACCTTTTGACAGGCTTTGACAGTGTTTCATTTTAAGTTTTGCTTCTTCTTTTGCAGTTCTACTACTTCTAGTTGGTGGATTATGCTCATATATTTCAGTAGCATCTGAGTCAGTATTTGAAGAAACATCACTACTGCTATCATCTAGCGAGTCAGACTCTTCGTCTGTGGAACTTTCCGTAGGTTCCAAGAATGTTTCTTTGTCAGGTGATTCATCCTGAGATGAAGTATCTTCCTTTCTTCCAATGCCTTTGGCGTACCTCAGTGCATCTACATGAACTCTGTGTGTTTTATGAGTAATATCATGCTGCACAATAAAAGACACTGGTCCAGTTTGCTTGATAATATGATACCCTGACAACCATCTTGCATCAAATTTATCCTTCCTGTTAAAATTAAACATGAAAACGGCATCACCTTCTTTTAAGTTTCGGTATCTTGCATTGTGTTTGCTATTATAATAATTTCTGTTTCTTTCTTTTGACTCTTGTAGTCTCTTTTTAACTAAGCCCTGCGAAACATTCATTCGCTTCAGAGCTGTCTGGAGGAAGTCATCCTCTTCCTCAAAATCTTCATTTTCCTTCAACAATGTGTCCAGTGGTATGTGTGATTCCCTATGAAACAACAGATAAAATGGACTATATCCACGGGACGCTGATTTGCTAAAATTAATTGAAGCTCTAATGCTGGGTACATATTCATCCCAGTCATCACGAGTGCTAATCTTAGCCATCATGTCATGGATGATTCTATGTGGCCTTTCTGCTAAATTAGCACGAGGGTGATAGACACTCGTTTTGATGTGATGTATGTGACCCAATGCAGTCAATTTTCCAAGTAATTCATTAACCCATTCGGTACCATTGTCCGAGCTCATGTATCTTGGAAATCCATATCTGCAAAATACTTGATTCAATAATACATCACAAATAGTACTAGACTTTTTGTTTGGGATTGGGATAATTTCAACCCAACCAGAATAGTGATCTGTGACAGTAACACAGAATTTATTCTCATTTGCAGTAATTGGATACGCTCCAGTGGTGTCCACTCCAATACGTTGGAAAGGATAACTGGCTATTGGCGTGTCCTGCAGTGGAGATGGCTCCACTCTCAAGTTACGCTCTGAACATGGAACACATGCATCTACATAATTGTATGTATCGGTCGTCATGCCCTTCCAAAAGAAACGTTGCTTCAGCTGATCTAAAGTCTTATCTCGACCAATATGCCTCCCAGCTATTCCCTCATGAACTTCTTTAATGAATGATTGCTGTAATGACTTAGGTACCTCCAAACGTGTTTCTTCCTCTTTCGTGATATAGTATAATAAACCATGTTTAATAATGTACTTTTTGTAATATTTTGACTTGCTCCCAAGAGTTCTTAGATTTTCTTTGATGTGAAGAATTTTCTTGTCTTTTTCTTGTTCAGTTTTTATTGTAGGGTGATTTGAGGTGTCTTGATCTTCATCTGACTCTGAAGATGAATTGGTATTTAATGTATCTGGCAAGCCAGAATTGATTTCACAAACTTCATTTGCCTTCTCATTTGGTTCGATTCTGGATAAGAAATCAGCTACCACATTGTCTTTGCCTTTGATATATTCGATTTTGCCTCCATAACTACTAATTTTTACAGCCCATCTCTGTAATTTTGCATTTTTGTTATTAGCCGAATCAATATATTTTAATGGACAGTGATCAGAGTAGATAGTGAATTTTGTTCCTTCCAAATATGGTCTAAATTTTTCTAAAGCAAAAATAATGGAATAGCATTCCTTTTCAATAATTGGCCAATTTTGCTGAGTGTTGGACAAATGATGACTGAGATAATACACTGGTTTATGATGACCATTTATCTCTTGTGCCAACACAGCCCCAATTGTATTGTTACTGGCATCAGTGTACAATACAAAAGGCTTGTTTGCTTCTGGCATGTGCAATACAGGAGCTTTCATCAACCTTTCTTTGAGTGCATCAAAAGATTTTTGTTGGGATTCACCCCATTCAAATTTTGCATCTTTTCTCGTTAATTTTGTAAGCGATTCCGCTAATTGAGAGAATTCTGGAATGAACTTTCTGTAATAACCTACCATACCAATATATGATCTAATATCTTTGATTGATTTTGGAATTGGTAACTTTTCAATTGTTTCTACTTTGCGTTTGTCAACTTTAAGTTCTCCATTTGAAGTTATGACATGGCCTAAATATTGAAGTTCTGGCTTTACAATTTCACATTTAGTTGCTTTTAACTTCATATTAGCTTTCCGAATCCTGTCAAAAATTTGATTTAAGTGTGATAAATGTTCTTCAAATGTTTTTGACCAAACAATTATGTCATCCAAATAAGGTAATGAAAAAGAATTTAAACCATTCAAAAGATGAGACATAACTTCTTGATAAATACTTGGTGCTATTGATAAGCCAAAAGGTAAACGATTGTATTGAAATAGTCCGTGTTCACAAACGAATGCAGTTTTTGGTTTGCTTTCGTCGTCAACCTCAACTTGATGATATCCTTTGATGAAATCAAGGGATGAAAAGTACCTGGCTCCTCCAAGCGTGCAAAATACATCTTGGATATTTGGTAATGGCCAATAAAATTCAGATGTTACTTTATTTATAGCTCTGTAATCAACGCACATTCGAACTTCTCCTGACTTCTTTTTGACACACAATATGGGGGCTGCCCATGAGCTATTAGATGGAGAAATTAGTTTTGTATGGAGCATTTCGTCAATCTGTCTTTTAACTTCATCACGATAAACCATGGGTGTTCGATATGGTTTTTGGCGAATAGGTTTGGAATTACCAGTATCTAAATGAGCCTTTTTGATATTAGACTTTCCAATATCAAACTCATGTTGAGCAAATACATCTTTGTTGTTTTCCAACAAAGTACGTAATGCTTTTTGTTGTTCTTCTGGTAATTCAGAAGACACTTCTGGAACAGACAAGTGTTTATAAGCAAATTGAGAAGTATTTTGTTTGTGATCTGATGATTTATCATTTTTAGCATTCTCAGTGATGTTATTTATTTCACCCACTGTACTAATTTTTGCCAAAACATTGCCTCTTTGGATATGAAAATATCGACCTGTAGAATTAACAATGGTTATTGGAATTTTCCTATGTTCTTTAACGGTACCTAAACCATTCATCACCATTAAACCTGGTTCCTTGTTTAGAAACGACAATGGGTGTTGTTCCCATTGTATACTGTCATTCACAGTACCAACTGGTGCTTCTTTATGATAACGACCATAAATTGTCAGTACAGTTCTCGGAGGAATAGTGGTATTGGTCACAGTTCGGACAATAGATCTAATTTCACTCTGCTTTGATAAAGCAATGGTATGACTACCAATCATGCATGTTCCATTTTTAAAATTGAGCACAACATTGTATCTTGTCATGAAATCCCTGCCAAGAATGACATCATGATTTAAATTTTTCACAATGAGACATTTATGTGGGTAAACTTTACCATCAATTTTAAAATGTACATAGCTTTCTCCGATCAATTGTAAATGACTACCATCAGCAGTTTTTAATTGCGAATTTGATTTATAAGGTTTTATAGATCTTCCAAAGATATCCTTGTAATACCGATAGCTAATAACCACAGTATCAGCTCCTGAATCTAGCAAAGCTCTTCTTTGTTTATTTTTTACTTTTACCAATAATGTTGGTGGATCAACAAATTTTGATGTTACATTAAACACTCTGGGGGTTTTGGTAGAGTTATTTTAGGCGAAGAAGGGAGCCCCTGACTTCCTGCCCTCTAGTTTGATTTATTGTCACCATGAGGTTGCTGGGACCTTTGCTTTCCAGGCACCTTGCACTGAGCAATGAAGTGTCCTGGTTTTCCGCAACCATAACAAACAGGTTTGGGATTCTTTCTGAATCCTTGATTTCTGTAATCATTTCTGAACCTAGACTGTTGTCTACGGTCATCGCGATGAACCTCACTGACCTCCATTGGTTCATGTTTCAAACCATGAGCACTCAAACGTTGCTCTTTTTCTTCCAAGTCTATTGCATACTCAACAGCAACTGCGAAATTACTTGGGTGTTCAATCAAAACCTTTTTGGAAATGGTCTTGTTACGCAGACCCTTAGCCAAAATAGACACTAGCTCTCGTTGAGCAATTTTCGTATCAATTTCATTGCTATAAATTTCAACAGCTTTCTTCTTCAATAATTCAGCGAATACTGCAATAGATTGGCCTGGTCGCTGTGCGTATGTACGCAACCGAATTAACAATGTTTGGGGGTCTAATCTTTCCCCAAATCTATCTATCAGTCTTTCTTTCAAATCAGCCCAAGAAATATTGGGAGTTGCTTCCACAGTAGCACATATAAAATCGGAAACAGTGTTTTTAGAGAACTGATATACTGCTCTTCTAAGATCAGCATCATCTCGCCTACCTGTTGCCAAGAATACATGTTTTTCCACATCAGACAGGAAAGGCAGTAAGTCTCTTGCTTTTCCCGAAAACGATAATTGCTGCGAAGCTGCGATGGCTTGAGTTGTAAGTTGTAGGCCAAGGCGATCTAAAGTGCTCCCGAGTCTATCATCTTGTTGTACTCTGTTTGCGATCTGATATAGTTCATTATATCGCTGTTGGACCTGAGCCAAAGTTTGCGCATCAGCTTCATTGTTCGTAGGATCAAGCGCGGTTAAATCACCGGCAATTGGAGGAGGAATTCCTGCCATTGTTCTTTAAATAAATGTCAATACTCACAGTAAATATTCATTACTTTCTGAATAAAAGTAAGGCGCTAGTTGTCAGTGGATCCGAATCCTTTTTCTTCGCGATCAGTTGTTCCGAGCGTTTCAACGACTTTCATCTCTGCAACGTAGTATTTTTCGATGATCATCTGGGCGATCTTCAGTCCACGGTAGACACAAAATAGGTCGGTTCCAAGGTTGAAAAGGACGACACAGACCTCTCCCCGGTAGGATGGATCAATAACCCCAGCTCCAATGTGAAGTCCACATTTTGCTGCCAATCCGGATCTGGGCGCAATACGAGCGTAAATTCCTTCGGGCAGTTCCATTTTTATTCCTGTGTTAATGATGGTACGACTGCCTGCTGGTATTTTAACATCATCAGCACTATATAAATCCAAGCCAGCACAACCTGACATGGCATAAGTTGGTACAATAGCCTTGTCATTGGCTTTGACAATCTTTATAACAATCTTTTCTGCGTAGATTGATGATGACATACTTAATTCATAATGATAGTCAACTGTAGCACAGCCATTTTATCGGGCTAGTTATAAATTCCTTCTAGCTGCTGTTCTCCTCTGCTGGTAACTCTTGCTGCTGCTACCAGTGTAGCCAGTGAGTTAAAAATAGTCACTGTACAGAGCTCAGCTGAGCACTGCATGCAGGTACACACAGTAAACTTTCTAGTCATTGTTGGTTCAGCTGAATTGTTTCATATGATTTTCATTTTACTGTCAAGATGAGTTATTTAATCCATCTTAATTGTTTAGTAAGTACATAAACCCACCTTGTTTTATTGAATCCATGATTTTCAGTCTGTTTTTGTGCTTTCTGTGCTTAAATCCTGTGAATCATGGCATTTTATCCAATTACTCCAGGTAATCCATTACTCCAGGTAACCCATAGTAGAATCCTGCAGGATCCTGGTCACGGCACCAAAATTTATGTGTAGAAGAAAACACATAATTGTCGTTGTGATTAGTTTATTCAAAACATTCCATCTTCAAATAAACAGTTACAATTCGTATAGTGGTATATCCAAGCATCTTTGAGTAAAGTATATCTGTAAGTCTTTTCTAAATCTCTGAGTAAATCTATATGGCAAGCGCGCTCTCAATACAAGGGTTATACCCTCAACATCCAAGTGCGTCGTGGCGTACCCTGATTGGTCCGAGGGGTATGACGCACTTGGGTTTGGTATGTATGACGCACTTGGTTGTGTAACTTGTTTACTTCACATTCCTATATCTTTACTTATACAATCAGTTATATGAGTTAAATATACTAACTTAATATAGATTAATTAATATGGCATACCTTGATTAATTAATAAAATTAATAATTTAGGAGAATCCTACTACACCCCCCCCCCCCCGCTTAAGACCAAATGGTGGCCTCTTTATCTTATTCATTATCTTTACCCTGAATTGGATTTAGAACAATGGCATGGCAAGGTGCAATGTGTGCATTGATGTAAGCCCGGATTGATGAAAGACATGATTATTGTTCACTGAATTTTTCTACTATTAATAACTAACTATAAGGTAGATGATAGATAGATAGACAGATAGATGGATCGAGAGACAGATAGGTAGCTAGGTAGATAGGTTCATAGGTACATACTCTGTCATACAATTGCTCTTGAAGGTAAGTTCACCCTTTAGTGATTTGCCATTGAACACTATCTTAAAGGTGTCTCACGCTATTGGCTATATTATCACTGATATTGAATCACTAAATCAATTAAAGGTATGAGGAGTCAATATTTAGCTATCAGTGAAGTGGGACTATTATGAATATGCAGCACATGTACTTGGGGGCAACCATTTAACATCCAGGGGGACTTGGAGTTTCCCTGGGAAGGAATTACTTCTTACACTGTAGCGACAACAGTAATTATTTATTTCAAGTACACAAAGTCCCCAAATATCTCTTCCAAAATCAAGCAACACTTATAAAGAAATACCCCAAGCAGAAATGATTTATTTCAAGACTGCCCAAAAATGTATTGATTTAATTCATCGAAACTAAGCAACAAAATATTTATTTCAAAGAACCCCCCCTCTGTTATTAAATGGTCACCCCCATGAATTTACTGGTTCTTGTTTTTGAATATCCATGATTTACTTGTCAGTGGCTTGTAAATGCTTGAACACCAATTTGTCTTTATCTGATAACATAATAGCCAGGTGATTAAGTTGGTAATTGATGACATACATATGGCATACTCAGAATTTGCTGTCAAGGCAGATAGATGATGGATACCATTGGAAAGAAAGAAAGATAGATAGATAGTTTGATAGATAAGTAGATAGATAGATAGATAGATAGATAGATCAATAGATAGATCAATAGATAGATCAATAGCAGCCCATTCTCCAATCCAGAATGAAATACGTACTTTATGGACTTTTTGCACCTGACTATAAACACCGGTCTTCATTCTGAAGGAACAAGAAGGACGTCCTTCATTCTCATATATAGATCTCAAAACTATTGAGAATGAACACCATTCTTTATTTCTATACAATTCTACAAAATAAAAGCTGGTCTTCAATCTCTAAAATCAGGATGAAAATGAAAGATGGTCTTCATTGCAAATGCAAATTAAACACTGTATTTCATTATTTGACCCATTGAATAAAATGAAGGACAGTCTTCATATCCAATCAAATGATATTACTCCAGACCATTGGATGAATGAATGTCACTCTTAACTAAAGTTTGTTCATTCTTGCATAAATGAAAGACCAACCTTATCTTTCTAAGTAAAGATTGGGCTTTATTTTTCAGCATTAATCAATATTGTATCCTACAGCTCCTATTTCCAAAATTGTGGTCAGTTTGTTAAAATATAGTCAATCCAGGGGTCGATTCAGGAATTTTCATCATTTGGGGGGGGCATACATTCAGCTTTTTTTCCTAACCAAATAGAAGTATGAAGATTATGTCACAATTTAAATGTTATATTTAAAATTGAAGGTCTAAAAATATAATGCCTATTATTACAGTGGCTTTTTAAAATATCTTTATCATTGCTTATAAAAACAACATATTTAACTTTTTTTAACATATTGCATTAAAAAAAAACTGTATTGAGTAAATTCACAGAAACAGTTTTTTAATTTACCCTTTACTGATTACCTAACCCTATATAGTGATATCCATTGAACGCATCATTGCTCAAGTCATATAGGGGTGAAGTCTTATCTCATTATCATTTCTTGCACCCCTTCCATTGTAATACATGTATAATAGCATTTATTAGATAAGAATACCTGACCTAGTTACATATTTGTAAGTTATATTCAAAATTGATATTTAGTGTGCTCTTATAACTATTTCAGAATTGTAATGAGAATAGTTAATTTTGCCATATTTCAAATCAGCCATAATTCATCAAATTTGGTTTTACCTTTTTTGGTGTTCAGATTAACCATACCACAATAATGATAATTTACCACTTTGTAAGGATAAAATGCTTTTAAAATGATAATCTTTGAGCTTTCAATCATGTTTGACATGCTATGACTGTCAAATTAGGTAGGCAATATTTCTTCACAAATATATTTTGCAAGATTTAATAGTTTTAATGCCTTCAGACGCATTCTTTTTAGATAGCAAACAATGTTGGGCTTTCCTGGAGTAATAAGTTCAAATAAAGCCCCCCCCCCCCCAAGAATAAAGGCCCTGTTCAAAATACAAACAATGTGTATTTTAATAGCCTCCTCTTCGGTAGTTTTGGTTTTCCATGTCTGAGGTGTGCAAAATAATGACCTCCTTTGAATTAAGGCTCCAATTGAGTTCATCATTATACATAACAAAATTAGCAGTACTGTCAGAATTTAATGAGAAGGTCCTGTAAGGCCCCACCTCGAATATAGGCCCTTAAATAGAGGCCTGGTGATCTCTCAGAATGCTTGAAGGTCTTCTGAAAAGATGTGAATGGGGAATCTTATCTGGTAATTCGGTATATTTTTGTTATGGAGGAAGGAGGGGTCAGTGAAAGAAGAAAGGGAGAAAGGAGTAGGGAGGAGGGGAGAAAGAAGGAGAGGAAAACGGAGGAGGGGAGAATGGAGGAGAGGAGAATGGAGGAGAGGAGAAGGGAGAAGAGAAGGGAGGAATAATTCAGTCACTAAAATTGTATAACTAGTAGAAATTACATCCCAGAATAAATTATATCTATAAATGGCCTTAGGGGATAAAAATGAGAGAATGCGGGATGATTTGTGGCTTTTCTTCTCTTTCCCATGTTCATTTTGTTACTACCCCCCAAATATACGCCATTGAAAACGCCCATTAAATTACATGAACCTCGACATGAATCTGCTGACATTTTAGCTAAAATCAGTATTAAAGCCTTAGTATTTCATCATAAATACAATTTCACCTGATTGCACGAATTGTATGGGGAAAAGTAGGATCAAAGAGGCCAATTCAACAGAAAAGCAGGTCCATTTTTGGCATTTAACTGAACCATAGACATATCTATATCAGAAAATGAATAACATTCTTTATCTTGTAGATGTACCTTCAGAATTAAATACATCTTTCATATTCAGGTGACAAAAGTCCATAAAGTACGTATTTCATTATATGAGGAGAATGTGTTGATCAATAGATAGATCAATAGATAGATAGATAGATAGATAGATAGATAGATGGATTGGTAGCCAGGGTCATAAGTGGGTCAGCTTGTAGATAGGTAATTAGTTATGTCAATTTAGGTAGAATGATGGATAAATAGAGGAGTGGAGACACGATATCTTTGATTCCAAGATACACATTTCTGTTGAATATGACAAACAGGGTTAAGAAACTGAACATTTTTAGGTGAATAATTTTATCTGAACTCTTTGAGCTAGTTTGAAGGTTCAACACCGTTGTGAATGAGATAAGCTGAGAAAACCCTTTAATCTGAAACACTGAAGAGGTCTAAGTTTATGGGGATAATTGAAATATGCATTCCAGATGACAGGTGTGATGCTGATAACATAGTTCTACCACTCTAAACTTAGAGCTCAACAGGTTCACAAAAGTGTATGTGCTGCCCTCTGGAATCCAGAACAGAATCTACAATCGATCTGACACTGTCAGTGAGCTCTAACAGATTTCAGATTCAGCAACTGTTGGTTTTCTGTAGTGTTGTGGAGTAATGAATTTGTATGTTGAATTGGGCCTAAAGTTGACTATTGAATAATTTTTAATCAGCCAGTTCATGCTTTGAAACGTACTTTTGCTGCAAAGTGGTACCCATTGCTTTTTCTACCCAGCCAGATGTGAGTAGTCCCTGTTTGGCAGCCAGCCAGACAGCCACGCACGAGTACTCTCACTTTTCAGTATAAGCTTGTTAAGCTTGCCCTGACCAGTGACCACAACATACATTATTTGTGAAGTTGCCACAAAAAGATTAACTCTTCTTTGGTGTTACAGACATAATTAACTGTTTCAGATCTCTCAAAGCAATTGAATGAATGCTTTAGTGTTTCATTGTCGTCCGTTTGTTGTTTCAATTAGTTTCGTTGGAGCACGCCCTAAACTATCATTTAAATCATGCTGGCAATAGCTGTTAAAGGATTTGAAAACTTCATAATTTTATGGTGCTCATTGGCAGTGCATGTGCACTCATTGACTGTTTAAAATTGTTGATTGCGCTTTGTTTATATGTTGCTGGCAGCTCAGCTGTGCGTATGAGCACAAGTGATGAGGTCCCTCTACCTAGACATGACCTGACCTACTCGAATATTAATAAATGTGTCAGCTGGAGGTCATCCGATTTCTGGCAGACTCTCCAGCTGTGCTGTTCGTTCAGAGTCTGTGAGCAGACTGTAGTTCTACAATCACGAGGCAACAAATAGAAGTAGAACATGAAATTCCATGATAAGTTGGAAGTCACCAGCTTAATTGTTTCACCAGTTACAACATAAAATTATTAATACATTAATTTTGTGGTATTTATGAACGTAATGATTGAATTTTATATTCATTAGTTAAATTTAAACCTCTTGTCATTACATTTGCACTAGCCCTGTCGGCTAATGTTTATTTTATAATCTGTTTCTGACTCAAAATAAAATGATTTGACTTGATTTGATTTGAACACAACTAGTACTTTACAGATGATTTCATATTTGAAGACCAAAGGACAAAATGTGAATTTTTGTCTAGGACATGGTATCCTACGGGGAAAAGTGATGTCATAAGTTTGCTGATGTCATTTTTCCCTATAGAATACATATCCCAGAAAAAAATTCACATTCAGTCCTTATTTCTACAAATATGAAATCATCTGTAAATCATGCAATAATCTATAAAAGCCGTGCTGAAAATATAGAAAATGCTATACAAATACAATAATTGTGGATCAGAAAAAACAAGGTTAAAAGGTTTCAGTGTGGCAGTTAGAGAGGGGGGGGAGGGTCATTCCTCCCCTGCAACAACTTTTTGGCGGAAAATCGGGAATTAGAAAAATACTGAAATGTGGTTTATAGGGCAAAAAGTTGAAAATGAGAAACAGGATAGCATAAGAGAGCAAATTCCTTGTATATTCCCAGATTTTATCCTGCTCTATCAAACATTTTCCTGGACCTCATCTACGCTAAGCAGTGTGTTACCTGAATCCAAAGCCTGGACATTTGCAGATTTCAGCTCAAAATAGAGAGCTCTTTTCTCACCTTTACACATGTGCAACCAATTTTTTGTGTCTCCTCTTAATTTTAGGCCAAATGTCAAATTCCCTGATATTTCCCTGTTTTCCTTGTCCTCTATGTTTCCATGTTAAATGTACATGTATCATGCTGCCACTTAATGGACTATCACATCTTTCATCATGATGTTATCCTCTATTTTTGCATAACTAACAAATAGGCTGTAAAGCAATTAAAAGCCAGGTTTATAAGTAGATCTGGAAAAAGAGGGGCAACAGAAGAGGGGGGCATTTGAATAACAATTATAGGTTCCAAAAGGGAAGTTATCAGTACTGTAAGCAGAAGGTGGGGCTAATTAAGGGTGGAAGAGCAAAAAGTCCAAGCAAACTGAACTGAGAAAGGGCACACTCAAGCAGACAAGATATGGAGCTGAAGGTGATGACATGTGATTAATGACCTGAAGTGACTGCCCAGGGTCCAGCATATCTGTTCCTGATTAAGATAGTTAACTAGAAACTTCCCCTCACTTCATAGATATGTAGAATGCCTCCCAAGTAGCCATAATGCATAATCTGATGAAGATAATTGGTTGATTGTGTCCTAATCAGAGTATCATGCCATTCCTTTACCAGTGTTTGAACAGGTAGCTTCACATATAAAAACAAAAGTTGTGTAAATGTCAAGTAAAGGCAGAAGGAAAGAAGGAAAGTAGATAGATAGATAGATACATACATACATACATACATACATACATATAGATAGATAGATAGATAGATAGATAGATAGATAGATAGATAGATAGATAGATAGATAGATAGATAGATAGATAGATAGATTGACAAATAGACAGATAGACAGATAGACGGATAGATGCATAGATGGACAGATAGATAGATAGATAAATAGATAGATAGAATGTAGATAGGTAGATAGATCAATATGCGATAGTTAGACAGATAGATAGATAGATAAATAAATAGATAGGTAAATAGATAGATAAATAGATAGTAGGGCTATCACGATTACAGAATTTTGAAATCGATTAATCTATGGCCTAAAATCGAATCGTAATCGATTAATCGCCGTTTGCCCGCCATTATAGACATAAAGTAATAGTTGTGTTGCTTTTTATAAGATTGCCTTGTTGAGGAAGCTAGAGCCTCAAATTTTCCTTTGAAAATACTAATTGCAATAAGACTTGACACTTCAATCTTTGTAATCATCTTCATTCAGGTTCAGCCAATCCACTTGACCAGTTTAGTTGCAATTCACTCGTAACACCTGATTTGACAGTCATAAAGTTGCTTCCTTGTAGAAATATACAGATAACAGATTAATCGATTTTGCAAACTGGAATCGATTTTTAACTAAAATCTAATCGGCGGCGATTAATCGGTTAATCGTGAGAGCCCTAATAGATAGATAGATAGATAGATAGATAGATAGACAGATAGATAGATAGATAGATAGATAGATAGATAGATATAGATAGATAGATAGATATTGATTGATTGATTTGTTCATTTATTTATTGATTTATTGATTGAATACTTTCAATTTAAGCCCACCATCAGTTGTGTTACAGCCACGTTTCTTTTTTTTTTCTCATTCTTTAATTCAGTAGTTTAGCATGCCTCTATGATGGATTCACTAATCAGAACAAATTCTAAAGACTGCACTAATCATATCTGTCTTTATATAGATCTATATCTAAAAGTTATAGATTCATTAAGATAGAGATACCTGTGCAGTTCCTCAGAGGCCAGATAAGCAATTAACAAGTGATAAGGGAGGGCAACAGGGGGTCTCTTAAAGGGACCAGGGATTTTGGGCTATAAGGTGTCTTCAAATCTGTATTGGGGTAACACTCAGTGACCACCAGTGATATGGGGACTGTTGGGGCAAGGCTCAGTGAAGGGTAATTAAGGTCCCCAGGGGGTTTCAGCAACAATCAGTAACAAGGGTAGACAATGGTAGACCATCAGTGTGATGGGGTAAAGCTGAGACTTTCACAGTATCTTAACTGTACCTATTCCACGAATTCCATAGTGGTATAACTTCTCTAGAAGCGTATGGTGATTTAACGTGTCAAACGCCTTACTTAGATCAAGAAAGAGTCCTAGGGCTTTATGTTTTTTATTTAGAGTACATGAAATCAGATCTTGTAATTTTAGTATGGCTAAGTCCGTGGATAAATTTTCCCTGAAGCCGAATTGACAGGGAGTTAAAAGATCATTTGTGACCTGCTCCACCAAAATGAGTTCAAAGTAGGCAATTTATATTTCTCAGAAATTAGCAAAATGTGTCAAAAGGTCACATTTTGATGTTTTCTAGCTATTGGTCCCATGTTTTAGTAAAAGTCATTTTCTTTAAGTAATTAGGACTCATATAACTGGAAATTGATTTTAAATTATCTAAATTGGGTGTTCTTCTTGATTTTCTTAGTTCTTTCTTTGTAATGGCGGGAAATTGAAATGGAATTTTCTCGAAGTTTGAGGTTTCGCATCATCAATATTTGAGGTGCCATATCTTTGGATTGGATGGAGATATCAAAACATATGAACCACCATTTTAAAGCTCATTTCCTGTGAAACAAAGTCGTTTTCACAACTAAATATGATAGGAGGGCGACTTTGAACCCATTTTGGTGGAGCAGGTCACATTTGTTTTTAGATAATTTTGTAATCTATTGTAGACTAGTCGTTCCAGTATCTTAGAGAACGTAGGCAAGAGAGAAACAGGTCTGTAATTTGTAAAAGAACTTTTTGGTCCATTTTTATGTATTGGGATAACTTTAGCCAGTTTCATTTGGTCTGGGAAAATTCCATTCCTAAGACTAAGGTTACATATATGAGTCAATGGTCTCAGAATTGGTTGAAAGGTTGATTTTAACATTTTTGGACTAACCTCATCATATCCGTAAGAAGACTTTGATTTGAATTTTTGAATAATTTTTGCAATTTCTTCAGCCGAAGTTGGCCTAAGAAAGAGAGAACCCACTAGATTTAGATTAGGTAAAAAAGTACTCGGTTGCCTGGAGCATGGGGTTATTTTGTTTGATAAATTTGGTCCAACATTTGTGAAATATTCATTGAAAGAGTTCGCTATTTCATTTGCATTTGTTAGTGTCACATTATCATTTGTTGTAAAATAATTAGTCACATCGTTTTTGTTATTATTCTTATTTAGTAAATTATTTATTTGCTTCCAAGTAGCTTTTATGTCTTTTTCGCAACTTTTAAATGAATTTGTCCAATGAAGTTGTTTTGCTGCTCTTATTAATTTATTAAGGCAATTTCTGTATCTCTTGTATTTAATTTCCTCTTCCAGACGCCTTACTAGGTCTCGGGTTTTTTTTAGTTTTATAGATAATTTGTAGCGTTGTTTCATTGAGGTAATGGTGCCTTTAGTGATCCACGGTTTAATTTTATGAAATTTCCTTTTAAACTTAGAAGTTCTTACAGGGAGTTTTTCATTCATTATTTTGGTGTATATATCAATAAAAGAATTATATGCAGTGTCTACATTTGATGAATTTATGATATCGTCCCAGTTCGCGTCATTAAGAGCATTTTTGAAGGAGTTCATTGACGCCTCGTTTTGGACTCTATAAGTGACATTCTTTTCAAGACATACGTCAGGGTCAGTCAGATCTAAGGAAATGAAGTTAATATAATGATCAGTGATGTCAACTGGTATTGTTCCTTGGTATGTTGGAACATCTGAGATTTTTTGGAATATATGATCAATTAGAGTAGCCGAGTTGTTAGTCACTCTTGTTGGCAGTGAGATTTTTGGAATAAAGCTATTACTTATAAACGAGTCTAGATATGCATTAGTTAAAGCATTGTTTTCAGACTTGATAAGATCAATATTGGTATCACCAACAATTATTATTTCCTTATTTTTATAGTTCTTAAAAGATTCTAGCAACGAAACAATAAAATTATTAAATTCATGTACACTGTTATGGCTTGGCGAGCGATATAAGACACCAAGTATAATAGATTTTCTTCCATATTTAATTTCAATGAAAAGACAATCAAAGAGATTTTGTTTGTCAGTCGGAACGGAAATTGCGAGTTCTTTATATTCTAATTTGTCAGAAATAAAGATAGCTATACCTCCTCCTTCCTTTTTTTGGAGTTTATGTTTAGTGATCATTGAGTAGCCTTTAAACTGTAAGTCAAAGAGACAATGACAATGGTTGCCATGGCAACCTGTAATACACAAAATTGAATTTCATTGTTTATAACACTCTTGAGAAGTACTATTATGGAACTTCCACCATGGTCAGATAATTTAGACTTTGTTGACTTCTGTCATTTAAAACGAGTGGCACTTTTGGCCATTTTCGGAGAAAAATTGGCTTTTTTTGCTGATTTACTGCCTACTCGGCATCACAACATTGACCATGGTGGCCATCTTGGAAGACATTTTACATATGAATTGAATTCCAAAGTTAAGTTGGCACTTCATTTAACAAGATTAACTTGAATTTAAACAGGAGAAAGGCAGAAATAGTAGGCCTATGTTTGGGATGTTTCCGGTAGATAGCGTCATTTTTTAAATAAGCCCCAAAAGTGACCAAAAAAGTGGCATTTTATACATATACGAATAAGTTCATATATATATGGGGTGAAGAGGTCCCAGAGTTAATTTCATATTTTTTCAAATTTCAAGTTATAAGAAAACAAAATGTGTTATCGCTATTGTGCCACTACCTGGCGAGCCAGAGCTGTGGGGGTCAAAACAAGGTGTGTTTTCACTATCATTTTAATATAAAATACTCCTTCTGAGGCCAAGGGAGGTAAAACTTTGAAGGCCTGTCAATCCAAAAATAAACGTTTCTGACCCGAAATTTCGCCACTAGGTTTTCTAACTTTGTTGATACTATGATCCATGCCAATATCATTTTGATCCGCCACGGACCACGTTTCAGCTGCATAGGGCTTCTGCATGATTTTTACAGGCACAGCCTCTTAAGGTGTCAGACACGCGTGTTAATTTCGCGATCAGACACGCGTGTTAGTTCTCGTGGACTTTTATGCCACGTGTGTGAGTATTAGTTGTCTATGTGGCTTTTTGGCTTGGGCCCAAGGGGAGGGGGTGTTTAAACCCCCCTTACTGAAACTGTGCATGGAAAATGCATGGATGCCAAAAATATGCATGGAAAATGCATGGATCTGGACTCTAACTTTTTTAGATGCATGGAACATGCAAGATTAGCTCAGTAGTCATGGAATCTGCATGGATTTTGCATGCGATTTGCAAGACTTCATTCCGTGATCATGGAATCTGCAAGAACTTTGCAAGGATTTCGCATGACTTCTCTACAAAAAATAAAGTCCAACGCAAGAGTTTTGCATGACTAGGAGTAAAAAACAAACTCCAACGCAAGAAATTTGCAAGAGTATGACAGAGACTGAGTCTGATGCAAGAAATTTGCAAGACTCATCAAGAGAGACAAAGTTCAATGCATGGATTTTGCAAGTCTCTTCCCAGAGTAGCTCTCCTATAAAGAAGACGCAAAAACTTATTATGATGTCATCAACAAAGGGCGGGCTTTCTCAACTGTCGGCTGCTTCTCTCAATGTTTGTTGTGTCAGTGAAAAGCTTGTCATTTTGATGGTGATTGAAGCTTGGATTGTGATATATCTGCTAAGGTAAGACCTTCAATTGTTCAACTATATATTCAGGCATCATAAGAGGATAAAAAAATATCAATATTTCTTCTGATTGGTAAATTGATTTGGACTCTGAAAGTTCTGTCAAAGAAGTGGAGTGCCCAAGCGGAGTATAGGCCTGCCTGAAGTTTTGGACTCTGCAAATTTATATGTTTTGCAAATATATATTGCACGGGCCTATAGTTCTCTGCTTCCAATGCCTTCCCTTACTGAAAATATGCATGGATTTTGCAAGGTTTATGTAAGATTTTTGCAAGGATGGATCCATGCATTTTTCTTGAACCATGCATGGATTTATGCATGAAAAACTTAAGGATCTAGCTGCTATTCAGGCGCATGGAAAGTGTAAGAATTGCTCTTGCATATTCCTTGCATGCAAGAAAAGTGTAAGACTTGTTCTTGCATTTTTCTTGCATGCATGGCAAATGCATGGAAAATGCATGGTATATGCATGGGCAATTCCATGCATTTGCCATGCATCCATGCATGGAATATGCATGGATCTAGCTGCTATCCAGGCGTTGTCAGGAATACGCATGGAAAATGTATGGATTTTATGGTGCTTCCATGCATGCATGGAAAATGTAAGAATTGCTCTTGCATGCATGGAAAATGCATGAGATATGCATGGTATATGCATGGAATCCGCATGACCTGAATCTTGCGCACTCCTTGCATAAATCGTGCATATATCTCTTGCACGGGACGGTCATCGCAATTATGCCCTGAAATTCTAACGTGTAATGGATGTGACCAGGACAGTGGATCTGCCCTATTATTGGCGAGGATTTGCCCTGAATTACCATTTGCCTTGATGCCAGGGGCTGCAGCCCCTCCTGACCCTCCCCCCTGCAAACAATTTTTTTTTGGGGTCCATTAAGTGGGTCGAACAAAATTTCCCTTGCCAAAAACCAATAGACCCCCTCAAATGCCGGGGTTACTCACTGTGAAAGGGTATATAGGCGCCACTGGATGGTACTGCTTTTTTAGCACGAATTTTGACAACTCTTATTAAAAAAGACAATTCTAATGGGGCCGACCATAAGAAAGTTGGGGAGGGCTATGGAGTTTACTCTCGGGACAAACTTCTTTTTAAGTTGCAAAAGCGTCAACAAACTATTTTTTTCGCATGCGGACAAACTTTTTTATCGCAATTTAACATTATCAAGGCATTGGGAGTAGAGAACTATAGGCCTATACAATATATATTTGCAAAACATATCACCTTCATAATGACTAAGTCCAAAACTTCATGTAGGCCTATATACTCCACTCAGACACTACACTTGTTTGACAGAACTTTTGGAGTCCAAATCAATTAACCAATCTGAAGAAATATTGATTTTTGAACCTCTTATGATGCCTGAATAGCTATATAGTTGAACAATTGAAGGTCTTACCTTAGCAAATATATCACAATCCAAGTTAGGAGGTATAGCTATCTTTATTTCTGTTTGTTGATGACATCATAATAAGTTTTTGCATCTTCTTTACAGGAGAGCTCCTCTAGGAAGAGACTTGCAAAATCCATGCATTGAACTTTGTCTCTCTTGATGAGTCTTGCAAAATTCTTGCAAATATCTTGCATTAGACTTAGTCTCTGACATACTCTTGCAAATTTCTTGCGTTGGAGTTTGTTTTTTACTCCTATTCTTGCAAAACTCTTGCGTTGGACTTTAATTTTTGTATAGAAGTCATGCGGAATCCTTGCAAAATTCTTGCAGATTCCATAATCATGGAATGAAGTCATGCAAATCCCATGCAAAATCCATGCAGATTCCATGACTGCTTGGCTAATCTTGCATGTTCCAGGCATCTAAAAAAGTTAGAGTCCAGATCCATGCAATATCCATGCGTATTTTTAGCATCCATGCATTTTCCATGCACAGTTTCAGTAAAGGTTAGTAGCTGAGGGGTGGACCAGATGATCTTTGGAGGGGGCTATGGATTTTTGTTGAAAAAAAAAGTTTGTTTCCCCGCTTGACACGGAAAAAAAAGTGTTCAGCACACGGAAATAAAAAATATTGTTTCCACCTGTAGTTAGGGTACTGTATATAATGTTAAAATTGCGATAAAAAAGTTTGTCCGCATGCTGAAAAGAGTTCATTCACGCTTTTGCAACCTAAAAAAAATGTTTGTCCCGAGGGTAAAATCCATAGCCCTCCTCAACTATCTTATGGTCGGCCCCATTAGAATTGTCTTTTTGAGCCGATTCTAACAATTTAATCTGTGTTGTCAAAAAACCAAAACCATTTGAATCAAGGAAGACTAAAAAAGCAGGACCATCCAGTGGCGCCTATACACTTTGAGGGGGCCTTTGATTTTTGGCGAAGAAAATTTTGTTCCCCCCACTTAATGGACCCAAAAAAAATTTGTTTCCACTTGTAACTCGGGTGCAGTGGTGTTAAAATTGTGATTAAAAAGTTTGTCTCTCCTTCGCATGTGAAAAAAAATTGTCGATTCATGAATGAAAAAGGAAGTTTGTCCCTGAGGTAAAATCCATAGCTCCCCCAACTATCGTCTGGTTGACTCCAAACCATAATCATAATTATACCGAATGTTATGATAAAATGAGTTATATAAAAGAGTTGCATGGAAGTTATTTTTTGTAAAGCCAATCTTGATGTTACGGCTTTTTTGCAGATTGTTTGCAAGAAATCATAGGCATATTTTGCGGGGGGTCAGGAGGGGCTGCAGCCCCTGGCATCAGGGCAAATGGCAATTTAGGGCAAATTCTCACCAATAACAGGGCAGATCCACTGTCCCGGTCACATCCGTTACATGTTAAAATTTCAGGGCAAAATCGCGACAGCCCGCCTGCGGAACGGCCGTCCCGTGCAAGAAATGTGCAAGAATTACGCAAGGAGGGCGCAAGATTCAGGTCTTGCTGTTTCCATGCATATACCATGCGCATCTCCTGCATTTTCCATGCACGCTAGAGCAATTCTTACACTTTACATGCATGCATGGAAGCACAAAAAAATCCATGCATTTTCCATGCGTATTCCTGACGATGCCTGGATAGCAGGTAGATCCTTGAGTTTTCCATACAATGTCATATTACATGCACGGATGCATGCATGGTCAATGCATGGAATTGCCCAATGCCCATACATAAACCTTGCATTTGCCATGCATTTGCCATGAAAAATGCAAGAACAAGTCTTACACTTTTCTTGCATGCAAGGAATATGCAAGAGCAATTCTTACACTGCCCATGTGCCTGGATAGATCCTTAAGTTTTTCATGCATAAATCCATGCATGGTTCATGAAAAATGCATGGATCCATCCTTGCAAAAATCTTACATAAACCTTTCAAAATCCATGCATATTTTCAGTAAGGGCCCCTAATCCCCCCCCCCCCTGGATCTGCTACTGAAGGGTTACCATCACTGGAGTCTGATTAGAATATTATAATTGACACTTGTACTTGTCAAAAACCATTTTGAGGGGATCTAATATCTGAGGACATCTACCAAGAATTAAGTCAGTTCGAGGCACACTCCGAGCTTCCCCCCCCCCTCGAATATTGAAAGGTCACCCATTATTTAATATAAGTTACTGCTGTGCAATATGCATCTCTAGTTGATTTTAAAGCTGATTGTGAACAAACCTCACAGCAGTAATTAGTACGTGTATACTGATTATCCAAGGTGCACACGACGTGAACACCACGTTGCTAATTGGCGGAGCGCCGGTCCGTTGGTCACTTAGATATGTATGGTAGAGATTATGTTGCAATAACGTGAACATGACGTCGAGGTTTTTTTACAACACTGCCAGAAGGTTGCAAGCTAACGTTGAACCCTTGACATTGCCTGACACTGTTGTGAAAACATCGCCACGATGGTGCATCCTAACATCATATCTTTGATGTTGCTTCACAACGTCGTGACAACATAATTTCTACCATGCAATTCTACGTCAATCTCATTTGACAAACAGGGTGCCGTTGTCACAACGTTGCTTCAATGTAGATGTACCCATAGGGTAGTGCTGAATACAGAAATGGACTGAATAGTCAGGTCACATTTTCAAAAAAGTGAACACCCCAAGGCAATTTTTAGTAGAAGCAGGCAACAAGTTGATTTCAAATTTCACTGTTGCCAAGCTGAAATATGACTCCTTCACCCCCTAATTAGCATAAAACAAGATGGCCGCCTATTCCTTTGTTGAGTGATAATTTGGCTTCTACTTGCACTAGGACAACAAGTAAAATGTGTATTTCGATGTTTTTACCTTCAGCGAACGAAGTTCGAAGAAGGTATTGTTATCACTATGGTCAAAAGTTGTCCGTCCGCCGTGCTGGCGGTCGGACGGTCGGGCGTCTGGGCGGTCTGGCGGCGGGCGGATAGATAGTTTCCGGGCCAGAACTCGGGCTCTATTGCATGTACATAGATGAAATTTGGTACACATATAGCCCATATGGTCTAGTTGTGCCTTTTTATGGTCTGATTGATGGATAATCCATACTCTTTGAAATATTGAACAAAAAGACATAAAATTATTTTTTTTGTTTCCGGATCACGACTCGGTCACTATTGCATGCACATGGTTGAAATTTGGTACACATATAGCCTATATGGTCCAATTGTGCCTTTTGATGGTCTGATTGATAGGTATTCTATAGTTTTTGAAATATTGAGAAAAAATAATAAAAACAATTTTTTTTCGTTTCTGGCCCAAGGCTTGCCCAGTAATGCAGGTACATGGATAACATTTCATACACATTTCACCTATATGATGCTGTTGTGCCTTTTGATGGTGTGATTCATGATCATTGTATACTTTTTGAAATATTGACAAAATATATTGCTAATTATAATTTTTTTGTTTCTGGCCCAAAACTTAGCCTCTCATGCATGTACCTGGATAAAAATTCATCCGCATATTGCCTATAAAGATCTTTCACTGGTCTCATTGATAGGTAGTTTTAACACTTTTTAAATATTTAGAAAAAATTTGAAAAATATAAATTAATATACTTCTTGGTTTTTGACCCACAGCTCATAACCTATTCTTTGTACATGTATGAAACTGCACCATAATATGTGTAAATTTGTCTAGTTCAGCCTTTCCATGGTTTTACATACCCTGGCAGGCAGGCGGGCAGATGGTAGGGCAGCGGGCATATAGATAATTTCAGGTCAAGATTTGGCCACGATTGCATTATACCCATTTTGTCAACATCGCTTTTATGACTTAAAGATGTCTTTCGCTGAAGGTTTGCTGCTGCGCAGCCTATGTTTTTACCAGCTGAACTCACATTTGATGACTACAAAGTTGAATTGGATTCTCAGGAGGCAAAGTGAACCGACCCTGAATTTTTGCATTTCCACATTTTTATGGTTTGGGCTAAAAACGGTGTCCTCTATCTGATGGTTAGGTTATCTACTTTTTCAAATGGTTAATTTCAAAAGCCCTAATCAGGTTGTTATTATTATAAAATATGTAACTTAAACAGCTTCCGAGCCATCAGCATTGCAATTTAGGTCAACACCGTTTTTGAATTTCAGGGTTGGTTCACTTTGCCTCCTGGAGATAACATAAGATAAGATAAGATATACTTTATTGATCTGAGACAGAGAAACTCGTAGTCGTAGAGCGAGCTCATACATTCAGACAGTCATTCATGCATATAATTACATTCAAAATATCACAGTCATACAGGGATACATTCATACATGCATCATGCATTCCTTAGATTAATGTGATGGTTATAAAATTTGATGCTTGATGGAACAAATGAGTTTTTGAAACAAGTAGTTCTTATTCTAGGCAGTGCCAGTCTTCTGCCTGATCTCAGTGAAATATATTTACAGTGCAGTGGGTGTTTCTAGTCTTTCATAATCTTTTTTGCCTGCTCAAGTACATATTTGTCATACAGATCATTAAGAGAAACGACGTCAGCACCTAATCCACTTGATATTCTAACAATTTTCTTCAACTTTTTTTTCTGCTGACAGGATATATGTTACCATATAAGGTGGTGATGGAAAAACAAAGAATAGATTCAATTACTGATTTGTACATGAGTGTCAAGATCTTCCGGTCGATGTTGATATTTCTTAACACACGGAGATGATGGACTCTTTGTATGTATTTTCTGTACACCAGCTGTGAGTTCTCTGACCCATTCAACTTATCATCAATGACCAATACTTGATGCCCTTGTTACTACAACTATGAACCATCCAAAAGCTAAATAAACATTACCATCAGTGTTGATAATCTGCTAAGAAACACAAAATCCACCCTTGTATTTTTTATTTCACCTATCTTATCACTATAAAACTCAGTTTAACAAACCTAAATTGATGTGGATTGATAGCCCTTGATTTCAGATTTCATTTGGCATCTTGATTTCTTTGTTATCATAATTGTGAACCCTCCGAAAGCTAAATAAATGTAGCAGTCAGTGTCGAAATTATCATCCGAAACCCTAAATCCTCTGTAGTACGTATTTTCAATTTCACCTATCTAAATCATTAGAAATCCCTTGATGTCAACTCTCATTTGGTAGCTTTATATCCATGCTACTACAACTGTCAATCCTCCAAAAGCTAAATAAATATTACTGGCAGTGTAGATAATCTCCTGAGAAACACAAAATCCTCCAATGTATTTTCAATTTTACCTATCCTTATCACTAGAAAACTAATTTTAACCAACCCAAATGAGTGTGGATGGATACCCCTTCATGTCAGCTTTCAAGTTACACGTTACTACAATTGCCAACCCTCCAAAGCTAAATAAATGTTGCTGTCGAAATTTCCTCCAAAACACTATTTTTGAAATTGACTCATTCTGTACCGGAAAGAAACCATTTTGAGGCCGCAGCACAATAACTTGTCTGAATTGTATATGCTAAGGGTTAAAGTTGTCATAATTCAACATTGTAGTTGTCACATTTGTGTTCATTGGATTTAAAAACATCAAAATACACCTTCCACTGGGTGCCCTCGTGCAATCAAAGGCCAAATCCTATATTAAATTTGAAGGTTTTGCCCGCACCTCATTTCTTTATGCACCAGTGCCCGATTTAGGAGTGTGCGGAGTGTGCGGCCGCACAGGGCCCCCACATTTGAGGGGGCCCCCACACAAGCAGATCACGCGTAATATTTATAAATTCGTATTATAGTTCACGCGAATGATGCCGATCTGAGACATGACCTAATTGTGCAACAAGTAGAGCATTATGAATGATTAAAATGTGGGGGCCCAACCTTCCTGAGGTTACATTCGCTGTGTAAGTGGAACTCTCCGTTTTACTGCTCTCCGGCGTCTGGGCGCACAAATAAACTTTTTCCGGGAACACACCGCCATTTTGTACCATTGCGAAGTGGATGGACGCTTGGATTCCGGGCTCCAGGACAGTTCTAAAACCACTAAAACAATCTGGATTGTATCCACGAGCCTTAATTGGAATGTTTACCGTGGAATACGACCATTATCCAGTCGATTGACCACGTATATCTTCAGTTATGGCGAGATGAAGGCAGCGAAATGTGGCGGGAATCGGCCTGACGGATTTCATCGGGCGAAATATCCAGATTAATCACAGGTATGTCTCGTAAAACTGGCGGGATCCATTGATTAGATACAGAACTAGCATAGTTTGGTCTAATCCAGTGATGTCAGGCTGATTAAACACTGTTTGTACAGGCCGACAAAATGGCGGGTGTTTCCGGAAGTAGTTTTAATGTGCGCCGGGACACCGGAGAGCTGGAAAAGGGAGAGTTCCACTAACAGAGGGAATTGCAAAATTGTGGATATTTTTTACCAAAAATGTTAATGTGAACAGGCGATCTGTTAAACCAGTGGAAAATTGTGGTTGATAGACCTGTGGGGGGCCCTGCTTAGGGGCCCCCACTTCTCCTCTGGCCCCGAGGTCTCCTATGCTCCTCCTTTCCTCTCTGGGCCCCCTCCCCTGCCGGGCCTCCGCCTCGGGGGGGGCCCAACTTACTCTTGGATCCCAGCCGTTCTGGGGGCCCCACCCACTCATAGGGCCCTCCCACTCTGGGGCCCTCCCACTCTGGGGGCCCTCCCACTCTGGGGGCCCTCCCACTCTGGGGGCCCTCCCACTCTGGGGGTTCAACTCTGGGGCCCCTCCCATTCTGGGGGCCCCTCCCAATCTGGGGCCCTCCCACTCTGGGGGCTTCAGTCCTTGTTTAGGTGCCCCAGGTTTAATAATATTAGACGTTACACTGCAAAAAATTCCCGTTAACTTTTACAGTTAAATTAACTGGCAACTTTGTTCCAGGTCTAATAACTGTGAAAGTACTAACAAACTTGAACAGGACAATAAAATGCAGATGGTACATTGAACTGTAATTTTGTGGATTCAACAATGTGATATTACGGTATAATGTACATATATAAAACAGTTTATTCAAAGTATATTTTACAGTTATATCAACTGTCAAACATAGAATGTAAAGAATGTAAGGAGCTGTAGAATCTACTGTAAAAATACGGATAGTATCTGTTATTCTTACTTTTGCACAAGTGTGAAACAACAGACTAAGCACGTGATTTAACTGTCACAGGGATGTACCGAAGCTGGAATCAGCTGAGAGAGCCACTGACTCCAAGCTCGGCCTTGCTCATCTCTTGCTTGACAGCAGGGAAGTAAGTCCATCAATTATACCCAGCAATTAATTCGGACCCGTTTGCTCACAAATTTCTGCCATAAAATTGATGGATGTGTTCCAAGAGAACCAGGTGTCAAATTTAACAAAGTATGTTGTATTTATGCAGACTGTGCTTGGGTTATTTTGGTTTTAATAGTGTCATTCTTTAGAGCACACCATGAGACTCACAAAAACGTCAATGTCACAAATAGATATTAGAACTTTTGCATAATGACAGCATCTTTGGAATCATATGAATGAGGATGTTCCCTTAGCTTCAGATAAGTTGTAAATTAAGTTTGATTAACAGCTGTGTAAAGCATATGTTATAGATGGCGCCACATGTTCCGTGGTTGAAGTCCATGTAATCTCTTGTTTATAGTTCCTAATCTTACCAGGTGTATTGATTGTTTGGCCAATTCAAATGTTTTGTCTGTATATTACAAGTTGCCAGTAAATTAACGGTTGAAGTAATTGTTCATCAACGTGAACTGAATGTTAAATGACATGTTGCAGTAAATTTATCTTGGAGCCATTTTGTAGCTGACAAAGAACTGTAAATTCCCAGACAAAGTCCGTATAAAAAAAAATACTGGTAAAAAAACAATAAACTTACAGTTCTTTTAGCCCCAAAAACACGCTCTTTTCTTACAGTGTATTTCAAATTTTTAGTTAATTTTGTCAAAGGTGTTCTCAGGTTTTTATTTTGCTGTTGAGTATGTACATGTATTCTGAAATTTCTGACTTTTTTAAAAGCATCATTTACAATTAAGGAAATATATAAAAGAAAAGGCATCATATTCACACATACCAGTAAATATGTTAAAAAGTTAAATTCAGCAGGACATGATTGTGGAACTTCTATTGCAAGATGAGACAATTCTTTCTGTATTTACTCGATGGTAAAGTAAAAACACAAAAGTATGTACCGTAATATAGGGTGAATAGTAGCCCCAAACCTGTGACCCTTCGCTGTGTCCTGTTGGCATTCGAGTCACACTGGGGCTAGGTGAATAGGGACACTGGGGTGAATCGGGACAAGCCAGGAAGTTATATTTATCTTAAAAAATCAACAACTTCTACTTGTCACATGGACTTGATTTTTTGCACGTTTTTAGTATATAAAATAAATATAAAATATATATTCCAATAATGATCCAGACGAAATTTTATGATTCTACCTGCCAGCCACAAGGAGCTGCAGCACCTTAAACATTGCCCTGCAGAATTTACATTTTCACAAACTGGTCAAAACTTTGCTTGTACCACAAAAACTATAAAAGCTACAGACAAAAAATTCTCACAAAACTTCAAGTATATAGTTGTGGCCAATTACGGAAAAAATCATAAACGTATGTACATCGGCATTGACTATATTCAACTAAGGGTCCCTAATCCACTTCCAGTTTCACAGTTGTTCTAGTGTAATTTCAATAACCCCAGTAATAACTCAAGAAACGAAATCAATAATAGAATGTCATAAAAATAATGTTGGACGGGGTAATAAATAATTGATAAGCTGAAAAATTGTTTTTATCTTGTAGAAATGCTATAGGAGTGTCAAACTCTGCCAAAATTGTGATAAATATATATATATGCACTTTTGGAACCTGATAAAAAATGATGTGATATAACATCAAATAAAGAGAGCAAAATAAAGATTTTATAGTCCAAATCGATTTAAACAGTTTTAAAAGACCAAAAGAGTTGCTGAGATGTGATATTTTGTCTGTTTAGTCATGGGTTCTGATCCAAGTGAGTAGCAGAGTAAACAAGAGCAGGTAAACTGCCTCCATATCCCCCATGCCCTACTCATCTACCTATACCCACCACAATCTCAATTTTAGTTATGCCAAATATTTCCACCAGGGGCACAATTGTGCATATTAGGATGTGGAGACACCTATGGGTGGAATTTGCTTTTCAAAATAAACATCGCTGCAGGCCAAAAGCACAGCAACCCAGCTGAAAAAGTATTTGGGATGTGGAAATGGTTATGATATTTATTGATTTATGGTAACATTTGACAAGTTTAGGGGGGTCTTTGAATGTTGGGAAATAATTGGCATTGTGCATTGTGTGGTGTTTGAGATATTTGATGGATGCCATGCGAGCTCATGTGATGGAGACTAAAAGTAAAATCCCCCATAGCATAGCATGGGGGATAATTACAGAGCTGGGCCAAAAAGCCTTACTAATTTTCAATCCAAGCTTATTTTCATAGATTTTGGGTTTAAATTGTTGAAATTGGCATCATTTGTTGTGAATTTAGTCCAAGATTATTAATCACTTGTACAATTAGATTTATTACATTTTGTTAAAAAAATGAATATTCTACACATAATAGATTTCAAATTTTACTAAAAGCTGACTTTATGGGGTTCCAAACATGTTTTCTAATGTTTATTCATAAGTGTAAATCAATTAAACAGGGTAGGGACTAGGGAGCACTAGTTATTTAGATTAGTCTCTGTCCCGATTCACCCCTATTGAGGGGTGAATTGGGACAGAGGTTTTCTCTGCATGAATCCCAGAAAAATATAGGTATCAGTTAATGCTCTCAAGGACAGTTACATCTACGGCCTGGACATAATTTGAGACTATACTGTGATTCATAGGAGGTTTTGTGCCCATGATACGGCAGGAAAATGTCCAAATCTGTTCCTATTCACCCCATATTACGGTACTTCATAAAATAATACTGGTTTACGGGAGAAATTGCTATGGACTGCGTAACACTACCTGCTACGTTCCAGGTATTTATCAACATTGACGAGACAGAAAGCACTTTAAAAGAGGTATCCCATCTATCTTAGTAAACGTATCAATTAGTTTAGTATTTTTCCGATTTATAGCCAAATTACATGCACATGCCAGGACGGAGTCTACCTGACCTTTCTGAAAGTTACAGAAACATCTCAATGTAACGCATTTTGGGGGCCCCCACAACTTCACAGCACAGGGGCCTCCACACACCTAAATCGGGCACTGTTATACACATCGCCAATTCTCCATGGATTTCACAATGCTATACATCAATCATAATGTTTTCAAAACCTCTACAAATTTTTTAAATTTACAGAACTGACTCTGTTAACTCTTAACAACCTATCCACACCTGTATGCTTTCCACACCTCTCTATTCACGTGGCTACAGTATAATAGCAGTGGTAATGGATTGTTCTCCCTGGGCTCCAAAGAGGGTGATTGGGCATCCTTTTCCCAAAGGCTTGCTTTTTGCCAAAAGGCTTGCTGAATAGTTCTGTGGCCAAAAGTCTTGATTTTCCTAAATCACTGATATTTATTTTCCAAAAGGCTTGACCCACAAAATCATGGTACTATATGGAAAAGGGCCAGCAATCCTTTGGGCCAGAGTCCTTTTTGTGCCCGAACAATTGTGAACTATTTACAAAATTGAGTGACTATTTGAGGGGATGGGTTTGGCAGCCAAATAAATTTACAAATAGTATTTCAGTCAAATTTGTTGAATGAATGTATCAAATTACCATAAATTAAGCAAAAATCAAGTTGTTTTTTCAGAAAAATGTAAATATTTTGAGGTTGGTAACTTAAATAAACATATGGAGGAGTTGAACCTACGCCACTCTAACCCTCTCAGATCAACCCAGCTATTGTACCAACTGAGCTAATGTGGACACATTGTCATAATGCTTGAACTAGGGGGGGGGTGTTAATCCAAAATTTTTACGGGGACCATTCTAAAAGTTGTGGGTGGTTAAGAAATGAGGGAAAAACCCAACTTTTGAAAATTTGAAGCATGCTAACCCCCCTGTACATAGGGGTTGAAGTTTAGGTGATTTGAGCAAAAAACGCCAAAATTTGCGTAATTCAGTCATTGTTCCTGAGCATGTCAGCTCATTGTATCAAACTGAATTGAAGGTAAACATGGTGGAGAGACCTCAAATTCATGAACACTATCTGATTTTGGTGCCAGTTGTGACTTTTAAAGGTTTGTTTGCATTTTCGACGAAATTTAGCCACATGCTAGATCACAGGCAGAACAGACAGAGTGTCATAATTTCAAGGCATTCATATAAGAAGTACATAAAATACAGTAACTTTAATCCCTTGGATATATACTGTATTGAAAATAATTATTGAAATATTATTAAAATTAAAAAATTAAGAATAATCGATATCACTGACATACAATAATGACCCATTACTCACATAACTGTCATCATAAAACTATTGTGTGCCTTTTCTCAAAACAATATTTTTAACTGTTTTGATGATTTGCTTGACTGGAAGTATCAGTTGATGATGTTATGGACTCTAATTTCTAATTACTAAACATGCAAAACTATGTTGTATTACTACAACAACAGAACATGAATGTTTTTTCTTTCAGTAAACCTAAGCAAAGGGAATCCGAGTCTCAGTCCAGTCCTGAATATTATAATATATTAGAAAGCCTCCAGTTCTCTCTCTGACTGAAGGATGTAGACAGGAGCATAATTTACTTCCTTCAGACATTCAAGACAATGTATGAAAGGATTTATAGATCTGTTTGCTGAATTTCAAAGATCCAGCTGGTTTTTTTTTTCATGAAGCCATTTTCCAACTCTTGAGATCAGTTTCAAGAGCATCTTGATGATTTGTAAAAGCAGCAAAAATCAGGTATGGCAACATAGATAGCATCATCACACCTGGATCTGTGAAATAATTCTAAAATAAGAAATGTTAGAGATGAATGCTACAGATCTGGGAATTTTTTCAAGCTCAACTACAGTAAAGCTTGTGAGTGGCATAAGGTTTGACTATCTTGTGGATGTAGTCATTGTCAAAGGCAATTAAGCAAAATCCATCAACTAGAAGACTGATCAGAGCCTCGGAAATTCAAATCCAAAAAGCATCTGACAACTGCAGCCAGTTGGTTTGTTTTACATTATAGACAGAGGTTGTTGACATCATCAAGATGATAGAAAAACAGTATGACGGTCATGTAACTGTCAGAAAATGGAAAAATGGATCTCACAAACTGACTTTTTTCCATCCTTGAGGATATGAGTCTCACAATATATATTTTGTGGCCTTATGAATGATAAGCATGTTTAATCAAATCAAAAATGTCTAATGCTTGCTCAGTTGCGTCAACACCGCCAGCATTTTTTCAACATTTATCTGACAAGTATAAAATATCATTCAAACCTGACTCTGTTTTAACACTGGTTGGTCATCTCTCAAATGGAAAAAAACAAGAATGAGCATTCAAAACAGATGGTCTTGAATTCTTAGAATACGGTCAGTTTCCAGTTGTTGTGAGACAATTGATCAGTCTGAATGTTATTGCCATCGGGACAGTAATAGCTTATTTTAAATATCTCTTGGGGTGATGCACCTCAGTGCCAGTGACTTCAAGTAGCCTGCATCCAAGACAACCAGTGTCACATGTGGAAGGTTTCTTTGGTTTCATCACCGATAGTCAGAGCTTGTTAGACTCTCCCAAGATCCATTAGTGTATTTACCTTGTGCAGAAGAAGACTCGTCTTCATGGCACATTATTTTATTTCAGTTCCACTAACTGTTTGAATACATTTTATTACTATATTTCATTTAGAAAAGACTCATGTTGAGGACATCACAATAAAAGATCACACCAAGTGTTCAGCATAAACCCAGAGGGCTCTAGAACTTATACATGCCTTATAATAAGACTGCCCATAGCAGTGGTCTCTTTGTGGAGTAGTCTCTCCTCATGGTATTCTTAGTGCTTCTAGAATGTGGTCACATTATGTTTCTTAGCCTTACAACAAGAGATCTTTTAACAAAGAAATCTCTGTTCTTCAGGTGTGACCCTTAAAGTATGATTTCCTTTATTTAATTCAGTATGACCTTATACTTTAAAAGTTCTTAGTTTACAATTTTTGTTAAAAAATACACCAATTTTTAATCAGAAAGATCCTAATTCTGTAAGAAATTGACAACTCTGACCACTGCTTAGGGGCCATAATCCACATGATGCTCTGGCTCAATGGTAACTGCTACTAATATCACACTAAAATATCATGTTACAATAAAAACCCCAGGTGCAGCAAATCTGGGTAAAACAAGGAAATTACAATATCTTTAAAACATATGGGTTCGCTCAGCCAAACTATGTGAATTTAAAAGGCCTATAAAGATAGCAGATGAGACTGTTAGGATTGAGAGAGATGACTGGTTCTTCCTTATGAACTTTGCTGGAATGCTAACAGCCAAATTTGCAATTACATTCAACCATTTGTGCCAAATAGTGTGCTTTATTCATGATCGAGAGTGTATCACAAGCTTGTACTTGCAAAAATTGCTGAAAATTCATTAAAAACGTGATTTACAAAGATTATATTAAAAAAATAATTTTTGAAAATGTTAAATTTATGTTTAGATATATTAGATATGGCTATTCTGCAAATTTTGAGAGGTTTTGCAATATTTCTGATGAACTAGTGGCAAAAAAGTGCCCTAAAACAGTGAAAAAATGCAATTCGCGAGTAGTCGCGAAACACGAAAACTTCAGAGGGTATGTACAGGGGGGTTAGGGGAGACCGGGGCTGGTTGTCACAGGGGCAGGTTGTCACACTTTTTATTGCACTAAACTATGGAGTCACACAGCTCAACCAATCATTGTTTTTTGCTTTTATAACCCACCGGAGTCTTTTTGAAAAATCTTGACCCCTGGAAGAGAGTCTGGTGGGCACAAGGACTGTTAAAAATTTCCTGTCACAAAAAGTAATTTTTTACCTTTAACTTGCATGCAATGCTAGTCTTTATCAAATAGTTGTTGAAAAAGATACAGTTAATACACTTACCATATAAACATTTATTTAAATCATCATTAGAACAAATAGTGAAAATTTTTATAACAACGGCCTTGGTCAACCGTTTTTGGAATTTTCATCAGTCGGGGCAGGTTGTCACAAAAAGGCGGGGCAGGTTGTCACACTTTTTGGAGCTGGTTGTTACTTATTAGGACCAGGCTTTTAAACCAAAAAAACTAACACAAATACAAATTTGTGCTTTATACGTGCTATTGATGACTGAACAATGTATGCAGATATTGCATTGTGTTTAAATAAATCGATTTCAAATTTATATGTAAAATTTTCCAAAAAAATCGTAATTATCCTACTCCGTATCAGAATGCTTTCCTACTGATTGGTAAGCTTTCATTTGCAGCACTCTTGTACACAGTAGCATGTTTGTTAAGGTCTTCACTTGGCAAGTAAAGGATTCCTCATATGTCCAAAATAACTTTTCTTGGTCAAGATTTTCCACTTCCTGCATTCGAGCTCATAACCAAAAGTGTGACAACCTGCCCCGAGAGTGTAACAACCTGCCCCGAAAGTGTGACAACCAGCCCCGAATTCTGAATTTTAAAAAATGTCCAATATCACATCAAGATTTCGATTGATATAGGTATATATTCACCAGATAGGTTTAAGTCACTCCCCTTTTGCCATTCATACAGAAAGGCAGTACTCCTGCATGCTTTATATAGAAATAGTAGCATGTTTAAGTTTTACACACTGTGACAACCTGCCCCTGTGACAACCCGCCCCGGTCTCCCCTACACCCTTTCAATTTCAAAAATTTTGGTATCATTCTGTTTGGTATGACCATCCACAACTTTTGGAATGGTCCCCGGATTGCCAGCTAAAAATTTTTGAATTAACACCCCCCCCCTACTTGAACACAGCATTTAAACCGTAACTGCCACTAGAGGGATTGCTGGAGGCCCAACAGGTGAGCTATTTTTAGACCATACTGATTCAGCTGGTTGGATGATCATGCTGCATAAGATAAGATGGCATAGGATAATAGGAGATTATCACCCCAACTCCCTAGCTCTGACAGTACGTGCTGACAACCCTGCTCCCTCCAATTTCAGCCTCTTGTCACTAGACAACTTGTTAGCTAAAAATAGCTACATAACCAACATAAAGTAGACTGTAGAAGGTCAAGTGACATGGTGGGTTAGGGGTAGCCTGCTGGACTGGAATTCAAATCATTGTGAGTTCAAGTCACACCCCTGGAAATTGTTTTTCAACATGGGCTACACCACTTGTCCACTTTCATCTTGGTAGCATAAAAGGACTATTTGCATATAAAATAAGCATTTATTTGATTCTCAACAGAAATTATTTGTCAGGAATTGTTCATAATTAACCACAATTTATAGGAGGTTTCAAAATGCCAAGAAAAAGTTATACTCCTACAGGGGACATCGAGATAAGGATACACAGTGGCAATTTTAACCAGAAACTAATCCCTAAATCACAATTCGTTTCGATACCAATCATTTATTATTATTTTTCGAAAAAAAAAAATTCCTCAATTTTTTTACTACAATTTTTTTTTTTTTTTCAAATTTTCTTCTACCAAAATTTTTTTTCTGACACCCCCTCCCCCACCCAGACATTATTTCACTGAAATTTCCCCCCTGACTTTCTTTACTGAGTTTGAATATAGGTGGAGCACGGGCAGATCCAGCAATATTTACTGATTTAAACACCAAAAACATATACATTACAGGGAGGGAATCTGCGGTCATTCAAGTTGATTGAACAATCTTAAGTCATGAAATTTGCAAAAAATATGTCAAATAAAATTCATGCATTGGCGCACCTGATGACAGTTGACTTACCTGAACTGTCAGAGGGGTGAATGCAAAAATCCAAAGTGTTTTCGCGGAGATATCCATAGAAATAAATGCGTTTTTGAAATAGCACCATCCACTGGTGACAAGCAATGGCATTGCTTTGACCCAAGGTCAAGGTGACTAACAGAATCTCAACCGCCTCCCTCCGCCCTCAAATGTCCAATTGCAAACTATAGATTCAGATTCCCCAACTCTATGCAAAGTTTGATAAATAGACTCCTGCTATTCTGTTCACCTATCATGACTGTGATACACAGGAAGGGATAAAGGAATTCACCTATGAAGTTGACAAAACAAACTTGAGACAAATTGAAACTGGGAAAATCTGACAACGTTAACATTGTTTCTGTCGTGTGATCCACTGTCAATCATTATTCAAATGAACAGATAGGCGGGTCACTACGACTTTCCTTAAAAGTGTTTTATTTTGACCCGCAACTGACAGGTCCACACTTGATTCTGTATTGAGCAAAATTGTATTTAATTGGATGGATAGATCATAGATAGAGTGCAAAGAGATACACTGCAGGTAAACAGTTCAACAAAAATAAGTCCCCCTTTAAATAAACTTGAATATCTCAAAGATTCCTACTTCGATTTTTATAAAAGTTGTATTGAATTATAGGCCTGTATATCGAACCTAAATGTGTGTATTTGTAGATTAGTTGATTTATTTCTGGCTTAGCCAGCAGCCTTCGAGTGAGCCTACCCCTGTTTTCAAAAATCTGTGGCTTTTCCAATGGATATGACCAATTTCACCAAATGGGGGAGGCACCAGCTGGGGCATACTTCATCATGAGCTATCATGATACTGGAAAAATTTTGTTTCACAAACATATCTAGTGGACAATTGAGGGCTTCTTTTGTAACCTTTTCACAGTTTAGATTCATTGGTTGACATTAGAAGTAATTTGAGTGGAATTTGAGCAACTTTTGGAAAAACTTTTTATTTTGGAAAAGTCAAAACTTCTAATTTTTGAAAAGAGGGGTATGTGCACTCAACATCGGCTGGCTCAGACAAAAATGCAGCAATCAAGCTACAATTACAAAGGCACAGTGTGAATATCCAGTCCTACAAATTGGACAACTTTAACAGAAATCGAAAAGAGCTCTTTTAGATATTCAAGTTTTCATAAAGGGGGACTTATTTTTGTTGAATCGTTTAGATACAGTGTGGATAGATACAGTGTGGATAGATACAGTGTAGATAGATACACTGTAGATAGATACAGTGAAGATACAGTATAGATAGATAGATAGATAGATAGATAGATAGATAGATAGATAGATAGATAGATAGATACCATAAACATCTTTTCTGCAAAATCTGCTTTCAGAAAAAAATACATTATCATTTCTCATTATGTTTAATTGTACATGGTCCAATGTCATTGTTTTCCTGGAAATGTGGTGGTCTGGTCTTGTCAATTATGGATCTTGTCAGTCACTGTTCACTGAAGCCACAAAATAATCAACCAATTACATTTTTGGGGCTTGGCCAAAAACTTCAACTGAAGATAACAGTTGTGCATTGTTTAACTCAGCTTGCTTAGAAAAGTTTTTCCAACTTTGCTTGATCCTGTTGTTGCTGCCCGATTTCACAGCTACATATCAACTGTGCCAACAGTTTATTTGTTACCGAAGATCATGATAATTTCAACTTAATAACCAATCTGCTAAAAAGAAAACTGCAACCCAGAAATGCATTGAAGCTGGATATGTGTGTCACAGAATTATGTGACCTGGATTTCATCTGGGGAGTGCCATTGTTTTTGCAAAGTAGTATCCAATGGCTGGTGCTATTTGAAATTCGCGGAATTAAGAGCTATATTGTACAACTTACAGACATCAAAGAGTCCTGTAGAACTGAAAGAAGACGATGTGTGGAGACTCCAGAACCCAAAATTGTGAATATTTATTAAGGTAAACTATTTTATTTCAGCCTCTGAATCATGATTGGCAATGCAGCACGAATGCCAAGCTACATTCCCTGTAGTGTACATGTTTTGGGTGTTTAAATCAATAAATATTGCTGGATCTGCCCATGAGGTGGAGCCACATGTGTTGACTTTGCATGAAGTATATGGGCAACCAAGACAAAGGCAGTGATGACCTCAAAAAGTTTACTTCGACTTTTTGAAAAGTACAATGAACTTTTCAAAAAGTCAAATAACCTTTTTGAAGACTATTTGAGAATCACTACTTTTGGCATCAAGACTATTGGTAAAAGCAATTGATAAAAGCAACCGTGAGCTATTTGCAAAATTCAGTGACTATTTGCAAAATTCAGTGACTATTTGAGGGGGGTGGGTTTGGCAGCCAAATAAATGTATTTCTCAGTCAAATTTATTTTATGAATGTTTCAAAATACCATAAATTGAGTGAAATTAAGTCTTTTTGTTTTTTCGAAAAAATTTTGAGGTTGATGAATAAGTAATTTCTAGTGGAGTTGAACCTATGCCATCCTAACGCTTCTCTGATGCTCTACCAACTGAGCTAATGAGGACACAATGCAATCAGGTAAGAACATAGTATTTAAACTGCAAGTGCCACCAGAGGCACTGCAGGTGATCAGGTGATCATATGAGCTATTTTTAGACCATGCTGCTTCAGCTTGCTGGATGATCAATGCTTGCTTGATCATGCTGATAGGATAAGTGGGATAGGTAGAATAGGACAAGATTATCACCCCAACTCCCTAGCCGCCTGCCTGACAGTGCTGACACCCCTGCTCCCTCCACAGTCAGCTCCTTGTCATAAGACAGCTTGTGAACCAAAAATGACTAACATAAAGTACGCAACTGTAGGTAAATTATCATGGTGGCATAGTGGTAGTGCACAGGGCTGGAGTTCCCAACTTACTGAGTTTGAGTCACAACCTTGTGGATTTTTTTTTTCGACATGGGTTACACCACATGGCCAGATTCATCTTGATTACAAAAAAGGACGATTTGTATATAAAATAAGCATTGATTTGATTCTTAACAGAAATTATTATCAGCATTAACAACTATAGGAGGGTGGGAGTTTTACAAAAAGGGATACTCCTCCAGGGGACATCTACACAAGGATGCACCACAGTAATTTTAACCAGAAACCAACACCAATATCACACCATTTTAATACGTATATATTTCAAAAAATAAAATAAAAATTTTCGTTCCCCAATTTTTTTTTAACATCCCTTCCCCCCCCCCCCAAGACTTTCCCTGAAATTTTTCTCCCTGACTTTCTTTACTGAGTTTGAATATAGGTGGAGCCACATGTGGCGACTTTGCATCAAGTATATGGGTAACCTAGACAAACACAGTGATGATCTCAAATAGTTCACTTTGACTTTTTGAAAAGTACAATGAACTTTTCAAATAGTTCGAATGAACTTTTTGAAGACTATTTGAGAATCAGTCCTTTTGGCATCAAGACTATTGGTAAAAGCAACCGGGTCTGGTCGCCGAACCTCCAGCCTAGCATACATATCAGAAAAAAATTTTGAGTACCCCCCCCCCCAGGTTTGGTCTGCACTCTGGTCTAAGACCTCTTGCCTGTATACATGTTATTAGTTAATTAAAAAATATTAAATAATAATTTAAATAATTTTTTCTATGCAATTAGCTATCAAGCTAATATATTATGTATCTAGCTTACTGGTTTGGTCTGCATCTGGTCCGCATCTGGTCCACATTTTCTGCTTGATTGACTTTGTATTATTGGCTTGATTAAACAAGCAATGCTCCTCTGCACCCGCCTGTGTTTGTTTTATCTCTGGTCCACATGGTCCGTCTGGTCTGCATGATGCGGTCTGCATTTGGTCTGTATGATTTGGTCTGCATTTGGTCTGCATGATTTGGTCAGCATGATTTGGTCTGCATTAATTTTGGTCTGCATTATTTGTTCTGCACTCTGGTCTGCATGATTCGGTCTGCATGATTTGGTGTGCATGATTTGGTCTGCATTTGGTCTTCATGATTTGGTCTGCCCTCTGGTCTGCATGATTTGGTCTGCATGATTTGGTGTGCATGATTTGGTGTGCATGATTTGGTCTGCACTCTGGTCTAAGACCTCTTGCCTGCATACATTTTATTAGTTAATTAAAAAATATAAAAATGATAAAATTAAATAATTTTTTTATGCAATTATCAAGCTAATATTGTCTGTATCTAGATTACTGGTTTGGTCTGCATCTGGTCCGCATCTGGTCCGCATTTTCTGCTTGATTGACTTTGTATTATTGGCTTGATTAAACAAGCAATGCTCCTCTGCACCCTCCTGTGTTTGTTTTATGTCTGGTCCGCATGGTCCGTTTGGTCTGCATTTTACACTGACCCGATGCTTCGTACTCCAATTCTGTGTCGTGTTAGGCCTAGCTGTCTCATGGTTTTTGCTCTTGTTGGTGTCGTTGCAGCTTTACAGTGTGTCTGACAAAATTATGCAAGTTACGTATTTCACACTGGTATGAAAACTATTGAACCAAACATCGTATCCTTTTCACATAATCATTGGATTGGGCTTGGAAAGTTTCCATGTAACTTTCATTAAGTTTCATGGAGCCAAATTTAGTTATGCCATATTTTCAAATATTTGGGTGTCTGACGAAATTACGCAAAATCTGTATTGGGCTTTGGAGATGTTAAAGTTACAAATGATTTTGCGTCAATCATTAGCATTCTATCATTTGTCAACTATTCATGTCAAAACATTTCACTTACATGCCGCCTATGTCATGCAATATGTATTAATTGTCTTCATTGAAATAACATTGATTTTGCATAAATTTTTCAAATTTTTGCTCTCAAAAATCTCAAATTAGGCTGATCATTTTGAAAATGCCTTTAAACGTTGTCCTTTTCTATCTATTTAGTGTAGAGAAACTGGTCGATAAGTTGTTTGAAGGAAATTGACAAACTATTGAATAATGAACTGCGCATCCTAATCACAATGCTATTCCAATGGGAAGTTGTGGAAAGAACTTTTGATTGCTAATTATTTTAAAGTAAGACATGTTACTTCAGTTTCCTTTGCATAGAGCTAAATAGACAGTATAAGGTTAGTGCTAGAAGCATTTTTTAAATGATCAGAACCATTTTGAAGTTTTGGGGAGCAAAAATTTGAAAAATTTATGCAAAATCAATGTTATTCCAATGGAGACAATTAATACATATTGCATGATATAGGCAGCATGTAAGTGAAATGTATTGACATTAATGGTTGGAAAATGAGAGAATGCTAATGATTGAAGCAAAATAATTTGAAACTTCTAAGGCCACATGTGGATTTTGCGTAATTTGGTCAGACACCCAAATATTTGAAAATATGGCAAAACTCAATTTTGCCTCCATGAAACTTAATGAAAGTTACATGGAAGATTTCCAAGCCCAATCCAATGATTATGTGAAAAGGATGCAATGGTGGGTCAAATAGTTTTCATACCAGTGTGAAATACGTAACTTGCATAATTTTGTCAGACATTGTATAATGCACAGCAATAGTCTTAATTGCTCCAATTCTTAATGCACTGTGCCAATTCTATGGTATAGTCCCACTATATAAATGTATGTTGTACTTCAGTTGAATGTGGTCCAAAACTATTTCTTATGAATATTCGATTTGAAACTTGCATTTTGATCGTACACATTGTGGGCTACACAGGAGGTATTCGCACAAAATTTCTGTCTAATGGATCAATATTAAGAGATTGCACAAAAAATGATGAAGTTTGAAGAATATACGTGAATTCAAAATTTGAAACCATCAGGATTTCCAAATCTTGCAATAACTGTCAATTATTCCAATCAAATTAGTTGTTTTGTAGGTACATGTATTTTCCGAGTGGAAAATTTGTGGTTTTATTGTTTTGGCTTGCTTGGTATAATAGCAGTCAAGATAGCACTTTCATTACATTACATTGGTCAATAATTCCTTTTTAAATTTTTTTTAAACAAAACCAGAGCTATTTTTAAAAAAAAGACAGATAATAAGAAATAAGCCCCACGCATCACTTCGGCAGCCCGGTTTACATGATTATTAGAAAGTGACTGTAAAAAGATATTCGCATCGCAGCAAATTCCAGGTAATTGACCAATTATTCGGATGTGTTGACCCATTCTTCAGATTTGTAAATGTACCATGTGGAGTTACGTCATAAATTCCAAAGACTTGGTGCAAATAGAACAAGAGCAAGAACTGACTCCACATCCCCACGCCCTGCCTCCATTAGCCCTGGGACCCATGCGTGGCACTACTTTTTAAAGCATTTCCACAAAGATTGGCATGGTAAAAACTGATGTTAAACAAGGGAAATGTCAAAAAATTGGGAGAGATAGCCATCAGCCTCACTTTGATGTTAGATGTCACTATTGTGACATCACCAAAATTACCTATGACATCATAAGTGTTTGTTATGACATCACTCTCTCTGGACCAATGAGGAGTGGCCATTTTCTCAATATATAAGAATAAAAATCACTTTCTCAGGTTGGAGGAAGATGTCATGCGTATTACAGTCACTATCTAAGATTAGATACATAATAAGATGCAGTCAGTAGCAAAAAAGGTGAATTTTTAGAATATATAAAAAAATTGGTGTAAAACATGGATAAAGGACGAAAATGTATTTCTCGCAAACCATGCTTTTCAAATCTCATGGTTTTCCGATGGGCCGATTCATGACCCCTGTCCCAGGGGTCCAGGGCTATGCCTCCATTAACCCATCACAGCACTAACCTACCATGGTGTTTCAATGAGTGTGTAATGCCACAGATGTCCACCAGGGGCACAATTGTGCATTCATGTAGATGCATGTGGCGACACCTATGAGTGTTTTTTGGCTTGACAAATTTAAAAATGGCTGCAGTCCCAGCCAGGGCAACCTTACTTACAAGCATGCCTGGAAAACAATACTGCTTATCACATTCATATGATTTAAATATCGATTTGACAAGTTAAAGTAGTTGGGAGTACTTGTGGAAATCATGAATATTGTGCATGGTGTGGTGTTTGAGATATTTGATGGATGCTATGACAGTTCATGAAATGGTAACTGAAAGTAATACTGGGGGATAATTAGTGTACATTTAGTATGAGATTGTTTTACTAATGTGGTGATTGATTTTTAATCAATCAGTGGTGCTAAACAGGTACCTTACATTACAAAAAATATATATATAAGTTCAATTTTTTTCCAGTCACAAAACAAAGGAGAGCTTGTGTTTCTTATCTATTTTCTTATCTTGATGATAACAATAACAGAGATAGGTAGATAGCACGTGGCTGACTGATAAGACTTCTCTGATACTACAAGTCCATATCCTTGACCCCGTTTTATCTCAGTGGTCTTTGAAATGTAGCCTAAAATCAGGTGTTAAAATGCAGGATTATTTGACTCATTTAAATTGGTGCTCATGCCTGGAGGATCTCCTTACATTCAAAGGTTTGTTCTTTTTAGTTACATTTAAAAAGTATAGTGCAGCTGACATGACTTTCAAAATTCAATGCGCAATTTCACATATATATATGTTTGTTTGTAAATATTCATTCCATGATAAGCTGTATACATAGTCATTGAAAATACATGGCCAACGTGTGATAATGATCGTTTAGTGTTTGGGATATCATTGAAGTCATTTTGATGGACCGTCGATGCAAGCTCTCAGGCCTGTAGCCAGGAATTATTGTGGGGGGGGGGGTGCCTTTAAGGGAAAAGTTGACTCTTCTTTGCGAGCACCGAAGGTGCGAAGCCAGGCTAGGGGGTCTGGGGGCATGCCCCCCCCCCAGGAAAATTTTGGATAAAGTAATGACAATGGTGCATACTGAGCCTTTCTGATCATGGTAGGGTTGATCAATTTTATCCTTTGGCCAAACTTCATTTGCACTAATTCACACAAGAAATCCCTCAATGGGATTTATTATCTTCGAGCCACAAAATGAGGTCTTCTGTTATGCATGGATTGAGAAATAAAATTTGCAGAATCGTTATTATATAATGAAGGCCGTTACTCATAAGGGAGGCACAGTGAGGCATTGGGTCTTGGGACACCCAAAAGTAGCAAGCCGATGGCACCCAGATGGCTGCCTGGAGAAGAATTCTGGACAATGAGGAGTACTATTTCCATCATAAAATGCAAGACATGATCCAGGACCATTGGACCAACATATACATGACATAGCATATTCGGTCTCTATAGTACCTCCTTCTTGCCAGCTCTAAGCAAATGCCTCCTCCTGATAGCTCCTTCTGTTGTGTGCTTCCTCCCTATCTCTACAACCAGCTTATAACTTATTCCACTCTTCATTCTCCGTCTTAATTGTCTCCTCCCTTGATTCTGCCTCCTCTAGGTGCCATGTCACTTCTTCCCTCTCTGCACTAGCTTAATAGCATTTTCTGCCATGCTCCAGCTCTTGTATCCTTCCTACAATGTAGTTCTTGCTCCTCCGATTGCTCTATCCTACTCAATCTCTTCTGCCTTATCTGCCTCATTCCACAATCCATCCACTATGCTTTCTCCATCTCTGCCCCTCCCTCTCTGCTTTCTCCCATTCTCCAACTCCTCCTCCAGCTCATGTCTCCTTTCTACAGTGTAGCTATTGGCTTCTTGGATTGCGCTTGTCTTCTCCGTCCTCTTTCCTTGCAGTGCCTCTTCCCTTTATGGTTTTTCCCTCTATGCCTCCTCCATCCCTGCTTAGTCTCTCTCTGCCTCCTACTTCTCTGCTTAGTCTCTCTCTGCCTCCTACTTCTCTGCTTAGTCCCTCTCTGCCTCCTATCCCTCTGCTTAGCCTCTCTCTGCCTCCTATCCCTCTGCTTAGTCCCTCTCTGCCTCCTCCTTCTCTGCTTAGTCCCTCTCTGCCTCCTACTTCTCTGCTTAGTCCCTCTTTGCTTCTTACTTCTCTGCTTAGTCAATCTTAGCCTCCTACTTCTCTGCTTAGTCTCTCTCTGCCTCCTACCTATCTGTTATCTCCAATTCTGACTCCTCCCTAGTTCTTTTCTCTTTTCTCTCTTTTCTCCATACAGGGTAGCCCTAGCCTTTTTGGCTTGCTATTGTCTCCTCCCTCTCCTCCCTCTCCTCTCTCTCTGCCTCTTCCCTCTATGCTTTCTCCGTCTCCACTTTCTCTTTTCTACAGAGTAGCTTTTGGCTTTTTGGATTGCTCTTGTCTCCTCCCTCTTCTCTCTCTGCCTCTTCCCTCTCCGCTATCCCCCTCTCCTCCTTCCTCTCTGCTATCACCCATTCTGACTCCTCCGAGTCCTCTCCAGCTCTTGTCTCCTTCCTTCAGTGTGGTTCTTGGCTTCTTGGGTTGCTCTTGCCTCCCCTGCAGTCTTTCTGCCTCTTTTCTATATGATTTCCCCCTCTCTGCATCATTCCTCCCTGATTTCTCCCATTCTGACTCTTAGCAGCTCTTCTCTTTTTCCTGAAACATGTACAATGTAGCTCTTGCCTCCTTTAATAGCTCTTGCCTCCCCTCTATGAGTTTACGTCCAATATAAGTGCCAAATAGTTCCAGAGTGTAACAAGCACTTCCTTTGGTCAGTGATTTAATCCCAACAACCATTTCATCCAACAGACAGGCGTCTGGGAGCGGTATGAAGCCTCCATACATGAGACATATCGTGACAATTTTAAAGGCACTAAAACTGCGTATATATTTACATTGGACTTGAATCCCTGCTTTCACTCTCTGCCTCTTCCCTCTTGTTCACCCTCCTCTCTACCTTATCCCTCTCTACCAGTAGTACCAATATTGGATCACTTGTCCAATATCAGGAAACAGGTGGTCCAATATAAAATCCATGTGGACTAGTGCCGTAGAGGTCAAAACTTATTTTTGCATTATATGCAAAATATAGAAATTATGTTTTTTAACCTCAATCTGGCCTCACATTTAGACCTTGGCCTGCCCGATGTAGGCCCTACATGATTGTTTCAGTCAAATAATTCATCTCTCAGGTATTAGGCCTACCCTGTATGAGAAATAGGGCCTTGAAGTAGGTGGTCCCACATATGTAGACTCCCCCCTGTATAGCCCTATGTAAGATATTCACACAGATCTATTCAGAGCACAGCCCTCCTGAATAAAATTCAAGATTTTCAAAATATGCCGAAAAAGTTACGAATGCAGCATGAAAGTAGAAGGTCCCAGCTTCGTATCGATGTAAAAATTAAAATATTCTGTTGGGAAAATTTTGAGATATTTGAGTTTTAAATTTGTTGTGTATCACATTCCATTTTGGACCATGATCATAGGTTTTTTGCAAGCAAAAAATTATTTATTTATAAGATAAACTGTTTATGGCACACAGTACTGCATAAATTCATTTACGTTCACCAGAAAAAAATTTTTGAAGGAAAATAAACATCATTATATTGTTTATCACATTTCATGTTTCTTGACATTCTTTGAGATTAAAGTATGTGTATGTTGACAATGGTACACAAGAAACATGTGGTCATCCAACCAGAACTGTGTTACATATTCTAGATATAACAATTTTTCTGTTGGCCAAATTTCCCATTAATAGGTCATATCCATGTATTTTCCTGGTGCTTTAAGCCTTGATCAAAGAAGCCAGTGTCTCTTTCCATTTCCCTCTTGCCTTACTTTGTGTTTGATACAGTAAAGAGTTAGTATTTCATCCGTTTGAGAGTTCAAGTTTGCATTCCTCTGTTCTCTGGGCTTCATAGTATCCTGTGTTTTGTCTGAACTTCTCGGTTTCATCTAACTTTGAGGACTTAGTTGGTTTAGGTTTTTATGATGGATCATTCCAATGCTTCATGCAAAGCTTGTGTTATTTGCTATAAGAAGGCCTCAAGATAATTCCACAGACATAGAAGCAATTCAGAGCTTTGTATTAAGCAGTTTCACCCCAGAAAACCCTGATTATCCTCTTGTGATATGCAGATCATGATTATGTCGCCAGATTCTGGGTGTACCCAAAATGGCAGTACAGCTTGGTCTTTTCCTCTGACTTCAGAAAACAATGCTGTCACTGGTATTCTTCCTCCAGCACTGCGTATTAAGTTGGGGATTGTGAATAAAATATATACTGAATTGAAGAAACTCTTTCGTGAAATTGATCACTGGCGTGAGGCTCTTTACATCCATAGATCAAGGTACATTTGAGGGTAACAACTGCAACAAGCTCCTTGTAGACCTTAAAATTCTGAGCAACATGTTAACCCAACACCTAATAAAGTTCCATTTTGTTTTTTTTTTTCACACTTCATGATGCTCTCCAAGCCTTGTTTGGCTTTACAATGGATGATGTTACTAAGGCAACCTGGCAAAGTTTGAAAGATATACCAAGAATTGGGGATTTCTCTCACTACCAAAGTTCATATCCTTCTTTGTTATGTGCCAGAGTTAATTGAACAAATGAAGAAGCCACTGGGCCCCTTTTCTGAACAGGTTCTCGAGAGCTGTCTCTCTAAATTTGACAGACTCTTCAACAGTTACCAAATCCAGAATACCAATCATCGCAATTATTTGAACAATTTCTGCTGTACCATCAAGCATTACAATTCATATCATATACAGGATGCCATACAAGTAAGTTAGCAGGCAGTAAGATTCACTCTGAATGAAAAATATGATTCATAATAGTTTGCAGCACACTCCATGCTATATTTATCATGTAGGTGCCATTTAAATGATCTCTTCAGGAAAATTTCAATGAAATGACTTACTTAACATGTAAAGCTACAAATTAACCACATCATTGAATTATTAGGTGATTTATTGGGTGATACCGAGTGGTAATGATGTAAATTACAGGGGTGTGATAAATCAAAAATTTTAAACTCAAATATCTCAAAATTTTCCCAACAGAATATTTTAATTTTTACATCGATACGAAGCTGAGACCTTCTACTTTCACGCTACGTTCGTAACTTTTTTGGCATATTTTGAAAATCTTACATTTTATTCAGGAGCGCTGTGCAAAGCAAAAAATGGAAATGCTTATTAATTGCTATTTAGTTAAACACATTACCCTGCATTGACCAAAAAGGGATAAATTGAAATTAGAATTGGGGAATTCATCCATAGGTGTGAATTGCAATTCAGAAAGGCTGTGAAGTCTATGACCAACTGGGCAAAATCAAACACTCTTAATTGCAATTTGAATTACTTGACAAGAAGTCTGGTATATCCTCTTGATTCTGGGACTATTTTGGACCCAAATAGTGGACCTTTTGGGACCATTTTCGTCCGTGGGGGGGGGGGGTGCGTTCGCACCCGCCGCACCCCCCCCCCCCTGGCTACGGGCCTGAGCTCTTGTGTTTGCCTCTACATGTATGTGTCATGAAAGATTGCACACTGCAGTACAAAAGATCTGATATTGGCTCAATTGATTATTTTGTGTGTCGCAGGTTCTATTCGGCTCTGGCCATTTCCCTCAAGATGCGGGAGAATTTTTTGAGAGGGTGTGATTCCTCAACATGAAAATATTCACCCATGTACTAGGCCAACTGGTAATTAAGTCATTCTGTAAAGGTCTACTCTTAACACACAAGGTTCTTTATGGTATTATATATAAAGAACCCACAGCCAAAAAAGGTTCTAAACTTTTTTAGGGTTCAAATGAATTGAAAAGGTTCAATGCTTGGCGGGAAGGACCTGTGAATGCTGTGATGGGACCCTATGCTCCCAACTTGAGAGAAAGGGGTTCCATCGTGGGAGATCAATGTGGCTGGATTATTTAAATGTTGTTTTTGTTTGCTGTTGGAACCTTTTTAAAGTTAAGTTATGAACCTTTTAGTGTTTGTTATCTATAGCAGCATATAGAACCCCTAAAGGTTCCATATAAAACCTTTTTTTAAGAGTGTAGGCCGTTACAAATTGACACAGAGCAGCAGCTCTGCCAAAGTGTTCATAAAATTAATTTTAAAATTTGACATACAGTGTTTTTACCCATTGACAAATGAACAGAAAGAAATTAATCATATACAAAACCCAGTGAAAGACCTTCCAATATCTTCTTCAAGAGAACCTATGAAAGCAGTTAAAGAAAACTTTCAGGGCAATCATCAAACCTTGTCCATTCTCACTAAGTCCAACTTTTCAATAGTAGGCGCAATAGCCTGGAACAACCTCCCAAACAATATTAAATTAATCCAACCAAAACTAACATTCAAAAGAGCACACCAAAGAGAAAATAGCGATTTCCTATTTTACTGATATATTAATATATCAGCACCTGTACTATCCCTGCACAAATACTCCACCTGTACCATCATATATATCACCCTAAAATCCATATAATGTTATTACCAATTCATGCCATTCACCACTGGACCACAATGGAAATAGGTTTCAAATTTATTGTGCCATCCAGGGTCTCATTATGTATGTTTTATACTTGATAGACCAAATAGATAAATAAATAAATCAATGATTAAGCAGTACATCTTCTCTACAAGTTTAATTTCTTAAAAGATTTGTTAAGGAAACATTTAGTTGGTTTCCAAAATCATCTATCAGAACATTATATGAACACTATGAAGTTCTGCAGAGTATTTCGAAATGAGTTCAGAATTTTTAAGTACACACATAACCACATCACAGCATTGTTTCCTGCCACTGTGTATTGCAGACACATTGTGTAATGGTTAGGGATTATCTGTTAACTCTAGATTACACTATGAAAACTGTCCTTATCATTCATGGTAAAATTTGATCCATCATCACCCAAAAGGCCACAATGTTCACTGATCAGACCTACACCAAAAAAGTACTTACAGAATTTAGATTAATATTAGCCTTGTCTGATGAGTGAACCCCATGTAGCTTGTAGTGAAAACTGGCCTTAAAAGTTTGAATCAGGGAAATTTCAAAATGGCCACCATTTGTTATTGCTCTCTGCACATGCTCAATAGGTCTGAGCATGCTCAGTGGAATCAGGTCACTCCCGGGCATGCTCAGTCCCAAATTAGGTCAGAGCAAATTTTCCATTGCATTTCTATGGTGGATTATTGCACTGCGCAAGCCCACCGCTAGGTGGCTAGCAGTGCCTTCTTTTCGTAGGCTTCCAGATTCGTCAACTAACATTTGCAGCAAATTTTATGTGTGAGCTCCTGGTTCACTGACATCACTTTAACAGTTCTCCTTTACATGTATGTTCTGTATCAGCATGAAGTTTTTTCCCCTCATGTTTAGACTTATGTCAGGGGGTTAATTGTGTCATATTCCAACTATTCTGCCTCCGACATTTCACTACTGTCCACTACAGCAGGCTGCCTCGCTGCTGCACAATGTACATGTTTGATGCACCACTAGAATCTGGTTAATCGGTTGCATGGAAGCTCATGAAGTACAGTGAATGCACCAGGTCACCCAGGTTCTTCGGTTGAAGTAGACTTCAGAGGCACAGGGATCAAGCTATTTGCCTCCACGTGACAATGCTGTAAACAACGGTTCCCATGCATTTCATTTTTCACCAAAATTCATTTTCTTGGAAAATGTGAAAAAACTGAATTTTGAAAACCAAAAAATATTTGCACGCTTCAGCTGACTGCCAGAAACTGATTTTACAATGATTATACTCAATTTTTTCCTTGGAATTACTATTGTTTATGTAATATTTAGCTCATTTACATCAACCACACGTTATTTGGAGTTCACAGGTGGGATAACAGGTCTTACTCAAGGAGTACACCCATTCCCATGTTTTTCTCCTACATTTAGGTATAAAAATTACTTTAAAAATAGCAATTGTCATGAAATTGGTCTGTGAAGTCCTTTAAAATAGTCAAATTGTGAGAAAAAGATAAAACTATGCAGGTTTTTGTGAAGAACTATGTTCAATATCTCATCAGGAAATGTAAAAAAAAAAGGCTCTTGGTGATTTTGTGCTGAGATACGACTGATGATTTGCCTCTGACGAGTTATTTAACCACTGGCTTATCAATAGTTGTTAAGAAAGAATATTTAGAGTCGTTTTTATTAATATTTGCTCACAAATTAGGGTTTTATTCCATTTTAGCATATATGTAGGTGTAGCATATTCAATGCATTGTCATGCATCGATTATTAAGATCCAACCAAGCTTGGCTATACAATAATTATGGCTTAAATTATTATGACAGTGAATAGTTTTCATTGTTCAAAGCTTATTTTTGCAAAGGTAACCCATTATTTTGAAATTTTCACTCATTGAGGTCCTCCATTCCTCCACGGGGGTACCCTATGAAGCAACACTTGTTGCAGGCTGCATAATGGTAATGATATGGTGCAAAATTCGAAAACGACTTTTCTTAATTATCTCAGCTGACTTTCTCCAAAATTATTACAACCTATTATTCACAGCTCACAGTCAAAATAGTCCCCAGGAGCAAAATTGAGTACTGTAATTAAGATTTTTTTCAGTTTGATTCTACTCGTACTACTGCATGTTTTCCGGCATTTTGTGGTTGCATGTAGAACACAATTACCTACCAATACCTGCCAAATTACTTTTTTAGACAAATACACACAATTATGGAGTTTACTAATCAGTCTCATGTGAGTTGCTTGTTTCTAACCATATTTCTATAGCCATACATAAAAAAACACGGGATTGAGTGCTTTCCCTTGGTAACACCTGCAATCCCACCTGTGAACCCCAAATAATGTCTGATTGATGTAAATGAGCTAAATATACCATAAACAACAGTAGTTCCAAAGAAAAAATTGAGTATAATCATTGTAAAATCAGTTTCTGGCATTTGGCTGAAGCGTGCAAATATTTTTTGGTTTTCAAAATTCAGTTTTTTCACATTTTCCGAGAAAATGAATTTTGGTAAAAAATGAAATACATGGGAACCTAACCTACTAACACTACTCTAAAACACAGGGCAGTTCTTTTTATCTCGCTTCCATTTTCCTGTGAAATATGATGAAAAATCAAAGCGTGCAAATAATTTCTGTGTTGTCTGTAGATTGGTTGTTATTTAATTGCATATGTGGGAGATAGATATAACAAATTGATAAGAGACAGACATATAACGATAGTTTGATAATAATATGATGATGCCAAAGCATAGAGAGACCACAGGAAAAGGTCCACATAATATAATACATTTGTAATTTAAAACTGTTGCTCCAAGAAAATCGTTGCATAACTCAAAATTTACATATTTGTCAAAAAACTAGTTAATATTTATTCTGAATCAAGACAAGCTCTGGAAGACAGCCTGCATGTGCACAAATTTGCAGTCTATCGAAAAGACGTTAAACTATATGAAGTCTGTTCAAGTCTCATAAAATATGCACTTTTAAAAGAATTCTAAAATAGTGTGCATTTTGTGAGTGGAACCACTCTCAGCCAGTCACATTTCTCAGCTCAGCCTGAGCCTATACAGCCAACCACACTTGGTCTCAGCCAGCCACTTTAACTGGCTGGCATGGCTCCAGGGTCTCAGTTAGGTTGTCAAATTGAATACTTGTAAAAAAAACTATATTTATAATGAATGATAATACTATATCCATGGGGGATAATGGATGACACCTTCAACAATGCGCTGGATGACACATTCCAGCTACATGCAGCGCTGCATGGTTTGTTGCGTCAACATCTCTAAATTCAATGGACTGATCTATTTATAGCGTCATGAAAAAGTGACGTCACCTCTAGCAGTCTGTTGTGACGTCATCACCATTGTGATCATATTAAATGACGTCACATAAACGCCCACACTTTTTTTTGTTTGGCGCATGCAAAAACATTGCTTAGTATATCCCTGTGTGAGTAGCTCTGTCTCCTACCATTTGAAGACCTTCAGTCTCTCGGGGCTTCGCCCCGAGAGACCTGTGGTCTCCATTAAGACAGAGAGATAGAGAGACATGTGTATGCTTAAATAGAGATGGATTGTCAGATTAATAGCAAAACAATTGGTTTAACATTATTTTAAAATTGCAGGGTGGATAAAGTCACAAGAGGTACTCACTCAGGGAAAGTAAGTATTCTTTAGCCCTGAGACCCTGCGTGTAGCGCAGGGGTCATGAATCACTACATGGTAAAAACTTGAGATTTGAGCATACCCTTCAGGAGAATCAGAATGGTGTCATTGTTGTGGCTAAATTGATCATTGCGATTATCCCACAATAATCTCCATGTATTTCGCTGCTGATAGCACATCATTTCAGCCAAGAAAGTCCTCACATACGCTGTAGACAACAGTTTTAAATTCTTTAAGCCCCATAAAAACTGTCTCCTCAAGAAAATAAAATGGCTGCTCAACAATGATTGGTCTAAACAGAGCATCAGCACTGTTATGATGTCATAAACATTGGTGACGTCACAATGTCTGGTGATGTCATAGCGATTGTGTAAACAATCATGTTGTGACATCACCATGCAGCTGTCACTCTCTCTTAGCCAATCAGAGCGCAGTTTCATTACAATGTATAAAAAAAAATTATTAAGCTCAACTTCAATGCCTTTGTATTGTAGGTGTTAGTGTTCTCACAAAACTGAAAATATGTGCTATCAGCAGCAAAAAGTGTCTAGTTTTGATATACCAACACACAATATCAGTAATTCATGGAAAACTTAGCTACAGCCATTCTCCTAAACCCTTGTTGAAAATCTCAAGTTTTTCCAATGTAGCGACCCATGACCCACGTGCTAGCACACATGGGTCCCAGGGCTAGTATTCTAAGAGTGGAGGTACTGTGATGAAAGCTATCCCCGATTCATTGAACTGTTGAACATACATGGTTAGGAGATAGATAGATAGATAGATATACAGATATATACAGATAGGTAGATACATACATAGATACATAGATAAATAGATACATAGATTAGATAGGTAAATAGATAGACAGATAGATAGATAGATAGTAGGCTTATAAATATGACATATATGCCTATATGTGTTATTTAGGAAACATTAGTTCTTGAAACAATGTCAGAAATGTGTTCAGTCTCACAGATATATGAAGATAAAGCCAGCCATACATTAAATGGCTGTGTGTATATTAATACACAGAAGTTTGTAATAATGGTTTTGTTGAGCTCTATTGATTTATCAATGCAAATGTGATCTGAAACATAAAATTTTGCAAGAGTTTGTGTGGCCAGTGCCTGTGTTCCTATGCTGAGACTGCAGCTGCAGCAGGTACAGTCCACTTCACACTGCAGAGGGAGATATGTAGGACACAGGCAGGGGCGTAGATTTTTCATTTTTGTAGGGGGGGATGATTCCGGCATAAGCGTACTACGCGTTATGCCCAACAGGCCGAAAATTGCGCGGTGGAGAATTTTGGGGCCATCTGAGGATCCAGAAACCAAAAATATTTTTGATTATTTGAAGGTAAATTCTGAGCAACCTGAAGGATGTTATCTTTTCCTAACCACCAAGAAGTATTATAAAAACAGCTAAATATAGCTAATTATCCTCAAGACAGAGTAGTAATGATTTGAGATTCTAGGGCGGGATAATCATATGATCATCCCCCCTAGGCCCATCCTAGGGGGGGGATGCATCCCCCCCATCCCCCCCAGGATCTACGCCCCTGGACACAGGCTTCACAGGGTTCAATGGGAGTGAACAGTCCTACTGGTGAGATTAATCTTTGGAATTGGCTGTGTTGCTACCATTTTACCCTACATTGAAAATACTGATTTCAGGAATCTTAATATTTATATGTCCTACTGTCATGCATTGAAAGTATTTATTTGTTGATTATATGAGATGAAAAACAGATCCCTCTCTATTTCATGAGGGTTGTTTTATCTGGGGTACACTGCACATATTCAAATCCCAATAATGAAATCCATTCCAAGATATGTTAAATTCCAAGTATTGGCCTACAATCATTGTGTAGGGGAATGCCGAAAAAAAAACGAACCTCTTCCTTAGATGTGCACCCCTGTGTTTTTCAGCTAATAATAGATTTGGGATGATCCAGATCATACGATTAGTCAAATATTTTATAGAATTATTTCATCACATTTTGTAATACTAATAATTGTAGGTGCCCAGAAACAAGGACCGCATGAAAATGGCTCCATTTCTTATTAGATTTCATGAATTTAAGCTTGTGCACCGACAATAATGGTGGTGGAGATCATGCGGAGACTATGCCATGTCTTTTTTTATTTTCTGGCAAATTTAAGAAAAACAAATCCAAAATGCCCTTTGGTTGTGGTAACACAACAAAAATCGGGAAACATACACTGTAACCTAAAAGGCACACCAAAGTCTAAGTCCTCCATGTTAAATGTGAAGTGCAAAGTAACGTGCAGTGAAATATGGAGGTGCCTTTTGGGCAACTGTGGGTGTACTTTTTTGGAGATGGGTGCCTGAAAGCCCAATTTTACCTTAAAACTATTTCATCCCATCAAACAATATATAATGTGTATTATTTAGTTTCCTAGTCATATTTTGATAGAATATACATCGCAATGTACAAGCTAATATGAACATTAATTAGTGAACATCATTATGATATTCTAAGGGATGCATCATATCGCAAACTCAGTACCGTAGATACTGGAAGCTTATATACCGTACTGGGGTAGCTTTTTTAATTTTGCATTCACATAGGATCAATCTTTTTCAGAAAAGCGTTCAAAGTCACCCAGAACTGTTCAAAGTCACCCCGTTCTACGGTAGCGCAGTGCATCACTCATCGCTATGTGATTCGTACATGTCTAGTTGATAATTTTTTTATACTGGTATGCACACCGGGCAAAGACATCACTATAAAGAACGGTGATGATTGCACGTAAGCGTAAGTTTCTGACCTGGATCGAATTGTAACAACATTACAAATTGTACTCAGGAAGGCCACTTTTCCGCGATGTTACATGTATCAACGCTTTGTGTTTGCAGCAACACATTCTCCCTCTTCCATTTGCTTAAAATCTAATGGCTGCCTGTTTTAGGGTGAGTTTTTAAGTTGCTCCTTTTCAGTGGAGCTCTAATTGCAGGTGTAAGCCCTGAGACCACTTTTTTGCAAGAACAGCTGTTTGGAGTTCTTCAGTTGAACCCTAACAACATTTTTCGGCTGAGGGTTCTTTATATATACCATCAAGCATCAAGAACATTTTGTGTAAAGAGTGTAAGATGTTGGTCTACGTAGAACTGGTTGAGATGTAGTCTGACTGCGGTTACGGATAGTCTTGTCAAGCTGCAGGGAGAAGTACTATTACATATCAAGTATTAAAATGTCAAGATTGTCACCCCTTAATACTTTTGAGAAGTCTCACCAGGTGTACAAACAATATAAGTGGTATGGCCAGTATTACTCATTAAAAAAAAAAATCTAAACTACCCTAGGAGATCCATGGAATATTAACACTGAGGACTTTTGACAAACAGTCATGCAACATGTGCAAGATGCCATCTGATTGGATGCCAACTTGCCATTGTAACAATTTCAACCAATGGCAGCTACGCTTACACATGCTGCAGCTGCTTTTCACTTGGCTAAAACGTCACCAGACCGCTTAGGTCTTCAGCAGAAGCCAGAGAGGTGAATACAAGTGTCATGTGTTTCCATAATGGCAACACACCAGACCTGGATTATGCTGGTGAGCACGGAGTTTCTGATTGGTCTCTGCTTTTCCTAATGGCAAATTCTTGTAGCTCTTCTTGTTATTCTGACCGACTTCTTGAAGCACCTCTAATGGCGCCCAAAGAAAATGTCAAGATTGTGACACAACTCCAGTGCATTCAATAAGCAAGATTAAATGTAGCTACGGCACAATGTGGTGACTGCAAAGCTCGAGCTCTCCTGCAGCAGGTAAATCATTTTCTTAAGTAAGAAGTGGTGAACTATGAGTCTGTGTTATTCGGTATAGTCATAGAAATACATAGAACGGACATGAGGCTGTGTGATGCCACCTCAAGATGAGGTCACCAAATCCGCCATATTGGAACTGCCCTGAGACATGACGTCACAATAGACCAATTATGATGTGACATCATGCCATTGTTATAAGTGACATCACAGTTATTGGTGACGTCACGGTCCATTGTGCCAGTATTCAGGGCAGTTCCAAGATGGTGGATTTGGTTGCTTCATCTGCCAGAGCCTCATTTCCCTTCTATGTATTTCTATGGGTATAGTTCATTGTTGTTGCCCTGTTTTTGTGCTGTTCTATAATAAAACCCCATGACAGTGTAGTTCACAGCTATGAACATCATGAGTGTCAGGTCTGCTCTGAATTAACACGAGTCCGAAGGACGAGTGTTAATTCTGAAGCAGACCTGACACGAATGATGTTCATAGCTGTGAACTACACTGTTATGGGGTTTTATTTATATTCCGCAATAATTTTATTAGTTGTTTTTACTGAATCTTGGTCTGATAACTTCAAATTCTCCCAAGTTTGGAGCAGCAGTTTATTGTGACGTCACCAGCAGCCCATTGTGACCTCATGACATAAACAATCGCTGCCCATTGTTTGCATAACAACGTCAGATAATTTATTTCATTGAATTCACAAGGATGAACTCAATGGTGTGAACTCAATGGTTTTTTCATGGTGTTCACTCGCAATTGCGGGATATAGTATCATACTGTGTTTCGTTATCTAATGAATTTGCTTCTTGAAGTGTCTGTGAAGTTTTATCAGGTGCTGCAAAGGCTTTAATCAGTGGATATGTGCAGTTCTTTAATGTTTTTAACGTTCTGTTTCATTGTGTAGCATTTGGCCATTGTTGCAAGTAGGTGTAGTTCTCGGTAGTTCTGTTGTACGAGGGGTTTTCCAAAAGTTCTGTCCAACTGGTCATAATTTCAGCAATATTTTATGCAGACTCATGATATTTTGGTCAGTTAAAACTGAGGTAATTTGCAGTTGATCCCCAAAAAATCAGATCATAGAAATAAAAATAATTGCTGATTTTGTTGCCATGGAAACCAAAAGTCTTGAAATGCGGCCCAGAGCATAAAAACAGTCAGACAAAAATATATTTTCAAAACATTCAATTATTTTGGGAGTTTTTCAACTGAAAACATGTGGAAAACATGCATCATCTTTTCGCAACTTCTCTAAATGATTAATTTGGTACATAATGTGTTTCTTCATACATTCAATCCATTTGAAAAGCAAGTCTTTTAGTCTGCAGATTGCAGACAGTTTTGGGGTTGTGCGGTTTTCTCGTTCTTGGATTTCCTGATGTGTCTTCTATTCCTTCAAAAAAGCCTGTATAAAGTTCAGATGGTTTTATTACTCACACGATCTTCTTTGTATGAATATTTAAAAAGATTCTTTCTCTCTCTGTCAGATTTTGAAAGCAAATTATCTGTATCTCATTGATGTCTGTCATCTCATTCACCAATCATAAAGTTGCTCATCTCATAGAAAACAGCCGTCACTGAATCATGAATAGTAAGTGACTGAAATATGTTTAATAACATTGTTTCCATTTAATTGTTATTTAGTGCTTCACAATAAGCCCATTACCCATTATGTTAAAAAAATTATTGATATGCTTTGATTCAGTGTGTGGAGCCAGTTACATTGGACAGGTATTTTTAAAAGCTAGCTGTAAGGAATTACTGCAAAATCTGGGCCGCATTCCATGACTTTAGGTTTCCATGGCAACAAACTAACCCTTTATTTTAATTTCTAAAATCTGATATTTCGCTAATCAATTCCATATTAGCTCAATATTAATTGACCCAAATTTCATGTGTTTGTGTTATGACAAGTTGGACAGAACTTATGGAAAACCCCTCGTACATCTTCCAAAATTTTAACTTTTCGTTGTATTTGAAGCAGTAACAAGAAAGCTAACCGAAATGATTTCAAAATCTAATTACAAATAATACTGTGATAGTCACTATTGGTCTTATATGAAAACTAGCAGATAGTTATCCAAATTGTTAAAGTACTGCAGTGGCGGATACAGGGGGGGGCCTAGCGGGCACGCCCCCCCCCCCCCAGACCACTGAGATTAACAATAGCATTTTGAAGAAAATACGCTGCGACGCGGGCCCGCAAATGCCGAAACCCGCCCGAGCTCCCCCTAGATGACCCCGTCTGGATCCGCCACTGTTAACTGGTCCTAGGTTTGTATCCTGATCTGTGAACAATTTATTGGTTGGCCATCCGCAACATCCCCAGTTGGATGTCTTTCATAAGAAACATGTCACATTAAATTGGTAGCACCTCTTATCATTGTCCAGTCTGGGCCAATAAAAACCCCTACACATGAGCTAAATTTGTAATTCACATGTGTAACCTAATTGTGTCTCGCATGTCATCATTCAAATCTCATGAGCAGCCAGAACTGAAAAGCTGCCTTTGCAGATACTTTTTTGTGCAGTTATATAGATCTACCTATATATGAAGACTGTTGTTTGGAGTGGAAGGAATGAATAAAGGCCTTCTGCTGCTGTGACATGTCTATTTATGGATGGAAAAAACATTTCATCTTGTGATATCTTCTGATATAAGCTTAAAGCCAATATGACTTCAGCATAGTGTGGATTGTACAGAATTAATGACATGAAATGTGGGCTCCACTGCCAATATCTTATTTGCTGTTGCTTGTGGGGGATTTTCAACAAATGTGATATATGTAATTATGTATGTTACCTTTGGTTGTAACTTTTTAATCTGAAAGAAGAATGACTGATTACATTAAAATTTTCATCTAGATTCCTCTTTCTTGTGTAATGCGAAGGAGGTAAGTACTATACATATTACTGAAAGTGGAAGCATAACCATAAGGTATCCTCCAAAAGGTACCCTGCAAAAATGAGGCAGCTGCCAGCCTATTTTAGTACAGTAGAAATACCCCTTGCTTTTATTAGGCGAAAACATGCCCTGATATAGCAGGGTCACTGTGCTGGAGGGTGCCATAAGGTTAAATTCATAAATCGATCCTCCAGCGCTAGAAATGTCATATCCACAATTCTTCACAAGCACCAAAAATTTTAATGGATTTTCTCCAATTTCTTAATTTAGATTCACAAACAGAAATATGAATAAAATCTCCAAACAAATTTGTAATCAAATAACTGGCCACAGGCATGTGTTGAATTAGATTCATTTGTCAGAATAATGCAAATTTTGCCAGGCTTCAGAAAGACAACTTTTGATGAGTATGTATATCATTTTCGGCTTGTGGGTATAATCACAGTTATGATAAGTTTGCTTTGGAACAGTAATGTCAAATAACTATACACAATAAAAATCAATAGTTTCATTGATACATTGTTTACTTATTTATCATCATCACTCACCTTTGTTATACACAGATCCCTTGTGATCACATGAGTTTAGATTAGATGTACATTATCAAAACACAACATTTCAACGCAATACTAATCAGATTGATGCATAATGGAGCCTAAACCCTTGGATAAGAGGTATACTTACAGGCCGTTCTGGAGCATAATAATCATTATAACATACATGTATGTTTTTATTTCACTACTTTGCCGGAATATGTTTGAATTCTAATAATTAGACTGGTCAGATGGGAATTGGTGCACTTTTTTGGTAAAATGGCAAACTGTTTTCAAAGCTGAAGCTGTACTGTGTTAATTTTAAAATATGTTCATTGATATTTCAGGACAGATGAAGCTGTGCCATGTTCCTGAGAAGAATAACCTTGTCGTTCTGCGCCACCTTCCTGATTTTCTTCACCTTTGCCATCATGATAATACACAGGACTCCAACCATGACATTTTATTGGTCGGAGGTCAAAGATGCAGATCAAGATGTCAAAGGTTATGAGATATATATCTTAGCTAATCTCAATAGAGAAAAGGAGCATGAGAAGGATGATATGGCATACAAGAAGAATAAGCACAGAAAGTACAGTATTGATACCATCCCAGATAAACCTATTGCAAATGATAAAATAGCATGCAATGCATGCACCGTGTCCTCGAGCAATTTAATAACCCTTATAACTCAATGGGATATGATCATTACATTAACACATCTCTATAAAGTGTTAAAAGTTGCATTCTATCTATAGATATATCAATCTACCTATCAATCTATCTATCTGTCTATCTATGTGTCTATGTGTCTATCTTTAGTAATTGGCTGAATCATAAATCTCAGGTTATGGTGCACCCCACTTTGTCTCAGGGCGGAAGGGCCAAAGGGAAGAAGAAGAAGACGCTTCTCAGAAATCGTCTGCTGAGTAACTAGGAATTTGGGGGATTAAAGTTAAGTATTTAGAGCAGTGAGACATAAGGTTAAAGCCAGGGCATCTAGTGCAACAGTGTAAACACTGGGCATCATAATGGCATCATAACTTTGGGTTGTTCTTGCATCTGTGAAATGCTTTTCGATCCACACCAACTTTGATATGACAATCCCATTGATGACGACGCAGGGCCCGAGGCCCTGCTCTCGGACACAAAAATTGAGAAGTGTGCATACAACATTTCTATTCAAACACCAGGGAGATTAGGAAACTTGATGTTCGCTTATGCGTCTCTTTTGGGTATAGCAAAAAAGCTGAAAAGAACACCAGTAATACATAAGGAGAACCCCTTAAGACTATTCTTCAAAATTTCAGTCCAAACTTACAACTCGAAGTTAGTCAACGTGTCATCATGGGAAAGGTTCGACCCATATTATAGTGCAGTTTTCGAACACCGTGTCGGCCATATTGAATGTGATATGAATGTGATGTTGAATGGATACTTTCAATCGTGGAAATACTTTGAAGAAATCCAACAGACTATTAGAAAAGAATTTGTGTTCAAAGATCTCATCCGCCAAAAAGCTGCTAAATTTATTGAAAAGTCCATCATGAATTGTTATGGATCAAACACAACCCGAAGTGATGTCGTTGTCATCGGAATACACGTGCGACGTTCTGACATGACGGATTACGACAGCAGACAAAAAGGATACGTCGTAGCCAGTCGTCAGTACATTTGGTCGGCGATGTCTTTTTTCGAAGCACAATACAGTCGGATATTATTTGTCGTGTGCTCAGATGACCTTTTTTGGGTCCAGCAGAATGTCCGATCAGCATCCTTCCCGGTAGTTTACTCAAAGGACTTTCACGCCATCTTGGATCTCGCTATTCTGAGCTTGTGTGACCATGTGATGACAGTTGGCTCCTTTGGATGGTGGGGAGCATATCTGGCCGGTGGAAGAACAATTTACATGAGTGACTTCCCTCGCAAACACTCTCTCTTAGATGATGAGTATAGTGCTAGAGATTATTTCTATCCAGGATGGAGAGGCATTCCGTCTTCTTAATACCTCTAGTATCTCCTTGGATTATTCCAAAGGAACTTCACCAAGTAATATTTATAAATGTTCGAAAAAAAAAAAATTTCCAAAAAAAATTTTTACCATAGGCTAAATGTTTGAAAAAAAATTTATTTTTTTTGCCGTAAATTTTAAAAAAAAAAAAGAAGAATGTCTAAAAAAAAAAATTTACCGATAATGTTCGAAAAAAAAATTTTTTTTAACCATAAATGTTCTTGAAAAAAAAAAGTTCCAAAAAAAAAAAAACCATTTCCCTGGAAAAAAAAAAGTTTTGAGAAAACAAAAATTTTCGCAAAAAAATATTTCCCAAAAAAAAACAGTCAAAAAAAAAAATTTATATTCGAAAAAAATTATCCAAAAAATAACAATTTCCAAAATATTATATTTTCCCTCAACACCTTTTTTGAACATTTTCTTTTAGAATATATATATATACCTTTCCACCCTATTTCTCTGTTTTTTTTCTCCAAACTTTTTACTGAACAAACCTTACTACAAAAATGAATTTCGAGAAATAATTTATATATTTACAATTTAGAGTCTTTAAAATTTATTTCTTGCATTCAGGCAGTCCCGTCTTCATGCTTTGGCATTTACATAATATATGAACTTTCTTCTGCAAATAATTAAATGTAATTTTTTCCACAAACAAACAAATGGAATTTCTTCTCGCAATATATATATACTTCAAGAATACCTCAAGTATATATTCTATAGGGAATATTTAAATGAAATTTCCTCTTAGAACATTTAAAATGGTATTTCTTCTCGGAATATTTAAGTGGAATTTCTTCTTGAAATATTTAAATGGAACTTCTTCTTGGAATATTTAAATGGTATTTATTCCAGATATCTAAGAGGTATATATATCTTCCTGCAGTTTCTTCTGTAAGACATTCAATTTCTACGAGGGATCGTTTTGGAAAATGTTCTCTTAATATTCTTCTCAGCATATTTATTTGGAATACCTTGCAAAATCTTGGATTTACAGAATATCTTCTACAATTATCTTAACTCATATCACACTGTGTATTCTCAGCATATCTTCCCTTTATAAGTCACCTACACAAAACATTTTGTTGTGGAAATAAAGCTAATTTATGTAGTATTTACGGATAAACAGGGTTTCTGCAAAAGCAATTCATCATCCTCTCTTGACATGTATAATGTATTTAACTTACAATATTTTGTAATGTACATACCGTTATATTTATATCCCAGTGAAAGATGATGCTTTTCAAAGTTGTTCTAATACAATCAGGCTGCAGAATTATTTCAATTTACTGACAGGTTTTTGGGCTTATAAAGAGCTGTGATTGGCTGAAATCATGATTTTCACGATGATGCTTGTGATATTATACTTCAAAGAATGTCTCTAAATCCGTTTTGGCATGTATCAGGCCTGAACATTACAATAAAGTAAATTTAATGAAAGCAGGCCTGTGATTTTTATTGTTAAAACATGGTATGACAATAATAATTGAGATTACGTATAAGTCGAGATATTGCAGCTCTTGGTTGTTACCATTCAAAGACAATCTGACTCAGGGGCCTTTGTTTCCGGCCAATATGTTTTTTTTTTGTCACAAGATGAAATAAAATTGACATCATGCATCAAAAAGGATATGTCGTAGCCAGTCGTCAGTACATATGGTCAGCGATGGCTTTTTTCGAAGCACAATATAGTCGGATATTATTTGTCGTTTGCTCAGATGACCTTTTCTGGGTCCAGCAGAACGTCCAATCAGCATCCTTCCCTGTAGTTTACTCGAAGGACTTCCACGCAATCTTGGATCTTGCCATTCTGAGCTTGTGTGACCATCTGATAATGACAGTTGGATCCTTCGGATGGTGGGGAGCATATCTGGCCGGTGGAAGAACAATTTACATGAGCGACTTCCCTCGCAAGCACTCTTTCTTAGATGCAGAATACAGTGCAAAGGATTATTTCTACCCAGGATGGAGGGGCATTCCCTCTTCTTAATACCTCTAATATCGTGCATTATTCCAAAGGAATTTCACTCAGTATTATTTATAATAATATATGACTTTCTTCTGCAAATAATTAAACGGAATTTATTCTCGCAATATCTACTTCAAGAATACCTCAAGTATATATTCTATAGGGAATATTTAAATGAAATTTCCTCTTAGAACATTTAAAATGGTATTTCTTCTCGGAATATTTAAGTGGAATTTCTTGTTTGAATATTTAAATGGAATTTATTCTAGATATCTAAGAGGTATATGAATAGGTTATACAACGATTTTGAGGTGTACAACTAACATTTCAGGAGGTTATAACATATTTACCGAGGGCTTTAGCCCGAGGTAAATAACCCCGGAAATGTTAGTTATACACCGAAAAAGAGTTGTATAAGCGACTTATACTCCATAAATGACTCCTGAAGAATTTTTAACTGAATTTTGATGCGTTGTTGTCATTTTTAAGTGTGTTGTTTGCAAAAAAAGCAGTACAACAAGCTAACTTAATCCCCAACAGTGGTATAACTAACAAATCTGTTGGTTATACCACGGCAAAAGACAATAGAAAACTGTCTCGGTGGAGTATAAATATATCTTCTTACAGTTTCTTCTGTAAGACATTCAATTTCTTAGAGGGATCTTCTTGGAAAATTTTCTTTTAACATTATTTTCAGCATATTTATTTGGAATACCTTGCAAAATCTTGGATTAACAGAATATCTTTTCTACAATTATCTTAACTCATGTATAATGTATTTAACTTACAATATTTTTTAATGTACATACCGTTATATTTATATCCCAGTGAAAGCTGATGCTTTTCAAAGTTGTCCTGATACAATCAGGCTGCAGAATTATTTCAATTTACTGACAGGTTTTTGGGCTTATAAAGAGCTGTGATTGGCTGAAATCACGATTTTCATGATGATGCTTGTGATATTATACTTCAAAAGAATGTCTCTAAATCCGTTTTGGCCTGTTTCAGGCCTGAACATTACAATAAAGTAAATTTTATGAAAGCAGGCCTGTGATATTTATTGTTAAAACATGGTATGACAATAATTATTGAGATAACGTATAAGTTGAGATATTGCAGCTCTTGGTTGTTATCATTCGAAGACAATCTGACTCGGGGGGCTTTGTTTCTGGCCAATATGTTTTTTTTTTGTCACAAGATGAAATAAAATTGACATCATGCATCAAAAAGGATATGTCGTAGCCAGTCGTCAGTACATATGGTCAGTGATGGCCTTTTTCGAAGCACAATATAGTCGGATATTATTTGTCGTTTGCTCAGATGACCTTTTTTGGGTCCAGCAGAACGTCCAATCAGCATCCTTCCCTGTAGTTTACTCGGAGGACTTCCACGCCATCTTGGATCTTGCCATTCTGAGCTTGTGTGACCATGTGATAATGACAGTTGGCTCCTTCGGATGGTGGGGAGCATATCTTGCCGGTGGAAGGACAATTTACATGAGCGACTTCCCTCGCAAGCACTCTTTCTTAGATGCAGAATATAGCGCAAAAGATTATTTCTACCCAGGATGGAGGGGCATTCCCTCTTCTTAATACCTCTAATATCGTGCATTATTCCAAAGGAATTTCACTCAGTATTATTTATAATAATATATGACTTTCTTCTGCAAATAATTAAACGGAATTTATTCTCGCAATATCTACTTCAAGAATACCTCAAGTATATATTCTATAGGGAATATTTGAATGAAATTTCCTCTTAGAACATTTAAAATGGTATTTCTTCTCGGAATATTTAAGTGGAATTTCTTCTTTGAATATTTAAATGGTATTTATTCCAGATATCTAAGAGGTATATGAATAGGTTATACAACGATTTTGAGGTGTACAACTAACATTTCAGGTGGTTATAACATATTTACCGAGGGCTTTAGCCCGAGGTAAATAACCCCGGAAATGTTAGTTATACACCGAAAAAGAGTTGTATAAGCGACTTATACTCCATAAATGACTCCTGAAGAATTTTTAACTGAATTTTGATGCGTTGTTGTCATTTTTAAGTGTGTTGTTTGCAAAAAAAGCAGTACAACAAGCTAACTTAATCCCCAACAGTGGTATAACTAACAAATCTGTTGGTTATACCACGGCAAAAGACAATAGAAAACTGTCTCGGTGGAGTATAAATATATCTTCTTACAGTTTCTTCTGTAAGACATTCAATTTCTTAGAGGGATCTTCTTGGAAAATTTTCTTTTAACATTATTTTCAGCATATTTATTTGGAATACCTTGCAAAATCTTGGATTAACAGAATATCTTTTCTACAATTATCTTAACTCATGTATAATGTATTGTGGGATCCGCCGCCAGAGGCGCTGCCGTAGTGACGTCACGGCCATGCGCCGTGGGACTTCCGCCCAAGCAACCGGCGCTTTTGAAGACAGTCTATGGTAAGACCACTACGTACATTTCTTGCGCTCGTTATATCTAGATTCTCGTATCCTATATTTGGTGTCAGAACCTATGGAGCTGTTCAGGACGTTCTATAGGACTGCCTGAACGTTATTGCCTGGTTTTTCGGGCGTTTCCTGGCGTTTTTTGGCGAGAAATTGACTCGTTTTTCGCTGGAAAAAATTTTGCTTTTCTGCCTGTCATGGCGGCCGAGCGATTTTCGCTGAATTAATTCGTTTGGCGAACGATTTATTAGTACTTTCTGATCACTGACACTGGTCAATTGTGGTGTCATTGTGTTTGCTGGTTAGTTGTCTATGAGCGTGAGGAATTTACTAGTTTGTACGGACCGTAGGTTCTCTTCAACTGTCGTTTTTCTGGGACTTGTTTTTGGAAAGAATCTGACCATGCTGCATTTTTCTTTCATCATGGCGCTCAGGCAGCTGTGAGCGCACGTGTTGTAATATCTAAATTTTCGTAAATTAATTATTTTACTCTGGTTAGTCAAGTTGTTTAAAATTGTTGTGCCTTGACACGGGGCAGTGTTGGACTTGAATTTCTTAACTCAGGTATTGTGACTCAAGTCTTGTGACTCAAGTCTTGTGACTTAGGTCTTGTGACTCAAGTCTTGTGACTTAGGCCTTGTGACCCAAGTCTGGTAACCCATGTTTTGTAGCTCAGGTCGTGAAACTCAGGTCAGGAAATTCAATTCGGACCTAACTTGGTTACATGTCTGGGATTGCAGGACTTCGAATTGTATATGTGCGTTGAATGTATTGCCTGTAGCACCGTGACTTTGAGTGACTTACCTTCAGTGACTTGCTTTAGCGACTTGGCTTTAGCAATTTGACTTTAGCGACTTGACTTTAGCACTTTGACTTTAGCAATTTGACTGTAGCAATTTGACTTTAGCAATTTGACTTCAGCGACTTGACTTTGGCACCTTGACTTTATCGACTTGACTTTAGCGACTTGACTTTAGTGACTTGACTTTAGCACCTTGACTTTAGCGACTTGACTTTAGTGACTTGACTTTAGCACCTTGACTTTAGCGACTTGACTTAGCTTCATTGAATTGAGGTTATTTGACTTAACTTCATTGAATTGAGGTTATTTGTTGACTTTAGATTGTTGACCTGGCTTTACAACTTACTGATTATATTCTGCCACTTAAGGTAGTTATCGTAGGTTTGGGTATCGATTAATTATCTGAGCTCTGTAAATTGGGTGATGTTGTTCTTTATTCTAGTTAATTGATCGTTACTAACACTATTGAACTGGGTTTGGTTCTATGTATTAATTGGTGTTGTCAGTTTTTCGTTTGCATAATCCGCGCACTTCTCTTGTTTATGGTGGGGAGGGAAGTGGAAGTGATTGATACGTTATTGATTGACATTGCGCCTGGTGGCTCGGGTGAGCCGAGGCGAGGGTAAACTCCATATATATCTGAACCTTCCATTTTCTGATATTTAAACAAGAATAAATATAAATTGGGTTAAAAAGGACTTAGGTCATAACCGGCCTATAAATAGAAATAAAATATTATTATAAAATATTATTATTTAGATACGGGTGGTTTTCATTGAAGATAAGTAACAACACGGCACAGACTGCATTGGCTGTTATCGGTCAACGCATGTACAGGTCTTTCAAGTTCTATCGCTCACTGGTTAAGATTTCACTGGCGTTCGAGGGCCGGTGATCCGATAAACATAGATAAAAGTCCGGAATTGACTCAAGGTTGCTGTGGCTTCCAGTTTGGTAATTTATTGAGGTATTAATGCTTAAATTAGGATATTGTCAGTTCACTGGAATTCCTTTATTATAACTTATTCTAACTGCACACTAACCTATGCGACAGGTTGTAAGTTTCTGTCGGTACACCCAGTGATAGAATTCATTGTTTTTTTTTTTTTTTGTTGGTTGTGATTCGTGTTCACCTTGTGACAGCTGTTTCCTGGTTACAAATTCTGGTTTCACTTGATATTTAACCCCAGTATTACTGAATATTTTCATTGGTATTGTTACACATATGATCTTGATCCGAGATTGCTATAATTAAGCACCTTTTATCAATCATCTGCCTTTCCGGGTTTTGTTCACACTACTGGAGTTAACTTGGTTATCCGGGTTGTTTGTTGTGGTAACCAAAGTTGCTCCTTAGAAAATTTTTTTTTTTTTGTCGGGGAGGGGGCAGATAGGGTATCGTGGTTTGGTTACTGGCTGGTCAATTGGGACGCATCTGTGGTCATTGGATACCTGCAAGGGCCGGACGCACTGAGGCAGTTCGTCCGACTGTTGCAAGTGAGTGGCTGCTCTTGACGCTCCCTCGGCGTGCTGGTGGCATGAGTTCATTGTGGTACAACTGCAGTCGTGTCGTTCGCTAACCCAGTGCTCAATAATTACACGTGTTCCGTTCTCCGCACGGCATTCCTTGATTTGTATTTGTGTGGTGGTTTGCGGGGCGAGGCTTAATCCTTGAATTATCATGGCGCCCACTAATTTGCAAACGGCATCACGGGATCAGCTGCGCGAGATACCGCTAGTTGGTCCGACGCCCGCCGAGTTGATAATCCAGACCCGTGAAGCGCATGGGGTGTTGACATTGGAGCTTTTGAATCGATACATTCCCCAGGGGGACATTGGAATTCTTTGCATGCCCAAGGGATCATTAGTTTCGGGTCTCCGGAAGGGGAGGTTGAGGGGAGTGGTTCCTTATCGTTTGGGGCGGTCCAATCGACATCCTCTTTTGACGCCGGACCTCGACGGTTCACCCTGGGGGGGTCCGCCCTTGCAGGGGGAATTGCGGATTCCTCCGCGATGCCATCCTCGCCTGCGGGGGCTGTCTCGAGTTCTGGAGATAAAAGCATCCAGGGGTTGCGAGATAATTACACGCTGGAAAATGAATCCAATCACTTGTCTGCATCGGGATATAGAGAGTCTTTGGTTATGGAAAGATCTAACGTTGGAGACTCATCCGATGAACACGATGGACATTCCTTCGTTAGTTCGGGAGGGGTCTCGCGTACGCATATGGCCCAGCGGGCGCTAGAGAAGGCAACCGAGACGGAACGATTCGTCTTATATCAAAAAACTCAATTGGAGCTTTTTGTAAATGGGGCACACAACGCGATGCGTCAAGAGGTAGGCGCAGTAAAAGGAGAACTGAGAAAAGTTGATCATGCCATCGGGCAGCTGTCAGAACAAGTAAAACGGTTGTCCTTAAGTAGAAGTCACAGTGGTACCCCCGGGTCAGTTCGATCACATCGGTCCACGCGATCACAACAGTCCGAGGCTGGAGCTAGGTCGGGGGAGGGTCCGAATGCCTCAGCGTTACCGCCCACTCCCGTAGATCTGCAAACTGGAGCAGGAGTATCCGGGGGGTCCTTATCTGATAACGAGAAATATATTGATGATTGGGCCAGTAACTTGGGCTTGGCTTTTGCGGATCCTGATGCGAATCAGTCCGATGACAATGACTCGCCTCATTGTGGGGGTGAGGAAGCTGTAGAAGCTTCGGAGGAAGCTGTAGAAGCTTCGGAGGAAGTTAGGGAGACCGACCGGGGGAGGATTTAATTCCGGGCAAGGATCGGGCAGAAGCTCACCGGCAGGCCCTCTTTGGTGCCATCTTGAATTGTTTACCATCCACAGGAGTTTACCAGGGCGGTACGAGTGGGGAGCCGATGCTACAATCATCCACCAGTAATCATCCCGGGGCCATGGGGGGTCCGGGTATGGCTAGGTCACAAAGGGTGGATAGTTCACAAAGGGTTGATAGTTCATTCATTATGGACAGGCCTCCTGAGCAGCCAGGAATGGCCAGAGGGTGGGCGAATCAAATCCCCTCCGGGTAACGTTTAATCCAGCAACTCCGGTGGCAGGAGGGTCCTCTATTTTAACCAAAGGTCCGTCTCCAGTGAGGGGCTGCGGCTTAAGATCTGTAACTCCACCTAATGCCGGCGCTTTCTCCACCGGTCCCGCGGATGACACCCATTATGGGGAGTCTTTTGCAGTAACTGGGGGAGTACCTCCTGGTGCGCGGTCATTATCACACCACCGATCCGAAACTGGGGAGACCATTCCAATTTCCGAATTCGGCAGGGACAAATTACCTCCACATCATGGGCACTCTAGCTATACCCTGCCAGGACCGGTCAGTCCTTCACGTAATCGGCCTGCGTGGATGACTGAGGCCCAATCACAGGTGGCTGAACTAACCGGGGTCTCCAACTTTGAGTTATTGCGGCCAAGCCGCATAGATGAACCACGATCTTATCCACTAACATCCACCACTGTTAAAGCAGAGAGAAGTACTCGTGTTAACGCTCCGCCTATTCCAGTGAAAACAGAGATAGGGATGGGTTCGCGGGGTCAGGAGTGTTTAGCCTCCTTACCTGCGAACTCTGCACCAGGGTGCGTATGTCACGTCGTCAAATTTTTGGGGGTGTATCGGGAGACGCGCAGCCTGCGCAAGCTAGCTTTAATCAGAGACGTGGGGCAGTTACACCCGCAGGGGTTAGGGAATTGCAAGAAGAAGGTAGACAAACAGGCGGTCCATCATCTTTCCTAGTTAATCAGATCCCACGGCCGTACGGCCCGTCACGGGGCCCTGATTCCCGGAAAACTCCGGCGGGTCCGGTGGCTGATCCCAATACCGAGAAAGGAACAAGGGGTGTAGGGGGAATATCACAGCAGCGGGCCATGGGGGAGGCCAATAACAGGGGTCGATGGGGGAATGGTGGAAATCGATGTCATGATGATCAGTTCGTTGGGAGATCGGGAGTAGCAATCAGCAGGACCATTTCCCGTCGCCTGTGTCAATGTTGTTGGGTTGGTGGGACCCGCGGAAGGGATGAATTATGCCCCAGCCGGACCCACTCCTAACCCGCGGGGTCATTTCAAGATCCATCGGGCCGCACCCACGGTCCATCCGGATCCGCTCCTAACCCTCCGGGTTCATTTCATGATCCATCGGGCCGCACCCACGGTCCATCCGGATCCGCTCGTAACCCACCGGGTATATTTCATGATCCATCGGGCCGCATCCACGGTCCATCCGGATCCGCTCATAACCCCCCGGGTTTATTTCATGATCCATCAGGCCGTCCCAACGGTCCATCTGGATCCACTCATAACCCAGCGGGTTTACTGCATGACCCCTCGGGCCATATCCACCTCCCAGCCACATCCAGTCATAACCAGGCGGGGTCATTTTATGATCCAGCGGGCCACACTTATGGTCCATCAGGATTCACTCATATCCCAGCGGGTTTGCTTGATGATCCATCGGGCCGCATCCGCGGTCCACCCGGATCGGCTCTTAATCCAATGGGGTCATTTCATGATCCATCAGGTCCAACCCGCGGTCCTTCGGGATCCATTCATAACCCGGCCGTGTTCTTGTATAACAACGCTGCAAGTGTTCATCATGGACAAAATGTGCGAGTGGAAGATAGACATTTGCATAACGGGGCCCTTAGCCATGAATGCTCCGATTATTATAATCCCTCTTCGCGAGATGGTCAACCTACGGGGGGCTTTGGATATTATCCTCCTCCAAATCCGGCAGACTGGAGACAGAGTTATGTTGGCCGGGGCCGGGCACCAGGTGGCTGTGCCCCGGATGAGACGGTTACCGGTCAGTTTGGGACATCGGCCCCCAACGCGGGTGGAAACCAGGGGTCTGGCGAGGGAAGATGGGATCAAGGTGGTAATTATGCCCAGGGGGAGATGCCGTCATCACAAGGGAATGACGGCCGGCGATCGGGCCATAATTTATCGCAACCAAAGACACTTCCTGTAGCTCCTGGAAGGGCCGTGCAGATGAGAGGAGACCAGCTGTGCCCGCCCCGGAATACAGGTATTGATGACAGGCGGGAATCCCTAGATCCGCTGGAACCTCCGCGAGGCGATCATGGTATGGGACCGCGGTATCCTCATCGACCGCGGGGTCCCGATTGGCCCAAGCCTAAGATGCCGGAATATTCCGGGCAGGAAGGCCGTTATGAGGCATTTGTATACCAATTTGAATCATTGGCAACTAGGTTTGGGTGGGATGAAGCTGAAAAGCTGAACCAGTTTAAGAACTGTTTGTGTGGAAAGGTAGTGGATCACATGATGACTCTACCAAATGATGTAACTCAGAATTATGTCAGGTTACGGGACCGGTTGCGCAAACGCTTTGGCGCACCGGATCGGGCTGATGTAGTCAGGGGGAAATGAACGATATGCGACAACGCACCGATGAGCGGATCGAAGATTTTGCGGATCGGGTACAAAAGGCAGCCGCCATTGCGTATGAGGAGGTTGATCCACCTTTCCGAGATAAGGTGGCAACGGAGGCGTTTCTGCGGGGGACCAGGGATAGTGCTGTTGCACGGGAGGTAGCCCGCACTCATCCGGCCACGGTTGCCGATGCGCTAAATGCAGTGCAGGAGGAAACGGCTCTTAATAAAATAATTGGTCGGGCTCCAGTACGGGGTAGACACGTGGGATTTGCTGATAATGACGTAGGAGTGTGGGTTGGTGCCCTCCGACCGACCGGGTCTCCCGTACCACCCACAAAGTCTCCAATGACAACATCCGTTGCCGTTCAATGTTCATTACGGGATTCCAGACCACATTCATGGGGACGATCGGGATCGCCGAATCGATCACCCAGTCGCTCGCCGAATCGGTCCCCGCAACGGCGGCCACCGTTGCATGATCGATGTTACGCCTGTGACCAAACTGGTCACTTTAAGGCTGATTGTCCCAACCGACAGAAATCCCCAAATGCGAGCGGGCAGCAGTAGGCGGTCATCCTGCTAGCCCGCAACGGCCTGACCGCAAGCCACCATTTAAACCTGACTTCTCCTATTCATCCGCCAACGAGACACCTTCTACGGATGATCCGAATGCTCTTCAGTTGAGATCGGCATCTGGTGAGAATATGTCTCGTGGTTGGACAATGACAGTACCGGCGGCTGTAAATGGGATCCGGGTAGCTGCCGTGATTGATACGGGGTCTCAAGCAACGGTCATTAGTAATGATCTATGTTTGCAGGCAGAAATATCATTGACTCAGTCCAATTGTATTAACATTCAAGGAGTAGGTAGTGATATGGGCATGACAGCACACATAGCAGTAGGAGTACCAATCACCTTGGGAAACGCTCAATATGCTTGGACCGTTATAGTAGGAGACTTCCGGGATCCAATGATTATCGGTCTTGATTTACTTAGGGAACTGGGGGCGAGTTTAGACTTTCAACAGGGCTATCTGCAGATTGCAGATTCGATCATTGTAGCCAACTTTATCACTACCAATACCGGAAGCCGGAGGACAGTGGGTCCGGTACTGGTAAATGAAAAGATAACTATACCCGGATTGTTTGAAACTCCGATTGCCTGTCAAGTCCCTGAGACTTTTGGAAATGTCCCACATCTCATCCTTGAACCCCTGCCCATAGCGCAAGGGATTGCCTTCCCACCGGTAATCATTGATAACACCCCGCATCCTCTTATGTACGTAGCCAACTTGTCTGAGCAGGCTAAGCATTTGCAGGTTGGTACTTTGGTAGGCACGGTCCAAGCTGTGGAGCCGGAATCTGTGGCGACTCTGACTGAGTTTCGGGAACGTTACGGTGACACGAAATCTGATATACTCATTGGGAGCGCTGGGTTGGCGGGTGACAGCCAACCACCCTCCGGGGGGTCGGACTCAGTGACATCCGGACTCCCGGAGGCTCTGCAGAAGTTGTATAGCAAGAGCCTTGAAAATTTGGCGGAGGGGGGAGAGAGAGAGCAATTGTGGGAATTATTGTATCGATACCGGTCCGTGTTCGCGGAACATGATTTCGACTTAGGCGAGTTCGCCGGAATTATGCATCGTATAGATACCGGCGATGCCTCTCCCGTAAGGCATGGGCTGCGGCGCACGCCGTTGGGATTCCAGGACGAGGAGGAACGCCATTTGCAATGCATGTTGGATAACGGAATCATTCAGCCGTCCTCCTCGGCCTGGGCCGCAGCCCCGGTGATAGTAAAGAAGAAAGACGGCAAGTATCGCTATTGCGTGGATTATCGCAGTCTGAACAAGGTTACTCGCCGGGACGGGTTCCCGTTACCGTTAATTGAAGAATGTCTAGATGCGCTGGCCGACAACATGTACTTTAGTACGCTTGATATGGCCAGTGGTTACTGGCAGGTGCTCATCCATCCCGAAGACCGTCATGAAACGGCTTTCATTACTAAGTACGGCCTGTTTGAGCATGTACGTTTGGCCATGGGGTTATGTAATTCTCCCGCCACGTACCAACGCATCATGACGTATGTGCTCAAAAATCTGCTGTGGCAAGAAGTGTTAGTTTATTTGGATGATCTGATCATTTTGGGGCGATCTTATGAGGCGCACCTCCGAACCTTGGAGGAGGTGTTCCAACGCTTTCAGATACACAATCTGAAGTTCAAACCGCGGAAGTGCGATTTGTTCACCACCGAAGTAGATTTCTTGGGACGTAAGGTGGGCCGCCAGGGCATTAGTATAGCAGAGGCGAAAGTCAAAAGTGTAGTAGATTGGCCAACACCGGTGACTCGTACCGATTTGGAGGCGTTTTTGGGTTTCGTTAACTATCATCGGGAATTTATCCCACAGATGGCCGGTATTTGCGGCCCCTTGTATCAATTGGTAAAAAATACGCCTACCGGGGAACGGGTTGATTGGAGAAGGGAGCATCAGGATGCTATGGATGCTCTTCGGGCCGCCATGGTCGAGGCTCCCGTGTTGGCTTATCCTACCCCCACGGGGAGGTTCATCTTAGATGTGGACGCTAGCCATGCGGCCATTGGGGCCGAGTTATCGCAGGTACAGAATGGAAAAGAACGCACCATTGCCTATAGTAGCCAAGCTCTATCAGCGGCCCAGCGTCGCTATTGTACCACGCGAAAGGAGTTGTTAGCATTAGTTACGTTCTTGAACCAGTTCAGGTTCTATTTGCTGGGCCGGTCCTTCATCTGTCGGACAGACCACAACAGTTTAGTGTGGCTAATGAGGTTTAAGAATCTAGAAGGCCAATTGGCCCGGTGGCTCGAAGCAATTGCACAATTCGACTTTCAGCTTATGCATCGGCCGGGCAAACAGCACGGCAATGCCGACGGGTTGAGCCGGTCTGTGAACCCAGAGTGTCCACATTATCAGGCAGGAGCGGAGCTGCACGCACTGCCCTGCGGGGGGTGCGAATATTGTCGCAAGATGCATGAGAAATGGGCTCGGTTTGAAGACCGGGTGGATGATGTAGTTCCATTAACATTGGCGGTGCACGCAATGGAAGTTGTGGAGGCTGGAGGAAATCTTCCAGCGTCGGCTGGCCCCGAAGTGCTAGGGATCACACCAACTCCCATTCCGTGGGCTGAGGCCCAGGCCGGTGATCCGGACCTGTCAGTTGTGATGAACTGGCTCAAGGGTGAGCCTCCTGACGATGCTGCGTTGTTCCGGCAAAATGCGGCCGTCAAACATCTGTGGCGCATGAAAGAGCAGCTGCAAATAACGGACCAGGGGGTGTTGCTATACAATTGGGTGGGACCTGTTCCATCCACCAGTCATCCTCTATTAGTGGTGCCCCGGAGCCTCCGACAGTCTATTATGCGGGAAGGGCACAATAATGTTTGCGCCGGCCATCCCGGACCTGAGAAGACGTACCGAGCTTTGCTACGCCGCTACTTTTGGGTGGGAATGAGATTAGATATACGATTGTATGTAGGATCGTGTGACAAGTGCGTACGGCACAAAAAGGGAAATAGGCATCCGAGATTTCCGCTCACCAGATATCTGGCTGGGGAGCCCATGGAGCGCATCCATATTGATATCCTGGGGCCATTGATCGAAACGGTTCATGGTAACAAATATGTATTGGTCATGATTGATCAATACACCAAGTGGGTGGAGCTTAAAGCATTACCCGATCAAACAGCCGACCGTGTGGCAAAGGCGTTCATTGAGGAATTTGTTTGTAGAATGGGTTGCGCCCTTGAAGTGTTCAGTGACCAGGGTCGCAACTTCGAAAGTCAACTGTTCCATGAGGTTTGCCAGTTACTCCAAATGGCCAAGCAGCGAACCACTCCTTATAGGCCCAGTTCAAATGGACAAGTGGAACGCGTCAATCGGGAAATTCTGGCGAAGCTACGTGTTCATCTTGAAGGTAAACAATCCATGTGGGATATGTATCTCCCTTTTGTTGCGATGGCTCTGCGCGCCACCGTTAACCGGTCTACCAGGTTTACGGCCAACATGATGATGTTGGGCCGTGAGATCACATTACCGGTGGACCTGTTTCCCAACATTCCCGGCAACGAAGGTCAACCTGAAATGGATTCTTCCAGCTATGTATCGCAACTACGGGACCGCTTGGTTGAGGTGCACACCTGCGCTCGGGACAAGTTACAGTCCGCATTGCAGGAGCGTAAAAGATTTTACGACCGCCGGACCCATCTGACAGAGTATGCCATGGGGGATTTAGTGTACATGTTGAATGCCGTCTCGAAAAAGGGCCAGACCCGCAAGTTACAACCGATTTATGTCGGACCGTTGGTGATACTTCGCAAGGTATCGGATTCTCTCTTCGTAGTCATTAATTCCGGACGGCGCCGCCAAGTGGTGCATCATGACCGCCTACGGCGTTGTCCGGATAGTAACGTTCCCTTGTGGGCGCGGCGGGAACGACGACGCTTGGAGACCGTGGGAGATGAAGACGTTGTTCCCATGGAGGACGAGGCTATCGAAGATGTCAGTAGCCTGTTTGAGAATCCTACAGACCTCCCGGGGTCACCGCCGATAGATCCAACGCCTACAGTGATCGGTCCGGCTTGTTCCGACGCGAATGCGGAGATGTCCGGGGATGAGGTTGAGGCAGACGAGGCCTCCAGTGAAGTTAATGAGTCTCTCTCCCTCCCTTCCAGTAGTCGGGGGAGACGTCGAAGACTTCCCTCACATTTACGTGATTATGTTTTGAATCAATGGAGGCAAGCAGACGAGTTGTCCTGGCCCGATTACGGGCAAAGTGATAATGAAGCAGTATGGGAATTGTAAATACAAATGGGGTTTGCACATGGTATTCGGGTTGTACATATGTCCTTGGGATACATGGTTATGGTTCAGTTATGGGGTGATTGACGTTGGGTTCCTTTTCCAGGGCTGTGGCGATTTATTTATCGCCCGCCTCGGTTCCTGGAGCCTTTTCCGTCGATTGACTCAGTGGGAATAAGTTTATTATTGGTCACCATGTATATATGAAAAGGTGAATTGGTCGGACCCGAGTTTGGTCTACGTTGTTGTTATGTTTTCCAAATAGCTACCTGTCAATTTTGTAAATATTGATGCATGACTGTGGGACATCCTTGAGGGTTCTCCCGGCGGCCTTCTTTTTCAATTGGGACCTCCGCCTCGGGAACCTGAGACAACTGTTGGTCCGCCATACTTTGGATAAGTTTCTACCTGGGTTGACCGCACTCAACGAATTCATGTTGTCAGGGTATTATTCCTCATCATATTCATAACCGTATACGTTCTCTTTCTCATCATTAAAATTAATATTACGACAAAGCCACGCTAGATACTATCCTCCAACGAATTCCTGTTGTCCAGATATTGGTCCTCTCCATATTCATAGCTATATACTTTCTCTTTCTCGTCATTATAAGCAATGGTACGACCGTAACACGCCTGACACCTCTCGCACACTCAGCATTACGTAGCTGTAGTGGGTCTTGGTGGCAATATCAATTTTATGGAGGGACATTTTTAACTGGCTCAATTGTATTGTCACTGCGCATAATGATTTCAAAAGCTCCAGCGCACTACACTTCTCTCGCACTTATAGAACAACCATCCCTCCGTATGGGCCAGATGGTCCTTGGTTGCCCTAAATGGACGTCATGTTGTACATGACACACACAGTCATTTATTTCATCGTCTTCTTTTCTTCTCACGTGGGAGAGAACCAACCGATCCGTTATGACCATTCTAGCCCAAATAGCCTCACTGGCGCTGAGGGGCCGTAAAACTCAATCCTACAGATTATATCCGTTATGACCATTCTAGCCCAAATACCGTTATTAATTAACAGGAAACTGTCTTAATATCATCCCGTTGCATAAGCAAGGTTACCACCCCCCGCCGGACTAACATGATTATATGTTCCATTACTACCGGACTTAGTTCCTACTCATTAACTGGGACCTATATGGATGCCCACTTGTCAAACGTGGGGTCCCAGTTGTGGGGCCACCCATATCTGGTCATCCGACGATCCCGTCTATCTGAATATCACAACCTCTATCTCTGACAAAGTTACAATTTGTTAAGTCTGAAATTTGTTATTTATATTTATGATGGAATCAAATTCCTGTTTAACGTATGAGAAGCCAACAATATCAAGTCCAGTTCACTTAACGTCAAATCATTAAACCAAGCTATCCATGGTCTCCTTGGACATAAGTCCTTTGGAGGAAACGGACTCCCGCAACCTACTTCCGTATTTTACCGGTCCGAGAATTGCTGGCACACTGTTTTTGATCAAAAGGACGAGCCCTTCCTTCTCTGTGCTCGCCGTTTCTTGGTCCTTTTATTACCCCCGTAGACATTCGATTCCAGTTGCGTTTCGTCCATCACTTCTGCGACACGCAAAAGGACGACAGCTACTCCTGCCCACGGCGAGAATTGATCAAATCTATCCGTCATGCAGCAAATGAGAAGCAACTGCAACAATATCTTCATTTAACCCAAAGTCGCGAACTCATGTCGTGAACTCAAGTCATTCAACTCCAGTCATTCAACATGCTATAGATGCAAAAGGGTCCCCTGTCTTGTAATTCTCACACTTGTCAGGAACAAACTGACACGCTATGACCATGTTGGCCCCAAATAGCCCGTACCGGTGCTGATGGGCCATGAAACTCAAAACTTAACGTTTTATCATACGTGAGGCGCAAGCGCCTCGCCTAACCAGAGTCCACACGGCCCAGTCGCCATGAAACTCCAAGAACCTTTAGAATACTCCGTCCAAGGAGCAGCTATTTCAAATAACCAGTGGGCCAGTTGGTTGCATCTTCATCACTCCGAGGTGTGTTTATGGCACCAATTCCGAATGGCCACGACGACCTGTACGGCTTGAAACCCGTCATCAAGTTGCCCAAGATTGTAACTGATTCCAACAGAATGGGTTCTGTTCTCAAGATTCTCGCTAGATTAGGTTCTAAACATATCCGCTAAACGAAACTCTATATTTATCCTTACCCTAGACCATGATATCCGCATACGTACACGATAATTAAACAGAAATCACTAAAAATTAACACTTCCACCAATGCAAAAATATCAGCAGTGACAGATGCACTTGACACACACCACTGACCATGTCACCATAAATTAACAAAACCCAATAGCATCAGCGTACTGTACAGTACACAGTAATTAAGCAAAAATTACGAAATATTAAATATTTCAGCAACATCCGCATACGTACGTAATTAGAGGATAATTACAACCCGACATGCTTCACGGACAGAATATTGCAACTGCACGGTGAGATCTTTGACCCTGGCAGGTTTGTGTTTACTCCTGCATCTCTTGTTCCACGTCCTCTAGATAGCCCACATTGGTGCTGATGAGGCGTAAAGCACGAGCTTCATCACTCTTTCCTCTTCCTTGAGACCGAATTCGGGGGGCGAGCGTGGTTCCCGCACGGAGCCGGCAGGTCTGTGCGTGCTTCAGCTCCGGGTGCTACTTGCGGCCATGTGGTAGAATTCTCAGATAAGATGCCTTGCTTAATCAGGGCCGCGATATTGCTATCCAATTGTCCCCGGGGGAATCCTTGGGTGTTTCATAGTCATGCCGCCACTAGTCAGGCTTCAAATTTTTACACGGGGGGAGGTGTACTATAGATAGTCTTTATGGTTGCAGTAATCAAGAGTTTTCACAAAATGGACAAGCGTGAGGATCCACGAAGTTACAGCTATGGTTATCGTCACCGAACGACCGTAACCCAGTTCTGCGAACGCACGAACATGGTTTCCGTAACCACGACCTGGTGGGACGAGGAGTCCCGAACTTTGACGAGTGCGGTCTCGTACCGTGAACCCACTCCCATCGACGTCGCGGCTGTCGGGTTGCCTGGCCCTGTGGGTCCGATGGCCGCTGGCCGGATTGGCGCGCCTCCGGCGTCCAGTGTGGCCGGCATGCGACTGGCTGGGGCGACTCAGCCTCCGGTGGCAACATCGGAGCTGACCGTGCCGCCGGGTAGCAGCGACCAGCGCAGGGTGGTCGGGGGTGGGGTTGCGGCGCCTCTGACGGTGACCGTCGGCCCGCCTGTACCGGATCGAGGGACCGAGGCACAGAGGCGAAAGTGGCGAAGGAAAGAGGACCGACAGTGGAAGCGGCGGCAGGCGGCCAAGGCTGGGAGGGCCACGTTGATCCAGCCGAGACAGGCTCCCCAGACATCTCAGGCTACCGTCGCCCCGGAGACCCAGACTGCCCCGGTCGACAGGCCACCCCCGGGACCTCCAGTGTGGCGACGGCGGGGAAAGAGGAGCGGCCGAAGAGGCGGAAGCCCAGCCAGAAGGAGAGGATCCGGAAGAAGAAGCAGGCTGCCCGGCGGGCTGCGATGGAGGTCTCCCCAGAAGAACCTAGGACCACTGACCAGGGCTCCGCCGCCGGGATTTCCCGGGATGCTGAGTGTGAGTCAATTATTTCCTCTTTGGGCCCTGAGCCACGTATTGCATTGTTCCCGGACTTCTCCGACGACCTGGATGACGACTCATCTCCCGTCCGACCTTCTGCCACTCTCGGGTTGGCGGATGAAAGTGTGGGGGATGTTCTGTCGCCGTCCTCGTCTGTTGGTGACCGGCCGTTGGACGCCGGGAGAGAGGGCTCGTCCACCGCTGCCTCTGCCACTCTCGGGTTGGCGGAGGTGGAGGCCATGGAGGCCCCCGCCCGTACGCGTTCTAGAGGATGAGACCGCTGCCGGAGTTCAGACGAAGGCCCCCTCCGATGAGTTCCCGCGGGTTTCCACGCCTGGGGAGCCCATTGCTGTGGGGGAGCGGCCTTCTGACGATTGCCCGGTGTGTCAGTCTCCATTGGGGTCAGATTCCTTACCTGCCCATATGAGGCAGGTTCACATACCATGGTGGCTAGATCCCCTCTATGCCTGTTGGCCGTGTAGAGATCCTGTGGGGAATGATTATGCATCCCACACACTGTGTGATCGGGAGTTCAGAGAGGGCGCCTTCCGTGACTGGGCTAGCTGGGGCCGAGGGCTGTTGGTGTTGTTGCAGAATGCCTTCGGCTGCCAGTCCTTCCACGAACTGCTAGCCTTTGTTGCGGAAGCCCCATGGTATCCGCGGGCGGGCGCAGGGCAAGCTGGGGCAAGCTGGGGCAGGAGGGGCACTGTCCTGTTACTCCTTTCTGAGGGCATGGGAGAGATATAACGGTTTGGCGGAGACGCCGTTCCTCCATGATGACCCCCCAAACAGTGTCGCGGCTCTCCTGAGACCCTGGTCGCTCGCGTACATCTTTGCCCACGTCCCACCGGCCGTGGTTAGACGCGCCACCGATGTCCTACATCCGCCCATGGAGCCTCTTCCGGGTTCCATTCGGTTGCCGGTGGCTGATGCCCATATACACTGGGAGGCTATGCTAGGCCGCAGGGCCGAAACCCTACGCGTGGGCAGTATGGTGTACGAATATGAAGCCCGCCTTTCAGTGTACGCGTTTCCGACCAGATGGCATCGGTGGGACGAGGAGCGTCGGGCGAATCCGCAGGCGACCTGTGCCTTCGGGATACACCCCCGGGTCGCGGATCGGCCGGGTGTCGTTCAGCAATGGGCCGGGTTGTTAGCCGAGCGGCTGACCTCTCCCGGGTGTCATGCTTTGGGGGAGGTGGGCCTTGACTACTACCCTCAGGCGAACCGTGCGTGTCAGCAGGAAGGGTTGAGAAGGATGTTGTTGGCTGCCTCTCGTCGTAAGCCAGTGGTGTTACACTGTCGTGGGGAGGGGGCCCTGAGTGATGGGTTCCAGTTGATGTCTCGATGGGTTGACCCTCTCACCACGATACAGCTCCACTGCTTCCTGGGATCGGCTACGGAAATGGAGCAGTGGAGCGAGCAATTCCCAAACTGTTACTTCAGTTTCGGGTGTCGCTCACTGACTCTTCGGCGAGGGGATCAGCATGCGCACGAGTTGGCCGCCCGGCGCGTACCAGCGGCACGATTCCTGATCGAGTCCGACGCTCCCTACCTAAATCCGCGTCGCCGGAACGCGCTGGGGGATATCATCGATGTCTCCCGGTGGCTGGCGACTGTACGAAAAGAATTTCCTGTGTTGGTGCTTTTGCAAGCTCGGGCCAATCTGGTCCGCGTGTTTGGCCTCCCCCTTCCGGCGGGAGAATAAGCATGGTATTCTCGCTATTCCAGGAAGCTCCCACCTGTGTCAACTTGTCAACTTAGGCATTCCCCGCTGGGCCGTCCACTAGTCTTTCACGGGCCTCGACTACTTAATTTAGTACTCTCATGAATCATGGCAACCTAGCTGGAGCCATTGCGGGTAGCCCTATAGGGATTTATCCCTTCCAGTCCTACACCAGTCATTCGAAATCGATTGTCGATTGTCGATTGTCTTGAAGACTTTGTCTGCCAATGAACGATCACCTTGTCTGTGTCACCTTCGGTGACGGCAGTCGACTTCTTTTCTCGCGGCAGGGCCTGAATATGCTGCTTCCATCCTGTGGAATACTAATATCGCCCCTCTAAGTCCGTCCCTAATACTATAGTCAGTTCGTTGTCCCAAATATAGCAATTTAATAGACCACTATATACATCGATACACACAGAGTCCAAATACACAACAGTCCTGTCCAAGGTCTTCTTCGCTTCTTTACCACTAAAGCGGATATTCTGAAGAATATATACACTGGGAATATACAGGTCTATCAGCCCAAAACATACACGCCACTACAAGTTATATAACCGAGAATCACGAGATTCCCTGGGACCTGATTAACCTGAATTGGGCACATTAACAAAAATAAAAAGTCAGATGTAATCTATCCTTTCGGGCAAACTGCCGCAGTGTCCCAACTATCCAGTCAGTTCAGTTCAAGATAGATATCTTCTGAATATATAACCGAAATATACAAATCTAGAGCGTCCAAATATATATACAGTCCATTCACGGCGAGGCCTCCAGGGCTTCTGGCCATTATAGGACCTTAATAGACTGAGCCGATTGCTCATATGAAGTATTATCTCGGGGATACCTTGCGCACCCCCGAGATCTCCCTTCGTCCGTTGTCAAGGCCATGTTGTTGTTCCTGGGGAATTCTGGTAGGATGGCCCGGCCCGCAGAGTCCGTGCGCCCGAATGGGGGAATGATGTCTAATGGGGAACCATCTAAGCCTGGGCATGAAGATGATGTCCTATGGAGAATCATCCAAGCCGGGATAGGAAGATGATGTCTAAGGGAGAACCATCCAAGGCTGAATAGGAAGATGATGTCCTATGGAGAATCATCCAAGCCGGGATAGGAAGATGATGTCTAAGGGAGAACCATCCAAGGCTGAATAGGAAGATGATGTCCAATGGAGAACCATTCAAGCCTGGGCATGAAGATGATGTCCTATGGAGAGTCATTCAAGCCTGGCTAGGAAGATGATGTCTAAGGGGGAACCATCCAAGCCTGGATAGGAAGGTGATGTCTAATGGAGAACCATTCAAGCCTGGGCATGAAGATGATGTCCTATGGCGAATCATCCAAGCCTGGATGGGAAGATGATGTCTAATGGAGAACCATCCAAGCCTGAATAAGAAGATGATGTCTAATGGAGAACCATTCAAGCCTGGGCATGAAGATGATGTTATTGGGCGAACCATTCAAGTGCTGAGTCCGAAGGTGACGGATGTCGTCGGACCCTGCCAGCCCGGGATAGGAAGTTGATGCCAATTGGTGAATCCCCCAAGCTTCACCGGAGACTCGGCCCTCGAAAGATCAAGGGGAAGAGTGTGGGATCCGCCGCCAGAGGCGCTGCCGTAGTGACGTCACGGCCATGCGCCGTGGGACTTCCGCCCAAGCAACCGGCGCTTTTGAAGACAGTCTATGGTAAGACCACTACGTACATTTCTTGCGCTCGTTATATCTAGATTCTCGTATCCTATAGTATTTAACTTACAATATTTTTTAATGTACATACCGTTATATTTATATCCCAGTGAAAGCTGATGCTTTTCAAAGTTGTCCTGATACAATCAGGCTGCAGAATTATTTCAATTTACTGACAGGTTTTTGGGCTTATAAAGAGCTGTGATTGGCTGAAATCACGATTTTCATGATGATGCTTGTGATATTATACTTCAAAGAATGTCTCTAAATCCGTTTTGGCCTGTTTCAGGCCTGAACATTACAATAAAGTAAATTTTATGAAAGCAGGCCTGTGATATTTATTGTTAAAACATGGTATGACAATAATTATTGAGATAACGTATAAGTTGAGATATTGCAGCTCTTGGTTGTTATCATTCGAAGACAATCTGACTCGGGGGGCTTTGTTTCCGGCCAATATGTTTTTTTTTTGTCACAAGATGAAATAAAATTGACATCATGCATCAAAAAGGATATGTCGTAGCCAGTCGTCAGTACATATGGTCAGTGATGGCCTTTTTCGAAGCACAATATAGTCGGATATTATTTGTCGTTTGTTCAGATGACCTTTTTTGGGTCCAGCAGAATGTCCAATCAGCATCCTTCCCTGTAGTTTACTCGGAGGACTTCCACGCCATCTTGGATCTTGCCATTCTGAGCTTGTGTGACCATGTGATAATGACAGTTGGCTCCTTCGGATGGTGGGGAGCATATCTTGCCGGTGGAAGGACAATTTACATGAGCGACTTCCCTCGCAAGCACTCTTTCTTAGATGCAGAATATAGCGCAAAAGATTATTTCTACCCAGGATGGAGAGGCATTCCGTCTTCTTAATACCTCTAATATCGTGCATTATTCCAAAGGAATTTCACTCAGTATTATTTATAATAATATATGAACTTTCTTCTGCAAATAATTAAATGGAATTTCTTCTCGCAATATCTACTTCAAGAATACCTCAAGTATATATTCTATAGGGAATATTTAAGTGAAATTTCCTCTTAGAACATTTAAAATGGTATTTCTTCTCGGAATATTTAAGTGGAATTTCTTCTTTGAATATTTAAATGGAATTTATTCTAGATAACTAAGAGGTATATGTATAGGTTATACAACGATTTTGAGGTGTATAACTAACATTTCAGGTGGTTATTACCGAGGGCTTTATACACTGAAAAAGAGTTGTATAAGCGACTTATACTCCATAAATGACTCCTGAAGAATTTTTAACTGAATTTTTAGGTGTGTTGTTTGCAAAAAAAGCAGTACAACAAGCTAACTTAATCCCCAACAGTGGTATAACTAACAAATCTGTTGGTTATACCACGGCAAAAGACAATAGAAAACTGTCTCGGTGGAGTATAAATATATCTTCTTACAGTTTCTTCTGTAAGTAATTCAATTTCTTAGAGGGATCTTCTTGGAAAATTTTCTCATAACATTATTTTCAGCATATTTATTTGGAATACCTTGCAAAATCTTGGATTTACAGAATATCTTCTACAATTATCTTAACTCATATCACACTGTGTATTCTCAGCATATCTTCCCTTTATAAGTCACCTACACAAAACATTTTGTTGTGGAAATAAAGCTAATTTATATATATATCTTTATTCATACACATGAATTGAATATCATGGTATACATTTAAAAAAATACAGATTAGTACAAGAAATACATTTAAAAGAACTATCAAAAATGTTGTAATACTAATGATAATTGTACAAAAATATATATTTAAAAAATCAAAATAAACTACATGATTATGTTTATGATATACACAGATATGCGCAAAAGTTAAGCCTTTCAGAGTCACTAAAAATTCCGCAGTCTGACTTCTTCAGTTCATTGATTGCTGCCACCGTTGTGTGATCCTCATTGGTCACATGCCGGAAGGTTATTGTCTTTATCTGCACCAGATCGCGGATAATTTTCAGGCCTTTTTGATCCTTCAACTTTGTCTTTATGTAACAAAGGTTTTCACCTATTATGGAGGAGGCACTAGTTATCCCTTTCCGATACATAAAATTTACTCTTTTATTTGTGCTCTGTTTCATGCTTCTTAGCATGGAGATAAATCTCTGGCACACTTGTTCTTCCGAGTCTTGGCAGTTCATTAGTAGAGGCAAGTATCGGCAATGAGTTGTCCATGGCAGTCTGAGTAGGCGTCTGACACACCTGGTCCACATGGTGTGAAACCTTGAAATATTACGGTCACAAAACTGCCACGCCTGAGCACATAAAAATGACAACAATCAGATAGAAATACTTTTTTAAGAATTTCACTCGGAGCATTTCCCATATTTGCCATTAGGCAATTAATTCTTCCAACTAAGTCACCTCGCTTTTGCTGTATCTCCACCTCTTCACTCAGATCAGCGCTAATATAATTTCCTAGATGTTTCATAGTTGTAGTCCAGTCCAATTTCAGGCCATTCAGTCTCACCTCAGGCATAACAATCGATTTTCTTTGCTTCGAAAAAAGCATACATTTAGATTTTGTGGGGTTAAACTTAACCCCATATTCATTTGCGTATGTTTCACAAATCTTCAACATTTTTTGCATCCCTGCAAAGGTTGGACATAGCAGGGTTAAGTCATCTGCGTAACCGAAGGTACCGAAATAATGCTTCCCAATCCAGCACCCTGTTCCTTCCCTTTCTAGCCTTCCTATCAATTCGTCTACATACAGACAGTAGAACACAGGGGAAGCAATGCCCCCCTGGCGGATTCCATTTGTAGAAATGAATGTGGGAGAGTGCTTTCCCATCCACTCGGTTTGAGTCTCCAGCTTGCTGTATACATTGAGCATAGCTCTAATATCCATGGCAGGTATCTGACGTTTTTGCATAAGATCAAAAAGTTTGTCATGCCGAACAAGGTCAAAAGCCTTACTTGAGTCTATGAAGCAAGACACTACATTAGAACCATTTTGCAAATAATGTCTGATAGTTTCCTTCAGCATCATGGAACACATGGTAGTCCCATGATTCTCCTTAAAAGAGAATTGCAATTCGGAAGTCAACAATTTTGACTCATTACGTAATAAAAATACATGATCAAATATCTTTGCTATGGATGATAGCATAGCTATTCCTCTGTAGTTACTTTCATCGCCCATATCTCCCTTTGGGTCTTTGGGTATTGATAAGATAGTGGCAAGTCTAATCCGCTCTGGGTAAAAGCCGTGCATTAATATTGCTGTCAATAACACCGAGAGTAGCTTCAATAAAATGTCACTTCCATACACTATGTGATTTGATAATAGTTCATTTTTAGCATCCCGCTTATTCAGCCTTAGGTTGCGAATAGCTTTTTCAACCATAGATTTTGATATAACTGCATCACTAGCTGCAGAGGATGATAGGTCCTCCTCTAACTGACTTCTAATGTAATCCAAATGTTGTCCATCTGATGGGACTGAATTGTAGAGATCTTGGTACTTTTTTGCAAATAACATAGCTATCTTGTGTGGATCAGTTTGTCCATTCACACAGTTTGATACATTTCCACCTGATTTTAGTTTCTTAACTTCCTTGTAAAAGTCCCTTGATTTATTAGTGCTGATACATTCTGCCATTTTTGTGTATCTAGCTGTCTCTGCAAGTCTTTTGCAGCGCCGTACTGCATACATGTACTGCCGCTTACTCTCACGCATGTTATCATAGATAATTCCTTGTGCAGGCTGACCATTCATTTTCCATGTGTCATACCACCATTTACATTCTTGCTTATAAGGCTTGACATTGTCCGACCAGCCAGGTAAGCATTTTCTATTTTTTGTATGTTTATTTACGGATAAACAGGTTTCTGCAAATGCACTTCATCAGCCTCTCTTGACATGTATAATGTATTTAACTTACAATATTTTGTAATGTACATACTGTTATATTTATATCCCAGTGAAAGATGATGCTTTTCAAAGTTGTTCTGATACAATCCGGCTGCAGAATTATTTCAATTTACTGACAGGTTTTTGGGCTTATAAAGAGCTGTGATTGGCTGAAATCATGATTTTCACGATGATGCTTGTGATATTATACTTCAAAGAATGTCTCTAAATCCGTTTTGGCATGTATCAGGCCTGAACATTACAATAAAGTAAATTTTATGAAAGCAGGCCTGTGATATTTATTGTTAAAACATGGTATGACAATAATTATTGAGATAACGTATAAGTTGAGATATTGCAGCTCTTGGTTGTTATCATTCGAAGACAATCTGACTCGGGGGGCTTTGTTTCTGGCCAATATGTTTTTTTTTTGTCACAAGATGAAATAAAATTGACATCATGCATCAAAAAGGATATGTCGTAGCCAGTCGTCAGTACATTTGGTCTGCGATGGCTTTTTTCGAAGCACAATATAGTCGGATATTATTTGTCGTTTGTTCAGATGACCTTTTTTGGGTCCAGCAGAATGTCCAATCAGCATCCTTCCCTGTAGTTTACTCGGAGGACTTCCACGCCATCTTGGATCTTGCCATTCTGAGCTTGTGTGACCATGTGATAATGACAGTTGGCTCCTTCGGATGGTGGGGAGCATATCTTGCCGGTGGAAGGACAATTTACATGAGCGACTTCCCTAGCAAGCACTCTTTCTTAGATGCAGAATACAGCGCAAAAGATTATTTCTACCCAGGATGGAGAGGCATTCCGTCTTCTTAATGCCTCTAATATCGTGCATTATTCCAAAGGAATTTCACTCAGTATTATTTATGATAATATATGAACTTTCTTCTGCAAATAATTAAACGGAATTTATTCTCGCAATATCTACTTCAAGAATACCTCAAGTATATATTCTATAGGGAATATTTAAATGAAATTTCCTCTTAGAACATTTAAAATGGTATTTCTTCTCGGAATATTTAAGTGGAATTTCTTCTTTGAATATTTAAATGGAATTTATTCTAGATAACTAAGAGGTATATGTATAGGTTATACAACGATTTTGAGGTGTAAAACTAACATTTCAGGTGGTTATAACATACTTACCGAGGGCTTTAGCCCGAGGTAAATAACCCCGGAAATGTTAGTTATACACTGAAAAAGAGTTGTATAAGCGACTTATACTCCATAAATGACTCCTGAAGAATTTTTAACTGAATTTTTAGGTGTGTTGTTTGCAAAAAAAGCAGTACAACAAGCTAACTTAATCCCCAACAGTGGTATAACTAACAAATCTGTTGGTTATACCACGGCAAAAGACAATAGAAAACTGTCTCGGTGGAGTATAAATATATCTTCTTGCAGTTTCTTCTGTAAGACATTCAATTTCTTAGAGGGATCTTCCTGGAAAATTTTCTCTTAACATTATTTTCAGCATATTTATTTGGAATACCTTGCAAAATCTTGGATTTACAGAATATCTTTTCTACAATTATCTTAACTCATGTATAATGTATTTAACTTACAATATTTTTTAATGTACATACCGTTATATTTATATCCCAGTGAAAGATGATGCTTTTCAAAGTTGTTCTGATACAATCAGGCTGCAGAATTATTTCAATTTACTGACAGGTTTTTGGGCTTATAAAGAGCTGTGATTGGCTGAAATCATAATTTTCACGATGATGCTTTTGATATTATACTTCAAAGAATGTCTCTAAATCCGTTTTGGCCTGTTTCAGGCCTGAACATTACAATAAAGTAAATTTTATGAAAGCAGGCCTGTGATATTTATTGTTAAAACATGGTATGACAATAATTATTGAGATAACGTATAAGTTGAGATATTGCAGCTCTTGGTTGTTATCATTCGAAGACAATCTGACTCGGGGGGCTTTGTTTCTGGCCAATATGTTTTTTTTGGTTACAAGATGAAATAAAATTGACATCATGCATCAAAAAGGATATGTCGTAGCCAGTCGTCAGTACATATGGTCAGTGATGGCCTTTTTCGAAGCACAATATAGTCGGATATTATTTGTCGTTTGTTCAGATGACCTTTTTTGGGTCCAGCAGAATGTCCAATCAGCATCCTTCCCTGTAGTTTACTCGGAGGACTTCCACGCCATCTTGGATCTTGCCATTCTGAGCTTGTGTGACCATGTGATAATGACAGTTGGCTCCTTCGGATGGTGGGGAGCATATCTTGCCGGTGGAAGGACAATTTACATGAGCGACTTCCCTCGCAAGCACTCTTTCTTAGATGCAGAATATAGCGCAAAAGATTACTTCTACCCAGGATGGAGAGGCATTCCGTCTTCTTAATACCTCTAATATCGTGCATTATTCCAAAGGAATTTCACTTAGTATTATTTATAATAATATATGAACTTTCTTCTGCAAATAATTAAATGGAATTTCTTCTCGCAATATCTACTTCAATAATACCTCAATTATATATTCTATAGGGAATATTTAAATGAAATTTCCTCTTAGAACATTTAAAATGGTATTTCTTCTCGGAATATTTAAGTGGAATTTCTTCTTTGAATATTTAAATGGAATTTATTCTAGATAACTAAGAGGTATATGTATAGGTTATACAACGATTTTGAGGTGTATAACTAACATTTCAGGTGGTTATAACATATTTAAATAACCCCGGAAATGTTAGTTATACACCGAAAAAGAGTTGTATAAGCGACTTATACTCCATAAATGACTCCTGAAGAATTTTTAACTGAATTTTGATGCGTTGTTGTCATTTTTAGGTGTGTTGTTTGCAAAAAAAGCACTACAACAAGCTAACTTAATCCCCAACAGTGGTATAACTAACAAATCTGTTGGTTATACCACGGCAAAAGACAATAGAAAACTGTCTCGGTGGAGTATAAATATATCTTCTTACAGTTTCTTCTGTAAGACATTCAATTTCTTAGAGGGATCTTCTTGGAAAATTTTCTCATAACATTATTTTCAGCATATTTATTTGGAATACCTTGCAAAATCTTGGATTTACAGAATATCTTCTACAATTATCTTAACTCATATCACACTGTGTATTCTCAGCATATCTTCCCTTTATAAGTCACCTACACAAAACATTTTGTTGTGGAAATAAAGCTAATTTATGTAGTATTTACGGATAAACAGGGTTTCTGCAAAAGCAATTCATCATCCTCTCTTGACATGTATAATGTATTTAACTTACAATATTTTGTAATGTACATACCGTTATATTTATATCCCAGTGAAAGCTGATGCTTTTCAAAGTTGTCCTGATACAATCAGGCTGCAGAATTATTTCAATTTACTGACAGGTTTTTGGGCTTATAAAGAGCTGTGATTGGCTGAAATCACGATTTTCATGATGATGCTTGTGATATTATACTTCAAAGAATGTCTCTAAATCCGTTTTGGCATGTATCAGGCCTGAACATTACAATAAAGTAAATTTAATGAAAGCAGGCCTGTGATATTTATTGTTAAAACATGGTATGACAATAATTATTGAGATAACGTATAAGTTGAGATATTGCAGCTCTTGGTTGTTATCATTCGAAGACAATCTGACTCGGGGGGCTTTGTTTCTGGCCAATGTTTTTTTTTTGTCACAAGATGAAATAAAATTGACATCATGCATCAAAAAGGATATGTCGTAGCCAGTCGTCAGTACATATGGTCAGTGATGGCCTTTTTCGAAGCACAATATAGTCGGATATTATTTGTCGTTTGCTCAGATGACCTTTTTTGGGTCCAGCAGAACGTCCAATCAGCATCCTTCCCTGTAGTTTACTCGGAGGACTTCCACGCAATCTTGGATCTTGCCATTCTGAGCTTGTGTGACCATCTGAGAATGACAGTTGGATCCTTCGGATGGTGGGGAGCATATCTGGCCGGTGGAAGAACAATTTACATGAGCGACTTCCCTCGCAAGCACTCTTTCTTAGATGCAGAATATAGCGCAAAGGATTATTTCTACCCAGGATGGAGGGGCATTCCCTCTTCTTAATACCTCTAATATCGTGCATTATTCCAAAGGAATTTCACTCAGTATTATTTATAATAATATATGAACTTTCTTCTGCAAATAATTAAATGGAATTTATTCTCGCAATATCTACTTCAAGAATACCTCAAGTATATATTCTATAGGGAATATTAAAATGAAATTTCCTCTTAGAACATTTAAAATGGTATTTCTTCTCGGAATATTTAAGTGGAATTTCTTCTTTGAATATTTAAATGGAATTTATTCTAGATAACTAAGAGGTATATGTATAGGTTATACAACTCTTTTTCGGTGTATAACTAACATTTCAGGTGGTTATTATATATAAATAACCCCTGAATTTGGCCTGAAATGTTAGTTATACACCGAAAAAGAGTTGTATAAGCGACTTATACTCCATAAATGACTCCTAAAAATTTTTTAACTGAATTTTGATGCTTGAATTTTGATGCTTTGTTGTCATTTTTAGGTGTGTTGTTTGCAAAAAAAGCAGTACAACAAGCTAACTTAATCCCCAACAGTGGTATAACTAACAAATCTGTTGGTTATACCACGGCAAAAGACAATAGAAAACTGTCTCGGTGGAGTATAAATATATCTTCTTACAGTTTCTTCTGTAAGACATTCAATTTCTTAGAGGGATCTTCTTGGAAAATTTTCTCTTAACATTATTTTCAGCATATTTATTTGGAATACCTTGCAAAATCTTGGATTTACAGAATATCTTCTACAATTATCTTAACTCATATCACACTGTGTATTCTCAGCATATCTTCCCTTTATAAGTCACCTACACAAAACATTTTGTTGTGGAAATAAAGCTAATTTATGTAGTATTTACGGATAAACAGGGTTTCTGCAAAAGCAATTCATCATCCTCTCTTGACATGTATAATTTAACGTTATCAATAAATTGGAATGTACATACCGTTATATTTATATCCCAGTGAAAGCTGATGCTTTTCAAAGTTGTCCTGATACAATCAGGCTGCAGAATTATTTCAATTTACTGACAGGTTTTTGGGCTTATAAAGAGCTGTGATTGGCTGAAATCACGATTTTCACGATGATGCTTGTGATATTATACTTCAAAGAATGTCTCTAAATCCGTTTTGGCATGTATCAGGCCTGAACATTACAATAAAGTAAATTTAATGAAAGCAGGCCTGTGATTTTTATTGTTAAAACATGGTATGACAATAATTATTGAGATAACGTATAAGTTGAGATATAGCAGATCTTGGTTGTTATCATTCAAAGACAATCTGACTCAGGGGCCTTTGTTTCCGGCCAATTTGTTTTTTTTTGTCACAAGATGAAATAAAATTGACATCATGCATCAATGGTTCTTGCAATAAATCGTACGAGTATGTTTCCCTTTGAAATTTCCCGAACCTGCACACATGTTGCATTGCCCATGCATGCATTTCACGAAATTACTTTAAAACTGCTTTGCCATGCGGAAGAAGAGGACTTGATTCACATGCTGGTCCACTGCAAAGAATTACAAGATACAAGAGACCCGAAGATTAAGAAGCTCCTGAAGTTCCATGTACCATGAAGATGGGAGTACCCCCCGACAACCCACCAGGAAGTCGCGACTGCGATCCTGAACGGATGGGGATACGCGAAAGCTGACCTGCGATATTGGCGATAATGCTCAAAGTGTAGTGTACAAAGCAATTAGATTGAAGTCCATACAAATTTTAGAAGCAGCAAACAAACTCTGTAATCAAATTTGCCATTCCCTGGCAAAACAGAGAGATATCATATTGAACAACTTACTCATCTGAGGTTCGCCTGCATGAAGAGGCGGGATATAATCGCAAGAAGAAGAAGAACTGCCAAGAAGAAAACATTTATTTATAACAACAAAACTGAGCAGGATATTAATTTTTTAACTAGAACCTTTCGGTTTTAATGATCTCATAAAGACAGCAGTTGGTTGGAACAACTTGGGTTCGGCTTGGATGCCAAGCATATAGAAGTTCAGTGGCAGTCTTGAGAGAATACACACCAGCACACTTGCGAGCGCGACGTGTTGCATATTGGAAAATGGGTAGTAGGGACATCAAGTGCAATAGACAGAATATAATAGATCAATTGTCGATAAAGCCTTTATTTGTGGGCAACATGCACAGTGAAAGAAAGAATTTGCTGCTGAGGAAAATGCAAGCCTTCCCCCGAAAGTTGAATAGTTGCATCCTTAGTCAACTGGTTTGACGGAGAGCATGGTCGACTGGTGGGAGCATGGACTCATCCTACCTCAAATGATGAGAAAATGAAGGAAAGATCAGACAATTGTCAACAGTGGAAGTGAACTGAATTCAACTGATGTTTGGCCTGATCGCTCAGCACGTAAAAGTCACACAGTAGTTATACATGCATACACACTCACAGATAGATCACTAAATTTCTAATCTGTTAATCTAGAGCCCGGAGCCGCCGCCGTATTAAGCCGCTGTCAGTCATATCAAGCTCAAGTCAAGTCAAACCATGATCAATCTGATAAGTCAGCACTACCTATTGCAATGTCTGACTGCTTCTGCAATCATCAATTAATGACAGAAGCAGTTGAAAAATGTCAATTGCAAATCTAAAGGTCCTTAAGCCTTAATATTTTTGTTTCACCATCAGTGTACCTAATTGCCATTGACAAACTGTCATGTCAACGTGATAGGTGTCAAAGCTGATTGCTCTCAGCAATGCATTGGTCATTGAATTACATTTGTTTCTGTTGTAAGACATCATGACATATTTATAATCATGAAGTGCTTTAATTTGCTGAAATTGTTTCAGTGATGACTCATAATTATTTGATTATTTCGATTTGGACATTTCTGTTAAACTCCGGAAATTTGATAACTAACTAAATATATATTTTTTCTATCAAAGGGATTGAAATCAATTATCACTCATCCACTATATTTATTATTTCCCAGTTTGGTGATTTTTATTTGGCTTAATTAGGGAAATCATAGGGCCGGGTACCGTAGAAAAATTGAATTGAAAAGCCAAATAAATAAGCCGCTGAAGTTAGTTAAGTCAAGTCATGAAACACTCAAATCATGATAAATTTCTCTAAGTCATGAAAGTCCCCCATCTCAAGTCACCAAGCACTCAAAACCACAATCATGCACAATGTGTACAGACATTTTGTATCTGTCCACACATTTTCATCACAGGTGCTTCTAAACCAATGTGCATGACATGAACTTATCATAAAATGTGTATTAACTTGATTCTGAAGCCCCTGTGGTTGCATTGCTGCCATAATAACATTGTCACAGTCCAACGCTCAGGTGACCTACTTAGGAATGAGAGGCATATAATGTTAGACAAGTGTTGCAAAATTTCATTTCAACAGCACTAAAAACTGTAAAACTAAAATTTCCCGGTTTTTGTTTAGTGATGCTACCATGGTCCTCTGTTAATCTCACTAAGAGAAACTCTTATCCCAATTGCCTCCGTTCCAGAATAAGAATTGAGCAGATAGCTTTTCCCCCACTCCTTTGCAATATCTAGGTCACAGTGACCTCATTGACAACTAGACACAGATTAGCACAGAGAACTTCAGAAATGTAATAGATCTCATAAAGCTTCGCTTTATGAGATCTAAAAATATTCCAACAAAATTTAGCAGAATGTGAATCACACAGCTCAAAACTGGCAGTGATATAACAGATGGTCCACCATGTAAACACTAAATATACGCTGACATTGTAGTTCAATCTTCTCATCAACAAAAAGCACACCTTCACAAGCCGCCTGATGTTGTTACACTTAATTGTCAGTCATCAGATTCACAGCTGATAAAGGATTTCTGGAATTGTCCTGATTTGAGCGGTCTCAACACAAATTTGTGCAAAAGACATAAAATTGTCAAGAACGCAACAGAAAAGGAGTCATGTTTTAAAGAGCAGTCGCTTTTGGTGCACGTTTGGCAGGCTCAATCATCTCCTATAAACAAGTTCCCTCATATGACGCAAGCTTCTGCTCAAGCTGAGTGGTGAGATCTTTCTGGGTCTTCAAGTCCGCTTGAAGAATGCTGATCGTAGCTTTCGCCCGCTGCTCTCTCGCTTTCACGTTTTTGAGGTCTTGTTGTAGCCGGGCATTTTCTAATTCCAGTCTGCCCACCCTCTCTTGGATGGATTGTTCAGGGGCACAATAGGAATGCATCTGGAACAGAATTTAAAGAAGGAATATAACATAAACATCGCAAAAAATTATCTTATGTGACATATTTGTCCGAGCCAGTCATCCGAAAGAGGGAATACGGCTGGAGCAAGAGCGGTATAGGATCTAAAATTAGTGCAAGTGCTAAGACCTGGAGAATAAACTAACCTACAGTTTGTCTCACAACATGCGAACTGGTGTTTGGCCTGATTGCTCAGCATCTAAAAGTCACACTGTAGAAATACGCACACTCACGGATAGAAGAGCAAATTTGTAATTTATTTATCACATTTTTGTGATGTTTTGGTGCTTTTTTTTTTTGGCAGATTTTTGACGACGACCGTGCGTTCTAGAAATGAGACAGACAACAAGTCTACTCTTCTTTATTAAAGATATATTTATATCATACTTATCTAGGTCTATACTATAGCGCCAACTTTACGGTTTGTTTGAGCTTTCTCAAGAGATGAATTAGAAGTCCCTCAGTGATATTTCGTGACCATGAAGCATCGAGAATTATCAAAGAACATAATTACCTTGGAAAGGAGATCTTTTGGAGGAGGTGTAGGAGGTTCGAAGGGGACCATGGCCTGCTGACTGGTATGTGTTGTCCTGGCAACAGGAGATGGCGGCTATAGAAAAGTGGATAAATTGAAAGTTAGTCAATAATCCTGTTGAATTACTGTAATTACAATATATATGACAGTCTGTTGATATCCCAGATACCTCTCTAAAAATCACAAAGACAAAAATTTTAAATGACCACGCATCAGGAAAAGTAGGGAAGGAACTTGTTTCAGTAAGACAAACCTTTAGATGAGCTGGTACGTCAAAAATTGTCGGCACGGCATCTTCTTTCAAATAAGTTCGGGCAAGCGTTCTGAAGAAACAATCCTCTGCAAAATGCAGACTACAAAGTCGGGCGTATGACGTGGGTTTTCTGTCTCCTCGTCGGCACCTGTCAACCCAGATTTTGTACCTGGCCTTCTCCTCCTCAGACTTCTCCTTATCCGGAAACCTGCATTTAAGAAAATAGGGGTTTTGACAAGGTGATCGCACAAAATGGTATTCATTCTCGGATGTGGATGCATTAGGTGATTTTGGTCTTTGTTTTACGATGTTCTTCTTTGTTCAAATTTGATACCTCCAGAACATGCAAAGAAAAATAGCACACCTTGAAAAACAACCAAAAATGCATACCCCATTGCAGGCCCTCATGTAAAACCTCCAAGGGCTGTGACGTAACTAGGGGGTCTAGAGTGGGGGGGGGGCACCTTTGGGGAACGTGATTCTCTGGGAGGGGGGTAAGCGATTCTCTGGGGAGCACCAACTATACTACACTTCAACCTCAACTTACGACCACCTCACTAAAATGGGCACCTCGCCATTATGACCACGAGGGCCTGGAACCAAATATTTTACTTGTCTTTTATGCTTAATAAAACCTCTCTAATGGCTAATATGGTCAGCTCGCAAATGCGGGCATTTCCTGTGGTACAAAATGGTCATCCTGACCTCACCTAATAAGACCAGTGCAGTGTTAAGCAGCTGATACAGTCTGTTGTATCAAGTGGAAATGCGTATCGGCGACATACTGTCTGGCTGTATGTTTGCTTAATGACTTGGATTGTTCCATTGGAAAAGCAGTTAATCAAAAGATGGCATGTTCTATGACAATTGATTGGGGTAGAGTAGGGGTACAGCCAGAATTACATGTTATGAGCAATTAATGGAACATAATTGCACTTATAAGACAAGTTCAGAATTAGACCAAAACACTTCAATACCAATCAGCAGTGATCATGGTCCAGTTAACCTGACCCTTAACATCAATTGGGCTTTTTGATAGTTATTAATTGACAATTCACATACCTATGATCATAGAGTAAAAAGATATCATATTAAAACAATATAAGAAAAAAATACAGATGAATGTCATAAAACTTGAAAGGGGCAGGCCAGCAAGATGCGTGACCAGTGCTGTCCTTCTGGTGTGGATTACTGATAAATCAAACAAACAAAAAATCGGCCTTTGTATGCTCAGGCTATAGATATTTTAGAATTCTGGTTGAGACTGACAGATAAACCTTTTGAAATTCACCTGAAATTGCAGCTCAAAGATCATTGCCGCAAATCAGGTTTGCAGTTCCCTGGATTCAATTTAATAAACACTAACATTTAATTAATACATTAATCAAAAATGACAACCTGGAAGATGACAGGCTGAAGTGCAATCAACACTAATAAGAGACAAAAGCCTCCCTCAGTGACAACAGTGCCCACTATTGGCCGTACTGCCACCTAGTGGCCAAATGTTGCAATGCCCTCTAGTGGACAAGAAGACGGACCTCTCTAATACGGCCACCTCGCTAATACGGCCACTTTGCGTCAGAACCACGGGTGGTCGTAATAGAGAGGTTGAAGTGTAATTATAAATTTAGCCAAAGTCAAGAAGATCATATGGGGAACCTGGGGGGGGGGGGAGTTCTCACTATATGTTGGTCTACACCTATGCTCGGCTGAAAAGGGCTCTCCAAGGGCTAATTTTCCCTAGCTAAGGGTCCTAAAATGAGGTCTGAATATTGATAGACATGGTCCAACATTTCCAGCGCTCCGAATTTCGCATAAGATTCACCTTCCAAGAGACATCTATGGTGGCAAAAAAGCTATTAATTGGCACTTGTAAATAATAGAAATAATACAGCCGACCGAAAAAAAAACCATCTTTGAGGGCGAATTTTCCCTAGTCCAATGTCCCATTTTTGGGTTCACGGCACTCTGTTACTGGGTCTGAGTGCGAGACGCTCAGCTGAACACCCCCCTCATATTTCGGGGCGAGAACCCCAAAAGGAGGGGGGGTCACTTGGAGGGGCACAGGTCCAAAATGGGGGGCAAGTGCCCTTCTCCCGTGCCCCCCCCCAATATGGACGCCACTGTCCAAGGGTCATAAATTTTGAGGGGCAAGTGTCCCTTCAGGAGCTTCATGCACAAAAGGGCCTTGGAGTCAGGTATCAGCTGCTATAAAGTGGACCACGTACGACTCCTTCAGCATCCTGAAAAATGACTTCTACTCCTTTTAAGGGGTCACCATTTATTCTTAAGGGGGGGGGGGCTTGGATTTTTTTTTAAAGGTTGTAAGTCCGCCGATTCTATGTAAAATTAAACTTGCATTTACAGATCATAAACTGATAGATTTTAAGTATAGTGTACACCTCCAAGCAACAGAATTGCATGTTTTCCATAATTAAGTGAGTGTAATCAATTGCAAGGTCTTAAATTACTGAAGGAGAGCCCTGCATTGCTTGATTTGTAAACAATGCAGGACTTTTTCACGTCATGAAAAACTATTTGTTTACATTTTTCCAAGGAAATAAACTTCATACACCACCATTAAAATTGCAATTAGGTAAATTTTTCAACTGGAATGTGTTAAATATGACTGAAATCTATCCATAGACAGTCAATTAAATATGCATACATACTGCCTTTAAATAAATAATTTCTTGGTTAATTTTGTTGAAATAAATAATTTTTGGGCAGTCTTGAAATTATTTTCTGGAGGGGGGGTTCTTAATAAGGCGTTGCTTGATTTGGGAATGAATATTCAGGGACGCGCTTGAAATAAATAATTATGGACGGCGAGCCATGAAATAAATAATTTCTGGCTGAGGAAACCTCCAAGCCCCCCGACCATGAAATGGTCACACCCTAAAGGTCGATCTCCAGAGTTTCATAATGCACCAATGTGACTAGGGCAGCGGATCTGCAATGATATTGGTCACGATCAGTGTTGTCAGTAAACACTCGCCCGCTCGCCCCAGGCGACCAAATTTCCGTCTGGGCGACTGAAATATGGTTTTAGGTCGCCCAAGTGACGACCAAGTCAGAAATGGGCATAACTTGGTGAATAATTGCTTCACAGAAGTCGTTTTGGTCTTGTTTTAAAGAAGAAAACGAGATCAATCACAAAGTGCTATTTTTGTGTTCTTGTTTGCTTACATGACAAGCTAATCTTGCAATAAACTTCCGAAATGTTTTTTTGGTTGTAAAATCAAATCTAATTCAGTAATGTTCAGGACTTCATATATATATGCTAAAATTGCTAATAAATGATCATGCAGAGTCTCTGATGTCTTCTAGACCTCCTATACAGTGTCTTAATTGAGAAGTCACCAACATTGCACTGCATGTATGTAAATGCTGCAATGGTGTTGTCTTTGTTTAATACTGTTTATAGAATTTCTATGACTTATATCTGTGCCTGTGAAATCACTGAATAATTTTTGATGATCTGTGTCATGGAATATGAGCAAAATAAACATAAATTCGATTTATAAACTTGGTAGACCAATTAGGAAAAACATGGCAATGATCGAGGGAAATTACTATCCAACAAAGGCCCAGGTGACACAGCAAGAGCTGCATTTGCACGCTGGACCCAGCAATTGGCACCACAGCATGCTAACACTTAGTGAACCCTATCTGTAAATATAATATAGGCCTGCGGGTATTATGCTTTCATAATTTGCATGAATTACGCTGAAACTGCAGATCTGAGCAACCATTATTAAAACATGGGCGACCAACTTAACAGTTTGGGCGACCAAGTTTCTTAACTAGGTCGCCCAGTGGGCGACCAAGCACTCTAGAGTTGACACCATTGGTCACGATTTGCCCGAATTATTTGCCATTTATAATGCAACGGGGGTCAGCCCCCCCCCGAAATATGCCTCTGCGTGATCTATGATGAATCATACCTAATTATCTATTTTAAATTATTATAGCTGTAGAGCCTGTAGAGGGATGTTTCGTTCGGGGGGGGATCATGCGGTGAATACAGGCGCTCTGCGGCAATTCCTATCTCTTCGATGTTATTTTTTGGCCCCCCCCAATAGCCACTGGTGGTTAGAGGAACTGCAGTGCGACCTCCGGGACCCCCCCCCCCTAGGTCTGCTGATCTAGACCCCCCCCTCCCCCACTCCCAAAAGCTCACTGATATATTGATACTGTTCCAACTGCATGTGTACATTCTGCAAGGCATTTTCTTACTTATGAAATGTAAGTCCAGTTTTGTTGGTGGTTCCATTCTGGTAGGAAGTGCAGTTGATAGCAAAACATTGTGTGCCTCTGGTTCGTTCTGGTCGGACTGCTTTACGGGCACGTTTTGCTGGCTTTGGTTGTTCAGTGGTACTGTCAGTTTCTTCTTTGATTTCTTCTATGATTTCTTCTTTGATTTCTTCTTTGGTTTCTTCCACCTGTCCACACAACATGGCCGCTTCTTCTTGGCTTCTTTGTCTGTTTTGTCGCGTGGTGGCGTCTTTGTCTAGTGCGACTTTGGCGCCATCTGACGTAGCGTCTCGACACTAACGCTTGGCTTGCGAAAATTTCTGGACGGTTTTGGCGATTTTTGAAGTTATTTAGAAGGATTTTCCGATTTAAAGATGGGTAGAAAATCCAAGAAGCACCACAAATCGGACAAAGAGAGCGGAGATGTCGCAGGTATGCTATCTTTTGAATTCTCAACATGTTTTTAACCGGCTGTATATACTCAACCATTTATCGCTCACAATCAACTAAATAACGAAAACATTTCTATTATTCCTTTGTGATAAGTTAAAAAATGATTTATTTTACTCAGGAGTTAATACTCTTGTGATCTACTATGTGTATTTTTGGAAAGAGTCAACGACTTGAGGCTACTTGTAATTTTTTCAAAAATTCTGTTCACCAATTAATTAGAAGGTTAAACGAACTTACTTGTTAAGTGAAGTTTGACCGGGATTCCATCGATGATCTGAAGGCGGCAGCAGAGTTCATACGAGAGAGAGAGGGCGCTTCGAGCATTAAACTTCAATCTTTAAAGTAGGCATTGTCGTCAGAGTACCAAAAGAAAAAGGGTAGGGAGAGGCGGGCGTATGAACTCTGCTGCCGCCTTCAGATCATCGATGGAATCCCGGTCAAACTTCACTTAACAAGTAAGTTCGTTTAACCTTCTAATTCCATCTCAGATCTTCGTGGGCAGCAGATTTCCTACGAGAATTTTAAAGCACTCTGATGCCAAAGCCATAAAATGAGGAGATCCAAAACCGGCAAATTAAATCTGTTCAAGAGATTTAAAGCCTAGAATCAACTGGAAGTGCTAGGCTGGTGTGCCGGTCGAGAGGCCCCTATATATATTTATATGAGTGTAGGGCTGTCCAGGTGATCTCATCAGTGACTGTGTCCCCCCCCCCCTTTTTTGCCATAGTGAAAGCAAAGGAGAGTGAGGCACAGGGAGAACTGGATGTTGCATATCAGCAATATTGTCAATCCGAGTTGTTTAAATAGCAATTTTGAGCACATCCCAAGATGACACAACTTGAGGGAGTTAATTTGATAATTCCCGAGTGTGTGTTGTTTCGCGAGTGAACCTTGTAGATGAAAGTGCCACGCCTATCAAGAGAGTAAAAGAACTGACATACAATATATGCATAGAAACTATGGAGTCTTTGTTGCCATAGACTTCCTGACCAGACATAAAGCAATTGGAATTATTGTGGTAGAGCATGTCTAGTTGCAGTATTATTTTTGGTATTATTGCCATTAATAATTGGCAAAAGTGGCGATGTGAAGTTGGAAGTGCATAACTGCAGAACCCTGTTTTGGTTACCCTGTTTAGGTACCTACGATACAGAAGGTCTATTGATCCTGAAGAGTCACGCTTATACGAAAAGTGACTTCGCAGAATGTCGAGACAATATTGAGGAGCATTAATACTTGGCATATGATTGTTCCTTATGATGTTAATGTTGTGAGTCTCTGTAGCTGTAGTATTATGACAGAAGTTTGGTGAAAGTCATTCGATGACTGCATTGACTCAGCGTAGCGGTGAGGTCTAGCTTATGAGGCTGATGCCAAGTTCTATTGTAAGATGCCAAGTTCTATTGTAAGATGACAAGAAATGCTAACGTTGACGTTTAGTCATGTTTTGGAGTAAAGCTACAGCTTCACTCATAAGTGCCACTCTAGAGCAAGCCAGTTCCGCATTCGCATGGCAGGTGGGCCCATTGCAAACAAGTACTATTCTGAGTGTGTCTTTTTGAGGTTTCTGAGGGTTAATAATTCCCTTACACCTCCGTCCTGCATGCATGTAAACTTGTCGTAGCAATGCCATGCACTTTCTTTCATTGGCAGACAGGAAGGCAATTATTGCCAACTAGTTAAAATAAGACCGAATCAGCAATGGTTACATGTATCAACTGAGCGTCTGCATAACGCTCAGTAACCATGGTTATTTGATGGTTATGTATCTGTTGTCCTCCTTTTAAATCAACATTGCTGCAGATTTGAAAGTGGCAGACAGATAACGTTGTCCCGCCAATTAGAACTTTCGGTCATACAAGAAGAGCAGGCGGTATATTATTGATGCTGATTGAACTTTCGGTCATACAAGAAGAGCAGGCGGTATATTATTGATGCTGATTGACAATAATCAGTGCCTTTTAAGGACCCCTAGCTCCAGGAATGCAGGTGGTTATTACTGTGTAATAAAGCCTGGTTAACTCAACAATGACCCATATTATCCATATAAAGGAAAACCTAAGTTCTTGTTGATAAATATAGACTATTTATAAATAGCTGTGGAAAGCTACTGCAGGATGTATTTCAGATCTCTTTATGACGTTGCGTCTGTGCAAGTAGCCAAGATATAAAATCAAATGGGAAGTATATATATTATATGTTTGACTGTGAGCTTGCTACAGGATAAGTGCTATTCCTCGCTTTTACTCAACTGGGATATATAATTATGATCCCTGGATTCAAGTCCAATTTTATGAGAAATTGACCGGTTGCTTGGCCAAACCTGCGAATATCAGTGATAGCACGCACAAATGTAAATCCAAATGTCAAACAATGTACTTGTGTTTTATTGCAATATTGCAATCTCTTGAGGTCATCATGGTTGTTTGATGATGGCTTTAACATCGCTGGGCACTTGTCAGTGATTAAGTGTGGACACGGTACTAAAAGACCTTATGTTACGCCAGAAATGCATCTGCATGATTAAATGTATTGTTGTAGAAAATGCCAGCGTGGTTAGCCGAGCCAGGAATGAGCCTGATAAAAATAAAATTGTATTGGAGAAGAGAACAGCTGATTGTGCATTCTGTCCTTCTGAAGTTGCTGACAATGTATGTCAAAATGACTGTTATGTTAAAACCTGGAGGCTCTACAAGTGATGTGAGAGAAATCACTTGCGTTCCTCTGCTATGTGTTCAAGAACCACCTGACGATGGTGTGTTACGCTTGAACCATTGCAATTAGCCTGGCAAATCGACATGACCTAACATTAATGGACGTAACTCTAAGCAGTCACAAATACTTTCAGTTAAGTTTGTATGATCATCCCTGCCATTAGAAATGGGCAGAATGTAATTTCTTGCCCTGAAGATGGAGTGAAAGTAGCGACAACCATAAAGTGAACTTAAATCAGAACATGGCTCGCCTGGACTTGGGCTATCAGTCCTGCAGAGTCTGTGTAAAGTTCTGGCGCTTCGCATTGTGAGTAACACTTTATGGGAAGTTGTTGAAAATTTGTTGTGAAAGTGTAAGTAGTCGGAAAATGCTGTATTGTATTATACATGTTAGGTCTCCACTTATGGGATCTTTTGGCAATGTTGGTTAGGGTGGCCTAAAAGTGTACAGGAAAATTTTTTTTTCTGAAATTCACATCGCACACCCCCTCATTTTAGGAGAAATGGTGAAAAAAGCACCTTGTTAAAATTTCATGAAAATCAGTCAAGTCTAAGTGGTCTCTCAAGGCCCCTCAATTCTCACCAAAAAGAAACATTTCAACCATTTTCACCAATACGCGGTTTGTCACAACTTTGTCAATTTGTCATGTACAACATTCTAATTGCCATGGTTGGAAAGGTCTCAAAATTAGCTTCAATTTGCATACCAACATTAATGGTCTAGGACGATATCTTCGCTCCCATGGACTCTTCAGCAGACAGTGCTTATGTGCGAAAGTGTTGCTGAATGACTAAACCTGTTCAAGAAAAGATTTCCATTTAATTTCACTGTCAAGAAACATGTTCTTATTCGCCAAAAGTGCAGGATGACCAGATAAAACATTAAACAATTTTTTTTACATTGGAGAAACCCGCCTTTTGAGCTGTAAAGTTTTAATGTTACATTTTGTCTAAAGTGCTGAAAACATCGGAGAGGGGCTGTCACATTTCATGGTTTAACTTCATAAGAGTTAAATATAGGACAACATGATTTATACCATGTGAAACATAAGAATTTTGTCTTTCAAGTGGTACCCATCATGTTGCCATGTAATAAATTTGGATGAAGATATGAGTTTGAAATATTACAATTCCCCCCTGCTATTTTATGAGTTTGCGACAAACTTCAACATAAAATTTCATCACTCATAAACTGGGCATTCCCATGGTCAAAATTTTTTTTTTTAATATTTGGTCACTCTGGAACTTGGAAAATAAGAATCACAGCAATTTCTGGTGAAAAAAATTAAAAGCCTTTCTTTTATCAGGATCAGTCGTTCAGCAACAATTTCATTCATGAAAAGTGTAAACTGAAGAGCCCATGGGAGTTGAGATATTGTCTTAGACCAATAATGTTGGTATGCAAATTGAAGCTCTTTTTGAGACCTTTCCAACCATGGCAATAAAAATGCAGTATTGTACAAATTGACTAAGTTATAAAGAACCGCGTATTGGCGAAAATGGTCGAAATTGTCCTTTTTGCTAAGAATGGAGGGGCCTTGAGAGACCACTAAGACTTGACCGATTTCCTTGAAATTTTTAGAGGGTGTTTTTTTCACTATTTCTCCTAAAATGAGTGTGCGAATAGAAAATCATAAATTTTGTTTTTTGGGCCACCCTAATGTTGGTTGCCAGGTCGGGTAATAACGTTGACCTGATTAGTCAAGAGTGTGATGTTCAGGTTGTGTGCAACTGTGGAGTTGTTTAGTTGACCCAAATTGTCAAAATTTTAAAAATAACACGTCAAATGAGTAACATTACTCAAGTAATCGATCCTTGTCTATTGGTTTGCTTCTGAAGAGCAAACCGATGTCTGACTGCCGGGGACAAGCACTGCTTGGCCCTTGTTAGTGTATGATTGATTAGGCCAGCCTGGTAAAGAAGAGATGTTGTCCAAGAGACAAGTGAGCTGAAATGGGTAGAAGTGCACTTTGTTTGATGTTATTGTGTTTGGAAGAACACTGGCCCATATTGTATATAATAACTGTTCCCATCCATGTAGAAGATGGTCCGAAAGAGAGATTTCGACATAACAGTATTAAAAGAATGAATAATTAAATTAATTGGGAAGTCTGAAGAGTTCCCTTCAAGCATGGACACTAGCTATAGCTTTGCTTGTCCTCATGACTGCCGTTCCTTGCTTAATAGCAGCAGGTTTAGTGATCACAAGGCAAGTTATCACTTGCAGTAGGGCAGGCATATATGCGTTTATTACACTAGCTTAAGAGTTGTGATTAAGACAAGTGCATGTGACATATGTGCATATTTCAGGTTTCTAGAACCTTTTATATTTTATTCCCAAGATGCGTAGTTACTACACCAGTAAAGATGTACTCGTCCAAAATTGCACATTCTTTAGTTATGAGTTAGCCCACATGCATGTCCTTTGCTTGTTAAAGTTCTGCTTTGGCAGAGCTGTCAAGTGCTTAGAGTCAAGCTCATTTGGTTGACCTAATTAATTTAATTGCGTTGGCTGTTAATATTTTTTGATTCTGTTAATTGGTTTAAAGTTGTGCTTATTCTGTTGGCATATTTCCATTTTTGGGGTATTCCCTATGATATGTTTACTGACATCCCATGTCATGTGTCTCAGGGTAAGGTAGGGCATAGCCCAGACGCCATGCAAGGTCACAGTTGTGACAGGTACCCTGTAACTAAGTCACTGTTGTGACAGAGGCTCTAAAAAAAAAAATTTGCCTTGTTGACTGTGGTCACTGTTGTGACTGAGGATCATGTGATTTGTTCATTTGACATGTATTGTGCCTTGTTGAGTCGAGGCATGACAAGCAATCACTCTCGGATTTCAGTGAGTACAAGCAATTTCTGAAAGATTTTTGAGAATACCAGCAATTACTGAAAGATTTCAGTGTGCATTAGCTGGCTTGCAAGTACCAGGACTTGGAATTCCCAGCTGGCAGCCCCTGCTGCACGACAGTTGACAGTGTGACTTTAACTGCAGGTCGACAGCTGTCAAGGCTGTGCTGTCAGCAAGACAGATGCTGTGGTGGATAAGCCCTATTAAGGATTAGGCTGTGTAATCATCAACATTGTGCCATTGCCACACATTGTTATATTATTATTATTGTGGACTGTCTCCAACAGTGAAACTGGCCCATTCCGCTCAGTCACCATTTTACTGCCCAACCCACATTTCACTTCAGAGAAATGCTGCAATCTGATTGGTCAAAAATCGGCAATGCAGGAAATGGGGACTTCCCAACTTTGACAGTGTTTTGGGGTCCAAATAAAGGCTGCAGAAGGTGGGCAAGGCCTGAAACAGGTTACTGAGACTGTAACAGAAGTTCCCAGAACCATGACATCCATTTGACACTAATCAAGCACTGCAATGTTGCTGTGTCAAATTAGGTCACGGTGACCCAGTTCCGTCGCGAGTGGAAGCGCTTGTGAAAACAAGCTATTCAGACAGCCACAAACCTTCCCCATCAAAGCCGAAGGTTTGCCTTTGTACAGGAAGACTCAGTTGTCTTTGCTCAACAGCTTGTGGTTGTGGGGGACCAGAACATGTTGCAAAATGCCCAGGAGAAGTCAAGCAGCTCTCAATTCTGCCAAGGCACGAGAATTGGAGAAGACGGAAGTCGCCCGTCATTGGCCAATCAGATCGCTCGTAACGGATTGTTCGGGAAGAGGCGAAATTGCAACAGCCAATCAGGTGCGGGAACGCCGAAGAAGGCTGTGTTGAGCGCCAAAAGTCTAATGTAAGACGTCACCTGATTGGTCGAGAGCTCTGCCTGCCTGCTGCGTGAGCAATGGCGAATTCCGCCAGCAGAGAAAGCCTTGTTTACAAATGAAATACGGGCCGCCGCTCCATCAAGGAGTAGAGATTATAAATCTCAGGCAATTGTCCAACTAACGGGACCCCACTGGTCAGTGTAGCACTCAAGGTGATTGCAAAAAACCACCCGCTCGCCCGTCAAGATGACATGACGTAATGGAGAGCCTAGGAGATACCAACTGCCAGGGATCGCTCGTGATTCAAGAGCGAAATTAGCAAAGAGAAAATGACAACTCTTGCTAAACCCTGCTTGCCCGTATCCTCGGGACTTACAGCAAGTGATTGAAGAAGAATGAGCCGTAAGTTCTTACTCGAACAAGCTCAAAATAATGCTTTTTTGACCTGCCCCATCAGCAAGATGCCATGCTGTAGGGCAGGCGCGCACGCATTGAAGTTTAATGCTCGAAGCGCCCTCTCTCTCTCTCGTAGGAAATCTGCTGCCGCCGAAGATCTGAGATGGAATTTGCAATTCTATTGTCATAACGATATTTAAGCTGTGTCAGTGTTGACCAAAAATGTATTAATTACTGGTATTTCATCTTTAAAGGGGGGGATCAAGAAAATTCCAGGGGGGCGGTCTATCGGTGCTCATGTTACGGAAAGCATAGCCCGCGACAACGCGACTCTGTGCTGTTAGATCTTAATTGGAATTAGCATGTAAAAATATTTAAAATTCATCTGGTGGGGGGGATACATCCTCCACTGCGTGCATCCTTGATCTTGAATTTTTTTTTTTTTCAATTTTCAACTGTATTTTTTGTAAAACTGGGGTGTCCAGTAAATTGATTTTCAATCCTATCCCTAAGTGTATTGAAAATGGCCAAGGATATTGAACTATAATTCCGACTCATACAGGATAGGCCCTAGCAAGAAATTGTCTGAATCCTATTCCCCTCAGATCGGGTCATGACACTTTGAGAGGGTCATGGGAGCCCTATTGGGAGGGTGATGACAGTGCTAGGGTGAGTGTCATGTGGAGCTGAAGACATTGCTCGTCCTGACCAGATGGTAATTTCCTTGACTGCTGAGAGATCGTGCTATTCATTTCAGTTGAACCAGCTGAAGTTAAACCGGCCGGGATCAAGTTGGTTCTGAAAGTTGGTGGAGCGACAGTTTCTGGCACTGAGCCACCAGTAGAACATCACGAAAGCAAGAAACACAAACATAAGAAGAAGAAGAAGAAGCACAAGCATGAGACAGATGAAGAAAGGGCTACCAGGCACGAGAAGAAGGTTTGTCAAGTTCTCATTAAAAGTGCGATCAGTCCTGAAGTTTGTACTGTTTGAATGATATATAATTATAGCTGTACAGGGGCAACCATTAGACATCTAGGGTGGGAGGCTCAAAATTATATTCTAATAAATAAATAATTCTTGAAATAAATAATAAATAACACTTTCCTGGCAGTCTTGAAATATATAATTTGTGTTGACATGATTTCTTAAACATTTTAAAGCAGTTTCTGTGAAATAAGATTCAGATTCAGATTCAGATTCAGATCTTTTATTCGTAGCTCATATCAAACATCCTTTATAACGAAATATCAAAATTGTATAAAAACAAGCTACAGGACCTCCTCAAAGGCAAAATTATGCCGCTGTCGAGGAGGCCCTGTTGTTTACCTCATTCACAATATATTGGTACAGAGGCTGGTAATATTAGAAAATTTTGAAAGAAAGATAAAAAGAAAACACTTCAATAGAAAATTAATACTTATGGTTGACCGCTAGAAAAGGAGACCATCCAATTTAGAAGAAACTGAAAAATTAACTACAGACATAACAATAAGGATTCGTACATGTACTAGTATAACTTTCCAACAAGTAATTTTTAATATAAAATTTAAAGCCTAGAAAACTATGTGTAAATATTTTTTGTTTGAAGAGATCAGGCATATTATTATAAATTTTTGGAAACCTGTACCTGATGCCATTTCTTGCGAATTCATGTCTCACAGCGGGCATACGCAAGTCAGTTGCATGTCTGGTGTTGTAGTTATGATTAACAGCTGCAAAGGGATCCAAGTGACGTAAAAAGAATATAGGAGTTAAACCATTAATTAATTTGTAGCAAAATTTGTAGTCATGCAGTGCACATATATCTTGGATTTTGAGGGTCTTTAACTGTTTAAATAACATACTTGTATGGGCATTGTACTTGCTGTTAGTTATAACACGTATTGCTTTTTTCTGAAGTTTAACTAAATTTTGCGATTGCCACCCCCAAATTGAGGAACAATAATGCAGGTGGGGTAAAATCAGAGCATTATAAATATTTAGCAATGCATTAAGTGGCAGGAATTTCTTTAGCTTTGTCATAATACCTATGGTTTTACTAATCTTTTTGGATATGAGATTTACATGAGATTTCCATTTTAAGTTTTTGTCCAGAACAAGACCAAGGAAGTTAAATTCATCAGCAAAGTCAATTTTGATATCATCAATATAGATGTCTGGTATTTCAACTTGTCTGTTTATCGTATGAAACAGCATGGCCTTTGACTTCTCAATATTCAAAGACAATTTGTTTAAGTTTAACCAGGTAGTAATTGACTTTAATTCTTGATTAATTTCACTTTCAATGGTATTGAAGTTGTTATTGTTCAAGGTAGCAAATAAAGTGGTATCATCTGCATAAATAAGAGCCTTTAAATTGGTTGTAATGGATGGTAGATCGTTTAGATAAATTATAAATAGTAAAGGGCCAAGGATAGATCCCTGGGGGACACCACAAGTAATATTCATTAGGTCTGATTGTACACTGTCAATTTCTACGAATTGCTTCCTGTCACTTAAATAGCACTTTAATAGTTCTAAGGACTTACCCCTCAAACCATAGTATTCCAATTTGTGAAATAAAATTTGATGGTCCAGTGTGTCAAATGCCTTCGATAAGTCCATGAAGATATTTATTGGTATGTTTTTGTTATCCATTTCACCAATTATTCTTTCTACCAATTCCATTGCAGCATATTCTGTAGAATGGTTGCTTCTAAATCCATACTGACTCGCATAAAAAAGATTAAAGTTATTAAAATATTCATAAATTTGATTATGCATTATCTTTTCGAAGACCTTTGACACACTAGACAGAATGTAAACCGGGCGATAATTGCTGAAGAGATTTTTCTCATTCTTTTTGTACAGTGGTATAACTTTTGCAATTTTCATGGAGTCCGGAAATATAGCGCTTTGAAAAACCTGGTTAATTATTTGCATCAAAGGCCATGCTGTTTCGTTTTTGATGAATTTCAGTAACTTGTTAGTTATTTTGTCCTGTCCATAACTAGTTTTGGGTTTTAAAGAGTCTATTGCCTTTATAACATCTTCAGTTCCTACCATTTTAAATGAGAACGTTGATTTTACTGGGTTATTCAAATAGTTTTTAAATGATTTATTTCTTGGAGTATTGATATTTTGTGCTAATTTTGGACCAATTTCAACATAATATTTATTAAATTCATTAACGATATCATTAATATCAGAATTTGGAATGTCATTTATAAGGAATTCTTTTGGATAGTCACTAGATTTTTTTGATTTGTTTATCAGGTTATTAATAGTTGCCCAAGTGTTTTTCATGTCTGTTTTAAACTTCTGGAAACAGTTATTGTAGTAAAGCTTTTTTGCATTAGAAATTGTTTGCTTTAAAATTTTACTATAAGTTTTAAAGTTTGTAAGAGATGTGTGATATAGCGGACTGTTGGGCGATAGTGATTTTAATTTAACATAAAGCTTATCCTTAAAAGATATAGATTTTAGAATGGCTTTTGTGATCCAACTTGACTTTTTATGTTTATATCTGTTAAATTTAACATATTTGCAAGGGAAGTGCTTTTCGAAATAATGTGATATAATGTTTGTGAAATTTTTGCAACTGTCTGTGGGATTGTCCTTTAGGATATTTCTAAGTTTTTCTGTTACTTCTAAGCTATTTATATCATGTTTAAGGTTTTCAAATTGTTGGGGACTGCTAGAATAGGTTTTAATATATTTCATGTTGTATTTATTGCACTTGATGTACTTCAAAGAAAGAAAATATGGCAAGTGATCTGAAATGTCACTTAATAACACTGCTGCAGTTGAGTCAGAGAAATCATCTGAGAACTTTACAAAAAAATTGTCTATTAGCGTTCCATTGCGCTGAGTGAGACGAGTAGGGACAGTAATCTTTGGTAGATAGCCATTAGACATCACATTATTTATAAAATCACAAACAGATTTGTTTTGTTTCACATTCAATAAGTTTATATTGAAATCCCCTGTAATAGCAACATGCTTAAATTTTTTAAGTTTATCAAAGATAGCATTCACAACATCGATAAAGTTATAAATATTCTCATAATTAGGACGAGGAAGTCTGTAGAAATTGCCTATAACTAATTTCTTACTAATGTCATATTTATCCTTTACTATAACTTCTATTAGCTGGCCATCCAAGAATTCAGAAGAAATTTCTAAATTAATAATGTTATAATCATAATGTTCTTTAAGATAAATACAAACTCCACCATGTGCACTGCATGACTTACCAACAGAAATTAAGTGGTATCCCGGAAGCTGCAGTAATGACAAGTCGCTGTCCGCCGTGAGCCATGTCTCCTGCAAGCAAATGGCATCAAGTTTACTGGTTGATTCATTAAAATAGTCAATGTAAGTTTTTAGCAATTCAAATTTTGCATTTAATGATTGACAATTTAAAGAAAGAATTTTGAAATTGTTGCTTGTCTGCTTAAGAATATCGTGAAATTCAGTATTATGCATGTAAGGTGAATTTTGAAGTAGTGTAGGTTCACTATGGCTATCTCCCAAATCAACAATATCACCTTCCATTAGGTCAACCAAAGATAAATTTTCCTCAAAGGATGGCAATGAGTCAGAACTCATACTTGTCAGAAAAGATGTTCATGATACCAGCCACTGTACCTGAAAAGACAAAAATATGTGGATAACTACCAAATATTGCTATAATTACCATAATTGCCAAATCTGATTTTTTGTAGTAACATATGTACAAAAATGTTATAAAATGATGAGACATCATTAAGAGAAAGTTTGATTTAAGCAATATAATTATTAATTAAGTAGCTATTCCTTTTTTTTTCAAAATGGTAAATTGTATTTGGTTAACTATAAATTCAAAGACCATAGTATTTCACATCATTCAAAAAATTCATTATGTAGTTATTTAGCAAATAATTCTGTGATTCAGTTTGCTATCTAGTATACGAGAAACAGAGTTACCATCGAAATTGAAAGACTATTCAAAAATAATTTTGCAAAGTTTTAAGAATAAATCCCAAATTCACGAAAGACAAAATAATTAAAGCAGTTTCTTATAAGCTCATAAGTTAGTAACTATCAAACACACATAATCTCAGTTTAAACTCACTAGTTAGTAGCTACCAAATAAATAACATTTACAAAATAGTCACAATTTCTAAAACTTCACAAAAAAAAAAAATATATAAAACTTTCCATCAAAATATAGATTTGTCATCAACATCAAGCTCATTGTTGACATAATCATGCAGAAAGAACATGCATCGGAAATGATAGTTATAGTTTACATAAACAATTATAAGACAACCAATAATTAATCACATATTATATAAGTATATACACACAATTTAAAAATTTGAACAATACATTTGAAGAAATACTTTTTCAAACGAAAAAAGGCCTATTAAACTGAACTTAAAAAAAAAAAAAAAATTAAAAAATAATAATAATTAATAATGATAATAAAAAAACCCAAAATTGCTAGTATGATAACCTCATCTGTTCCCTTATATTGTTATATGTTTAGATCATTCAAAGAGAAAATAATATTCTCAAAAGAAGTGACTGTGTTAAAAATAACTTCACATATGTAGCTCACAAAATGCAAAACCCACAACCTGTATAACACACAGCTAAATATAAATAATATAATGTTCTCGAAAAGTTGTGTTTCTTGAAAAGTTGCAATAACTGCTTAATGGCAGATAAAAATATATATACCTACATTTCATAATGCCAGCTGTCTTCTCTTGCTTTTCATAGAGCATAATGAGTACAATGTGATTTGGTATTACATGGTAGATTTTATCTAATGTCTAACTGTGAAAATCAGAATATGTATACTATACTGCTAAGGCGACATACAGCTTACTGAGATCAAAACACACAACAGATCAAAACAAACCAATTTACCAGTCAAGGAAAATTAACCATATTATGAGCAACAGGCAAAGTTTTGTTTTCATAAGCTATCCCAAAACAAACATTATCAGCTGATATTCCAGAAAAGCTAAATTTGTTGGTTTAAAGACATAAGTTATGTATTTAGAGGGATCTGTGATACAGGTATAATGGTATATATATATACAAGCATTGCACCTAATATAATATAATAACCGGATAACACCATCAACCAAAATTGATTTTTAAGCCTTGTTCTAATTTTTAAGTGTAATCTAAAGATTCTGCAAGTTACCAAAATTATATACAATATATTGATGTAACATTTGATCTTGACACTGTGCAGTTCAGACATAATCCAATATTGGCAAACATTTACACCCATTGGCAAACATTTACACCCATCGCCAAACATTCACAGCCACTGGCAGATATTCACACCCATTGGCAAACATTTACACCCATTGGCAAACATTTACACCCATTGGCAAACATTTACACCCAATGGCAAACATTTACACCCATTGGCCAACATTTACACCCATTGGCAAACATCTACACCCATCGGCAAACATTTACATCCATTGGCAAACATTTACACCCATTGGCAAAAATTTACACCCATCGGCAAAGATTTATACCCATCGGCAAACATTTAAACCCATTGGCCAACATTTACACCAATCGGCAAACATTTACACTTATTGGCAAACATTTACACCCATTGACAAACATTTACACTCATCGGCAAACATTCACACCCATTGGCAAACATTGACAACCATCGGTAAACATTTACAACCATCTGCAAACATTTACACCCATCGGCAAACATTTACACCAATCGGCAAACATTTACACCCATCGGCAAACATTTACTCCCAGCGGCAAAGATTTACTCCCATCTGCCAACAGTTACACCCATTGGCAAACATTTACAGCCATCGGCAAACATTTACAGCCATCGGCAAACATTTACACCCATTGGCAAACATTTAAACCCATTGGCAAACATTTACACCCATCAGCAAACATTTACACCCATTGGCAAACATTTACACCAATTGGCAAACATTTACACCCATCGGCAAATATTCACACCCATTGGCAAATTTACACCCATTTGCAAACATTTACACCCATATACAAACATTTACACCCATCGACAAACATTTACACCCATTGGCAAACATTTACACCAATTCGCAAACATTTACACCCATCGGCAAACATTTACAGCCATTGGCAAACATTTACACCCAGCGGGAAACATTTACACCCATTGGCAAACATTTACACCCAACGGCAAATATTTACAGCCATTGGCGAACATTTGCACCCATCGGCAAACATTTACACCCATCGGCAAACATTTACAGCCATTGGCAAACATTTACACCTATTGGCAAACATTTACACCCATTGGCAAACATCTACACTCATTGGCAAATATTCACACCCATCGGCAAACATTCACAGCCATTGGCAAACATTGACAACCATCGGTAAACATTTACACCCATCTGCAAACATTTACACCCATCGGCAAACATTTACACCCATCGGCAAACATTTACACCCAGCGGCAAGCAGTTACTCCCAGCGGCAAAGATTTACTCCCATTGGCAAACATTTACACCCATCGGTAAACATTTACACCCATCGGCAAACATTTACACCCATTGGCCAACATTTACACCAATCCGCCAACATTTACACCAATCGGCAAACATTTACACCCATCGGCAAACATTTACACCCATTGGCAAACATTTACACCCATCGGCAAACATTTACACCCATTGGCAAACATTTACACCCATTGGCAAACATTCACACCCATTGGTAAACATTGACAGGTCCCCCTCCCTCTTGGGAGTCCAGGGAGAACCAACAACCAACAATGAAGGAATGTGAAATGTTTGGATGGTTGCTAGGGACTTCATTGTGAGCTGTTGGTGGTTTGAGCATTTGAATGGAAAAATCAGACCCCTTGGAACCAATTAGGGGAATAGTTTGTGAGAATGACAGGCAAAGCAGGGTTTGTAAACTGAAGATGGGAACATAAAATGGCAACAAAGCTGCTTGACTTTTTTGGCCCTGTTGCCATGCAAGGTCAATTATATATAGAGATGACAATGTCATGTTGTCAAAGATATCTTTAATACGTCAAATTCTAAATGACCAAAATTTTTTATATAAGAAGATTTACGTATTCACCCTTGTAGAGTTACAGAGTGTATTTTGACCTATTGGTTATTAGTATGAGATGACAGGAAATTTGCTTAATAATTTTAAAAAGTTATATCATGAAATAATCTAATCTTAAACACAGTATGCAATTATGATCCTTATTCCTGCTAATTTATTTGACAAAAATGTTTTGCATTGTAGAAAAAGAAGAAGAGGGAGAGAGAAGAGAGGGAGGAGGCTGCTGCCGCTGGTCCTAGTTCTACTGCGGATCTGGCGCAACCCCTTCGCAAAAGAGCGAGGATGTCGCCGGCCGAGATGTCACCTGCTAGGATGTCACCCGCAGCTGGTAGCCGGTCACCTGCGGCAGTTCCGTCACCAGCAGCTCGTGTAAAAGGGTCGCCTGCACCTCACAGGACTTCACCTGCACCACACCGGGCATCACCCGCACCACACAGGGCTTCACCCGCTCCACATCGGGCTTCTCCCGCACCACGAGCATCACCCGCCCCGCATCGGGCATCTCCTGCTCCGCAAAGGGCTTCACCTGCGCCTCATAGAGCCTCCCCTGCCCCACGTAGAGCTTCTCCCGCACCTCAGAGAGGCTCACCCGCCCCTCACAGAGCCTCACCCGCACCACGCAGGGTCTCACCCGCCCCTCATAGGGCCTCACCGATTCCGAAAGCTACGCCAGCTCCAGTGAAACCTTCGCCTGCCCCGCAAACGAGAGTGTCGACCAGAAAATCGTCTCCAGCTCCTGTCGCGACTCCTCAAAGTTCTCAAGCTGAAACTCCTGTTGTCCCTCCGACTCCTGTGGAAGGGGCGACTCCTACTCCGGCTCCTGTTGTCGCCCACAGATCCCTGAGAGATCGCAGTGGACAAGAACCGTCAACTCTACCTCAGTGCTTGGACTACTTGCATCGACAAATTACCAGGTTGGTTTTTTTTGTCATTCTGGTTGATGTTAGGCCTACTATTTCTTAGTCAGTCTCGTGTCATGTACATTGTACAACACCTGCCCACTTGTTTCGATGTTATTTGTTATGATCATAATAATGGTGTGCCCAAAGAGACCAAGCTCATTCTTTAACTAACAGAATTTTACTTGTTGAAAAACACGCCTAAAAGTTGTAACAGTGTGGCTTTAAAAAAAATTATCAAAATTTTCCATCATCTGATCTTTTTCTTGTCAAGAAATCCTTCACTTCATGGACATGTCATGCTCCTGTCCTAATTAGCCCAACAAGTGCAAAAATACAGGACGTAAAGCCCCAATCATCCATCCGTCATGTCAACGAAACTAATACATATTTTTATTTCTTTACAGAAAAGATGTCCATGGCTTCTTTGCATTCCCAGTCACGGAGAGTATAGCCCCTGGTTATTTTGATTTCGTCTCTCAGCCCATGGACCTGAGTTCCATGCAAACCAAGATCGACAAGGGAGAATACAACAATATCCTCGAGTATAAGGTTTGTTTATGCTTCCATTAAGAATTGGTGGTACTCCTATAATAATAAGGATATTATAAATAAGAGAATATTCGCGCGGTCCCAGTATCGTATCCAATACGATAGAGGAATTATGTGTTTAAAATAATCAAGAAAACAGGGTGTCTTTATATGAAATAGACATTCGGTTACAGGGCTTTGGAGTCGGAGTCGTGGAGTCGGAGGTTTTTGGATGGAGTCGGGAGTCGAACTTCGATTTTCAGGTGGAGTCGGAGTCGAAAATTAATTTGGTGACTCCTGACTCCTTAAAAATAATTAATGTAATTTACAAAAACACAGTTACAACAATGTGAAATGTACCTTGAATTTTAATAAAAATTTCCTGAACAGATATTCAAGTACAAAAGCCTGTGGAAAATTTCTAGAAGTACTTTTTGCCCAATGTTAATCATGTAATATTTGTGTGAAATAATGCCGATAAGCGAAGTCGGAGTCGGAATTTAGGAGACCTAAGGAGTCGGAGTCGCTTTTCAAAAAGCCAAAGGAGTCGGAGTCGGTTCATTTACTACCCGACTCCAAAGCTCTGTTCGGTTATCTGCCGATCTTCGGTTATGTGACTGTTTGAACATGTTGAATATTAATTTAATTTTAGAAGCACATTATCCATGATAGCGGGCTAATGTAGCGTCCGGTTTCTATGGTCTTAAACAATTCGCCAAAAGCAAGATTAGCACAATTTGCAATTTTTGTGACAAATAAGAAGAAGATATCATTAGTATAATGGTGAAATGAAGCTATGGAGCGACACAGAGGAGAAGTATTATCTGAGTGAGAGAGGACTATGAGGAGGCAGGGATGACACCGCCAATGGAGGATGAAGAAACTGCTCAGCAATCTTAAATAGCGACTGCTTCATGGGAATGTATGAAATGGGATTGAGCACCATAAGAAATCAAACAAAAAATTATTATAAGTTATGTCAATAAATTGTGCAATTTAAGTTGCTTTAATACAGCAAGAGAAAGGGACTTCCTTCATCCAGGAACAGTCCTAGAGGAGTTGTGGACAACATTTCATTGCCTAGGACCCACACATCCCAAGCAGATGGGGAGTGGTTAAGCCATTGTGGAGAACCAGCAGTTCCTTTGTGCAAGCCCGGAAACACTACAAATCAAAATGTCAAATGTGCAGTTTTTCCTTGGATGGACTTAATGGTGACATCTGCTCTTTTTAGGCTACATGTTTTTTTATTACCTTAATTTTAGCTCAGCCAAAGTCCTGCACATAGTAATAGCACATACATAATCCTACATGGATTATTTCAAAATACATGTATTGCTTGTAGCTGAAACTTTTAACATGCCAAACGAACATGACAATTGGATTTTACTCCAGAGGGATTTTATCTTGACTTCATCCTAAAGGGAAGTTCAGCAATAGGCGGAAACTAGCTGCAGAAGAAAAAGAAGTCTGTTTCACAAAAGTGTGTATACACTGCCACTTTTTGACAACATGTATACTGGCCAATTGTGCACCCTCTTTTAACTTGAACTGTGGATCGAGGTCAATTGATGACATTTGGAAAACCCCAAACCTCTGCACTGTTTGCCAGAGTCTGTGCCACTCTGTGGGAACACTGAATTTCCTGTAATCATTAGAAAAAAAATGCCATCAGAATGAGAAGGAATCAACTATCAAAGTGAAAGTTAAATGGCAAAAAAAGGTGCGCAACTCTTTGCAAAGTGGTTTATTGAAACATTGATGCACATTTCATGCCTGTTGAATATTACTGACAATCCACTTTGTGAAAAAGTGAAACTTTATGTGAGAAACATTGGCTGGTCTGCAGTGAAAATCTAAAAAAAGAGCACACCATATCCAGAGCTAACACATCCTGAAGTATTGTGGTGCACTGGTGTAGCTGCTTTTTCCTGGTCATCGTTGGATACATCTGAAGTCTACATTTGAGTTACACAGCATGATAAGCAAAAATGTATTCCTTTTTAAGCTCTTTGCTATTTAAACTTGTAATGAATGCTCATATGGACATAAAAACATTGTGCCTCAAGTAGAACAGGTGCTACTTGCAATTGTTTTAACATGATGCTTGATGATTTATGCAGATGTTTTATTCTGCTTATGATTATGCCGCTTGTATGACCACTCCCTCACAAGTCTCAGATCGACATACACTCTCTTCCCATAGTAAGACACATCTTTTACATTGTAATCTTAATGTGAAAAGTTGTCAGTTAATGATGCAATATCAAATACATGGAGACAAAATCATCTCTCGATCATGACTCTTATTTTGTCATGTTTATAAAGTATATTTTCTAATATTTGTTCACTTCTATTGTGTAGAAAAAGTTAAAACATTATGAGATCTAGCGTCCAATGGCAAAACCTTATAAGTCACAATTAGGTTCGATTTGACCTAAGGTCAAAAAGCAATATTTAAGGCATGTTTCTATTTATTTTTTTGTTTTGATTTTGTAGAAGTGCATTGCCCGTTGTCCCAGAATGTCGCTGGCATATCCTAAGTCCAGCAGTCATTCCTTTTTCAGGGGAAAACATACATAACCTTAGGTCAATTTTACCCAAAATATGACTAACTAGGTTTTGCCACTGGATGCCAGAGATGATGGGACAGCTTTTCATTTCAAGAGGAATATGGAATACTATATCTAAAGATTGGGATTTGGACGCCCAAAAATATAATATAGGCCTAATGATATATGATAGAGCGTATTATGATCAAATGATGTTATTATGATCAAATGTTGATATTTTAACTTATGTGCACAATCTTAGCAAAAATTAATTTATAACAAATACCATTTTTCCAGTTCAGCTATAATTATTGTGGTTTTAAACCCCCAATATGTGTGCCACTAAATATTTCTATACTGACCGTATTGCTAATTCCAATACTGCTTTTTTGGTAGTAGTGTACCGTAACCTTGTGCCAGATGATTGATTTCGTAATATGAATTACTTGAAATATCATGCATTGGAAGTTTGGAATCTCTTACTTGCTCTTGGTAAAAGCGTATAATAATTATTATACTTGTGAGCATGCACAAAGTTTACATTTTTTCATGAACATCACAACTCAGGGTGGCAAATGAAGTCATCAACCTCACTCTGGAGAGTGTATTCTCCAGATAAAGTTCAAAACATTGGTCGGTTCACCTTGCCGCAAAATGTGGTTGCTTAGGTAGGTTAACTTCAACTAAATACTGAATCCTAGACCCAATGAATGGCAATGCTGGTCAGGCAGATGGTTGAACTTGAACATTACCTTACACTACAAGATAGCGTACTTAAAGTCTTTGGTGGAAAATTAATCAGTGTCATTCTGAAGAGCAGAATTGCTGCACTAAAGATCACAACTTGATTTGGTTCACATTGCCTTGAAATGTACGGGTTGGTTCACTTTGCCTTGAGATATGTGGGTTGGTTCACTCTGCCTTGCAGCTGATCCTGGGTTATGGCCACATTTGGTTGGTACACCCCCTGCCCCTGCTGTGAAGAACAATCACCTCACTACTTGTTTTTCAATTCTAACATCACAACTGGTGATGTAATAATGGACAACTTGTTATTGTGACATCACAACTGATGAGGTCATGAGAGCAAACTAACAATTAATGGTAACCATTTCCTGCTCTTTCATGTTATGAACTTTTATTTTAAAATTAGTAAATTACAGCAGTCTGTTATGTATGCCTGGGTGGAATTGAGAATCAGAAGCCTTGTATAGGTTGCTACTTATTTTTCTTTTCAATTCAGAGGGGGAAAAGACCATCTAGGCAAATCCTGAAAATGAAAAACATCTGAATTGATGCATTTGTTTTTTTACAATTTGACAGCAAGTTCTCTGTGGAGTTTAACATAGAACTGTCTGTCACTCTGGGGTATATTTGTAGATTGTGCACCAGTGATACCGAAAAAAAGGTCTCTGTGGGGTTGAACTGTCTGTCACTCTGGGATATATTGTTTGGCTCTCTGAGGTTTTCCAGATGTAGTGCCAGTGGTAGATACAGGAAGGTCTCTGTGGGGTTGAACTGTCTGTTACTCTGCGGTATGTTGTCTGGCTCTCTGGGGTTTTCCAGATGTTGTACCAGTGAGAGATACCATTTGACAGCAAGTCAATTTGAAAGGAAACAATTACTTATATGGATGAAGAAAAGTTGTATTGTAATATAATTGGAGATTTAAACATAAACTTTGCAAAAGCTAATAACCAGCTTTCAGAAATCTGCGATACATATGACCTTAAACAGTTGATAAAAGATCCCACCTGTTTTAAAAGTGTCGATCAGCCAACTTTGTTAGACATTATTCTGACAAATAGTCCTAGATCTATTAGACAAACCATAAATCTATCCTTAGGAATCAGTGACTTCCATAATTATATCAGTGCTGCAACTAAAGTTTTCTGCCCGTCTGATGAGCCTAAGGTAATACAGTACAGATCTTTTTAAAAATTTTGATGAAGACTGCTATAATAAAGATTTGGAAACTGCGCCTTTTCAAGTATCTCAAATATTTGATGACGTCGATGACCAACTATGGTTTCATAATTCTTTATTGCTAAACATTATTGACAATAATGCACCTAGAAAGCAAAAACTTGTAAAAAATAGACAGCTACCGTACATGAATAACAATTTGCGCAAAGCTATCAATGTAAAAGCATCTTTAAGAAGAAAGTTTCAAAAGTCAAAATGCCAAGAAACCTGGCAAAATTTTAAAAAACAAAGAAGTCTGGTCAATAAACTAAAGAAAAACTCCCTACGAAAGTATTTTGATGAAAACTGTAACACTCAGAAAAGTAAGGGAAAACACTTTTGGGGATGTCGTTAAACCATTTATGACCAATAATGTAAAATCCAGCAATCAAAATATTACATTATATGAAGACAACTGTATAATTAGCAAACCAATTGATGTAAGTAACACCTTCAACAAATTCTTTATAAATGTAACAAATGATTTTTGTGAACCAAGTGAGGTGAAGCAAATGACAGCTGATCAGGTCATTGACCACTACAAAGATCACCCAAGTGTAAAAACAATCAAACAACACTCTAACAATGGACAACAATTTAATTTCTCCCCAGTTAATTCATCAACAGTTCTAAACAAACTTAAAATTCTACAAACAAACAAAGCAACTGGCTTTGATCACATTTCTCCAAAACTCCTAAACAAAGGTAGCAACAATATCAGTGTAACTCTCACTCCAATTATTAATAGATGCATAGAAACCAATATGTTTCCTGACTATAATAAAAAGGCTGAAGTAACTCCTCTGTACAAAAAATCTGACCAACTGGCTAAAGAAAACTATAGGCCAGTGAGTGTCCTTCCTTCCACTTCAAAAATTTTTGAAGGAATCCTATGTGATCAACTTATGAATTTTATGTCAATTTCATTGTCAAATGATCTTTCTGCTTATCGTAAACTCTTTAGTTGTAACAATGTACTTGTAAAATGTATTGAAAGTTGGAGAAAGTCCATAGACAACAACTGTAATGTTGGATGTATTTTGATTGATCTTTCTAAAGCATTTGATAGCTTACCGCATGGACTTCTGATAGCCAAACTACATGCCTATGGTATTTCGTTGGAGGCATGCACACATATCATGAATTACCTCAGTAATAGAAAGCAAGCTGTAAAATTAGGACGTATACGGAGTGAATGGCTAAACTTAAAGACTGGCGTCCCACAAGGATCGCTTATGGCCCTCTCCTATTTAATATTTTTATCAATGATTTCTTGATGGACTTAGAGAAAACTTGTGAAGTATATAATTATGCAGATGATAACACTTTGTCATATTCCCATAGGATCTAGCAGTTGTTAAAAGTAAACTTGAGGAAGCATCAGCACAAGCGTTAACCTGGTTTAAGGCAAATTACATGAAAGCTAATCCATCCAAATTTCAGGCGATATGTTTCAGTCGTGATAACAAAGATTTTGAAATTAAGGTGGAAAATAACATCATCAAGTCTGAGGCTGTAGTCAAGCTATTAGGTATTCACATTGACCAAAAGCTAAACTTTAATCACCACATTTCGGTAATATCGAAAAAAAGCAGCTAGACAAATAAATGCTTTGCAAAGAATAAGCAAGTATGTTGATTATGAAGGTAAACTGAGAGTATACGAAGCTTTTGGGCTTCCAATTTTGTATACTGCTCTTTAGCATATGATAGTTT